>CM059871.1:33831766-34241766 GCA_030490815.1 Acer saccharum
ATAAAATGTGTGAAATCGGCCTTTCTCCCAATTTGAAAACTTATGAGACTCTGATATGGGGATATGGAGAAGCAAAACAGCCATGGAAAGCAGAAGATCTACTGGAAATTATGGAAGAGGAGGGTGTCCGTCCTCAGAAGAGCACCGTCCAACTTGTAGCTGATGCATGGCATTCCATTGGTCTAGTGAGTGAAGCCAAGAGAGTTATAAATAATGCACAAGTAGATCGGCGATCTATACCAAATAAACAGAATGATGATATACCAGTAAATAGTGTGGAGAGGATTTATAAGAAGCAAAATCTTAGTGCTTCAAATTCTAACCTTCAGCAGAATCCTGGAGTAATCCTAAGTGACCAAAATGGCTCTTCTGCTGCTAAAATAAGAAGTCAAATAGTCATGAAAAAATCCGGGTTTTCATCTGAGACTGTATGGACTGCTACCAAATCCTTGCTTCTCACTCGTACATGTGCATTCGGAGTGCAACCAGTGGTGGTATGCAGGAAGCAATGTCAAAATCAGATTGGGATATGTGGGAAGTCTGTAAATTCATACAGATTGGTGCTCATAAGCTAAAGGCTGCAGTGATCATATCCTTGACCGACCTGTGATGGCTATGGAGTATTTGCTGTGCAGAGTTGTAGATATTGAAAATGCTGTTTTACAGTTTATACCTCAATTTTACTGGTCTAATTGTTTACACAACTCAATTTGTAGGTAATAGTGTATCTTTATACAATGGGATGTATACATTGTTGATTTTTCAGGACTGCTGTCAAATTTTTCAAGAAATGAAATTGTTTTTTTTTATATAACTCGTAGTCATAAAATACTCAAATACATCTTGTCTACTGCAACTGATGATTCGTATTCAGATAATCTCACCTTAAATTAAGGTGGTTGTCTTTGGTTCTCTTCTTAAATGGTTTATTTCTTCTTTGATGGCGTTTCAACTATTTAGTTCTGAAAAATTAGGCTTTGCATTCGAGCTTAATGTATATAATGTAGAAACACGAATCTCTTTTTCTTTATATATACAACTTGCAGTTATGGTAACTCCAACCTGAGATATCGTAGAATATTACTAGATTGAATGAGCGTCATTTCCACGAAACCATTCATAAATATAATTATCGGGAGAGAGAGACGCATCTCTTCTATTGTTTAAATTGTAATTGTGTCGTAGAACTAGTTATTTATTTATTTATTTATTTTTAATCTTTTAATAAAATTCAATTTTATTAAAAAGGGAAATTACCTTAATTTTTTTTTTCTTTTTGAAGGGAAATTATCTTAATTTTTAAAATATTAAGAAGAGGAGAACAAAATGGTTCATGTTTTGTAGATGTGCTACTTGCTAGTGATCTGGATTGTTGCGGGACCCAGTAAATGGAGCCAATGCATCCATATAAATGGTCAATGATTTCAAGGTCTTGAAGATTAGAATCTTGAATTGAATTGAGTGTTGCTTGGAGTAAAGACCAGGGATGATGATATCTTTACACCTCCAACCTCCATTACCTTCCCTCCAAAACCCTAATTTCTCCATTAAACCCTTTTCTAAACCTCTCCAAAACCCTAATTCCACATTCCTCAATTTCCACTCTTCACGTACCCACTTCTCTTCTCTCTCCAAAACCCCCAACTCCAGAAACCTATCTAGGCTATTCTGCAACAAACTGAAAAGCTCCGGGGACGAAACAAAGGCCGTGGTTGATTCTTCTGGCGGTGGTGGTGGTGGTGACGGTGGTGGTGGCGGTGGAGGGGACGGTGGCGATGACGAGGATGTGGATAAGAAGAGTGGGCTCTTGCCGGAATGGTTGAATGTCACTCCTGATGATGCAAAAACGGTTTTTGCAGCGGTCGCGATTTCGTTAGCGTTTCGGTCCTTTGTGGCTGAGCCCAGGTACATTCCTTCCTTGTCGATGTATCCTACGTTTGATGTTGGAGATCGACTTGTTGCAGAGAAGGTAGTGATTTTTATTGATTGTAATCTTAATTATTTACCTCTTTTTAGTTTTTTTTTTTTTTTTTTTTCCTTTTTGTGGATGAGGTTTTGGGATAGTTTTTGTTGTTGTGGTGGTGTGGATATAATATTAGACTGGAAACTTGTCTGAGGAGAGACATCAGACAAGTTATTGAACAAACTGATGGATATGTTAAGCTTTGTTGTTGATTTTTTGAAACTAAACATGGTGGGTAGAAAGATTGGTTGAGAAGGAAGACTTGGCATATGCAAAGGCTTAACCTTGAGACTGCCCATGTAAATGCTACTTCAAATTCACTTGAAAGTAGAATTTGGATGCTCAAGCAAGCAGGCAATAGCTTGAATATAATTTAGCAGTTTTTTTTTTTATTATGGTTTTTTATGTATGAATCAGTACTGTTGTTAGCCTCATAGTCTATGTAAGTCTTCTGTCTCTGTCTCTCTTGTGTGCCTGTGATATTCAGTTTGGAAGTATAAATAATTCATGTCTATGATCACTATACTTCAATGGGAAGGGGATGCGATGTTCTATCTTAAGCTTTAATGTGTGGTTGATATGGTGAGTTTTAATTTATAAAAGATGTATTGACGGATGCTTGACTTGTAATTGTCAGGTTACGTACTATTTCAGAAAGCCGTGTGCAAATGATATAGTAATTTTCAAAAGTCCACCAGTCCTTCAGGAAGTAGGATACACAGATGATGATGTCTTTATTAAACGAATTGTTGCCAAGGGAGGCGATATTGTGGAGGTGAGTTGCTTACTGAAGCCACTTTCATTAGTCATTTCTTTTGTTTCCATTTGCTTCAAATGTTCAGTCATTTGTTAGTATATTTTTCAGTGCTGGACTGAACTGTGGAATTATTATTTTTTTGCTTGCAGGTTCGTGAAGGAAAACTTATGGTTAATGGGGTAGCAAGAAATGAAAACTTCATCTTTGAGGCACCTTCTTATAACATGACACCAATTGTAAGTATTACCTGATGATCTTTGTATTTTAACTTTCTTCATTCCTTCTTTACCAATTTATGGTTCCTTCCCAACATAAGAGTGGCGGTTAAACTGCAATCCTTAACATTAAAACACAATAATCTCTTGGAGAAATTGGTTATCTTCTGTTGTTGCCTAGAATTGTAAATTTATGCTGTATATTACTGATTTGAAGTCTCCCTTTAATGATGTTGTAGCGTGTACCAGAGAACTCAGTCTTTGTGATGGGTGATAATCGTAATAATAGCTATGATTCACATGTATGGTAAGACACTAGTACAACTTTCTACTTGAGAGTCTGTATTTTTGAGCTGAATTTTGATTATTTCTTCTCTTTGTTGTTGTTGTTGCTGCTGATCATTTTGAGCCGTGTTTTGATTTAGGGGTCCCCTCCCTACCAAGAATATAATAGGAAGATCAGTATTCCGCTATTGGCCCCCAAACAGGATAGGTGGCACAATACTTGAGGGTGGCTGTGTCATTGACAATCAAGTGAATAGTCCAGCTCCAGCATCAGAATAAAACTTCACCCAATTGATTGCATCGGTGTATATTTATTTGCATGATATCTCTTCTGCTTTTTCTTTTCTTTTTCAGCAATCTAACATTACAATTTTTCCCCTGTCCCCTGTAATATCATTGCTTCCTGAAAAAGCCATCTTTTTTTTTTATCGTAAAAGGTGTCTTTTTTGGATCCCCTTGTGGATTCTAATTCATCTGTAGATCGACCTTTCCATTAGTTAAAGTAAACAAGAAAGAAGTAATTCTGCAGCTCACCACAACTTTAAATTAATTCGCAATTTAGGAGCTTGTGGTGTGGCCTAGCAAAATTTGCAGTACGTAGCAAGGAATGACAAAACAGTTAAACACGATATTATTGATCAAAGTAATAAGAACATGATCTCTGCTCTAGTAGAGTTTTCCATCAATGATATGTACATGAAGTTTGATTAAGTTTGATGGGTTTGCTGTTACGAGAGTCGATGAGCAACGAACAAGATACACGCCTTCGATGCCTCGACTTCACCAACTTACCAACGACATTCCCTCTTTGCTTCACTTCAAACACTAACACCATCGGAACTCCATCTCCGACCATGTCTGATGCAGCTAAGCTCCCTCCAGCCCCATACAGCGGAACCTTGTTTCCTTTGAGGTTCACCATTATCACCCGGTGGCTCATCCTTGGTTGATAGTATTTCTTCAACTACATACAAACATGTAAAAATGAAACACATTGAATTTTGATTTTAGAGATAAAAAAGAGAAATGAGAAAAATCTTACATACCTGACCAGTAGCAACTGTAATTTCAGAAAACATAAGGTTGACGGATGTAGAACTGACATGAATACCAAAAAAAGTAGCTGGATTGTACACACTCATCCTCATTGAACAATTCACTGTCAGCATCTTCGTTGGAACTCCTGTGAAGTCTGATCCTTCTCCGAAATAAAAATTGTGTACTGTCAAGCTCTGTAATTCCCCCCCAATAAAATAATAAATTAATAATTCATTAAACCCACAATTAATTTAATAAAATAATCAATCAAATCAAGCAAACCTTCACAGAAATGCGAGCTTTGTAAGGCCGACTAGCACCCCAAATAATCAAACAAAAAACAGAAAAAAGCATCACAAAAGCAACCAAACCAATCAAAAGCTGACACCTCCTCGAAAACCCTCCATCTGCGTAAAACTCGTTATAGTTTCCTTCTTCTTGGATGACATTACACTCAGGCCACCCCTTGTAGTTTCGCTTCCTGCCACCTCTCGACGATCGGAACGTACTGGAGAATCGGCTGGACGACGACTCCCTCGAGTGCCTCCCGTACGACGGATGCGACGGCGACTCCGTTGGAGTGTTGTACGAAGGCGTGTTCTGCATCGTGGAAGACTTGTCCTCATCGTGCGAGTCACGTGACGGGCTCTGCACGTAGTAGACGGGACGTTTCGGAGATCTCGGCGACGACGGAGCCAGACTCGTCACGTCCGACTCCGATTTCTCGAGCATCATCTTCTTCTTTTTTCGTTTCAGTGATCAGCAAATCACAAACAACTGTCTAAAAAGTTTCAGTCGGATCTCAGAGGTTTTAAGAAAGTGACAAAGACTACAAGTGTTGAGTTGGAATGGAATGGAACCGAACCGGAACAGGTGTCGGAAGCTCACAGCTTTACCGTTTATTTTCAGTCGGATCTCAGAGGTTTAAGAAAGTGACAACGAGTACAAGCGTTGTGTTTTGTTGTGTTGTGTTGGTTTGGAACCGAACCGGAACAGGTGTCGGCAGTTCACAGCTTTACCGTGTATTTGCGCACCAATATTCGTTTAAACCAATTGATAGATATCTCGATGATGATAGTGGGAATCCATCATACGCTGTCGTTTAAGCCACTTGTTGTATATAGTGAATACAGTGTCCAACTTTTTGCAAAGTGTCATTATCTGCATTTTACATGCTTTATAGTTCGCTTTTTAAGTTTTGGTGATATGACTTTCTACTTTTCTAGTTCTTGTGTCACACGTGTGCCATATCGTTTCATTTGTTGGTCACACGTGTGGTTCATTTATGTTGGGACTCAGTCATTGCCTTCAGCTATAAATGCTAAACTATCAACACCAACAAACTTGTTAATTGTCATACATCTAATTGACTAATTGCACAAACTACCATCACGTTTATCATTATTATTTACGGTATTTGGAGTATTTTTTTTTTTTTTTTTGATAAAGTTATTTGGAGTAATTACACCTTAGGAAACATTACCTCCTACATTTTTACCTAACATATAAGTAATAGATCAAAGGGTATTTTTGGTATTACATGATTGTATTTTTTTTAAAAAAAAATATTACAATAATTTAGGGTTTGGGGGTGAGGGAGAGACTCAAAGTTGAACCCACAACCTTTTGGTGTACCCAAATGATGTGTCTATCACTAAAATCCAATCATTTCAATCATACAATTCTAATCCTAAGAAATTAAGGATACCACATCATTTGAGTACCAAATTTGAACAAAATAGAATTATCTCTTTTTATATAGCTTCTGAAGGGTGCAAACATCATCATTTTTTTTTAATATACCACAAACGGTGGTGGCGACTTAAATTTGAGATATTGCTAGGTTGAATGGACGTTCTGACCACAAAGTCCACATTAAACGGTGGTAGCTGGATAAACTTACAAACAGAGTGAGCTAGGACTTTTTAAAAATTAACGTCCCTGTAATAAAAAAAAAATTATATATGATAGTGATTAGTGGATTGAAAAATAATATTAATCTCTCAAACACCTATTTTGAGGCTTAAATTTGAATGAGACCGATTTCATGAAAATGATTGGTCAAAGTTGATTCGTGTTCTTCTTCGTGAGGACATCGAAATGGTAAACTAAAATGCCCAAAATGGTGATCGGGTGAATGAGAAATTGAAGCTCAAAATACACCCGTTAAGTAGGAAAACTAATGAATCCCACATTGGTGGGAATTAAAAACCGAGTATAGTATATAAGTAGTTACTTGCTTACCAGATTGAAATTATCCCATAAGAAGAAGATAAAATAAACCCCTCCAAATCAATGAAATTATTTTATTCAATCATCAATTTATCCTATCCAATCTAATACAATTTCTTAAAAATAATAAAATCTTATCCCACGCTCCAAACACACCCTTAGCTATCTATTCGTGGTCATATATGATCATGAAATGCTTCGAAATCTTCTAAAAGTGCTAATTGGCATAACTAAACTTAAGAAGAATGTCAAAAAATACCGTCACAATTCACAAAAAAACACAAGCACAACCAAATGAATTGCTTATAGTGTAATATATTAATGGGAAAATTGCAATAACTAATTTACAATATGGTATACAATTTTGATTTCATATCTGAACAAGGTGAAGACCAAGAATTTGATAGTCTACAGATGCATCAAAAGAACTCCTTAAGTTGTTGAGGTAAAAGGTTTCCAAGGAAAGGGAAATGAGATTCTCATTCTGCAATACCCTTTTTTTTTTCAGACGTGTTCTCGAAGAAGTGGATCTATATCTCCCCAGCAAACACACCTGAGAAGTGAGAAACATTTCAACAAAAACAAATTGTTTAGAAAACTACTCAAACAGCACATAAAAATTAACAAATTAAATTTATAAATACATCTTGAAATTTTCTCACCCATCCGATTCTCATTCACCGGTAAGATGCTGATCCAGTTGTTTCTTTCAATTGCAAGATTATGCAAGTTCTTGGAGGAAAGAAAACGCGTTATCATCATGATGAGTTGGGACAATAATATTTGCAATATAGGATTAGATGTGTCCATTTGGAATATGTGTTTTCAATATGCATGTTGGACTATGCTATTTATGTAAGTTTTTTAAACTTATTTTGGAAAATTTTATCTTTGGGTGGGGGAAAACACTAACACGACTACAACACATCTACATTCTATATATTATTGTCGACATACCATATATAATTTGATTTGTATATATACCCTATTATATATTTATATCATATTAGTGCGTCATTGATTACTTATACGATACATTGTTGAAATTTGAAATTTAATTGCGGAATTATATTAGAATGAAATTTTGAGACAAAGTATTGATCTCTATCTCTTGAGATCATAGTTGAATTTCTTTTTCTTTCTTTTTTTAAAGAAAAGATAATACACAGACGAGTTGAGGTTAGTCCAGTGGTAAACCTCTCATACCTACACCATGAGATTGTGGGTTCGAGTCATCCCCTTCCAAAAAACCTTGAATTTATGTAATATTTCATATATATATATATATATATATATATATATACTTCTCTAATCAAGACCATCCAGACTTTATAATTTCATAATGTCCAACCACAGCTACACATTCACAGTGGGTCCACATCCCCACATTAACAAATACTCACACCCAATAAGAATGTGTGGTTGTGGTTGGACGTCTTAACTTATAATTTCAGGACATCCTTACTAGAGAACTACCTCTCTCTCTCTCTCTCTCTCTCTCACATACACATTTATTTATTTATAAAATAATTCTCTAGTTAGGTCAATCTTAAAAAACAAATTTAGGACCAAAGTTACATAATATTATGGATCCGGTTTCATAACATCGACCTTATGTAACTAAACGTCTAGTTTCACCGATTCCACAACGTTATTTAACTTCCATCCTAAATTATTTTTTAGGACTGATCTAACCAGATAAGGACCTATATATAAGATTAATTTAGTGCTAACCATCTTATATGCAAATTATCCAGACCTTAATAAAATTTAATGAATTTCAGTAAATATACTACTATATTATAAGTAGTTACTTGCTAATAACTTACCAGGATATGTAGCATAGATGCTCTCTCTCATGCGAGCAGGGGGTGCAAATCACAGGACGTGGGTTCTCAATAACTTATGTGTGAGTGCGCATCCTGCATACACGAATGTCGCCAATTAATTAAGTAGGTTTTGATTTCAAAATAATCAATCAAATTAATAGACACAGTGTAAAACATGGGCTTCAGTTAAACTTTTGAAATTTACGTTATTTATACATTTGTAATCCGGATGTGTAACATACAATTTATATGTTGGTATATTCTATTTGGGGTAACAAATTTTTCTAATATTATATAAGTTGAAAAATAAGTTTTCGATAAATATTGTCATTTTTCGTTAGTTATCTATTCGTGGTCATATATGACCATGAAATGCATCGAAATCTTCTACAAGTGCTTTCTACTTGGCATAACTAAAAAACTGAAGGAAGAAAGGATTGAAAAATACAGTCACTGAAAACACAAGCACATCCAAAGTAACTAATTGCTTATAGTATAATATATTAATGGGAAAATTGTAATAACTTCATCGAGTTTAGAAATAAAGCCACAATCAAACTAATTTACAATATGATTTACACTTTAGATTTCATATCTTAGCAAGGTGATAACTTTGACAATCTAGCGGTAGCTTGTTCTTGGCAAAACCTGACAACTTGTTGCTTGGACCTATATTATCGTCCTAGAGGATCATAGCACACCTGTGAGTCTCAGTAAAAACAAAGTTATTTAGAAAATACAACACATAATTCCGAATTTAGCTCTAAAATCAGGACATCAACAAAGTGTAAATTTACTGGACATTCATTCAATATCGAATTAATTACATATCAGCATATCAGGACTGTCAGTAATTTTCAATTACAAGCTCTACTCAGGATTTTCCATATCCATTAACAGGCCATTCTCAGAAACAAACTCGAATGACTTGTTATTTTGTAATTTCCCATACTTCCATCGAAACCGATGCAGCACTTCTTTGATCTGGCTGGTCCGTGCTTGATGCAAAGCAAATCCGACAGTGCTCAACAAGAGACTATATTAGAAATCTCCGATAACAATTTCAACGACATTTGTCTTAGAATCCATTAATGACAGAGAATACTGAACGCTTATGAACAATAAACAACTAGCTTTCAGTATCTTCTGTCATTAACAAAATCTAGACATTTCTACTGTGTCACCATCACAACTTAGGACTCAGAAATTTTAGTGGTGATATTCAATAGGGTCGGCAAGGCAAAACAATCACCATTACGACGAACGAGACCTTTCACCAATCTTCACTGTCCCTTAAAAACAATTTCGATCCTAAATATCACAAAAAATCAATTATGGGCCTCAGAAGAGACATCCGATTTAATTCGTCAACATAGATTTCTCTCTGACATATGCTTGTCATTAGGTTTAAAAATCATTGACCCTCACACCCATAAAATTAAAAGAGTAACTGAGAATTATATTAAATCAAAAAACTCAAATTTAAAGAAGGGTCATCGGATAGGAGCGTAAGACTTGCTGATTTCTATTGTCTGTCACCGTAATTTAGGACTCCGAAATTTTAGTGGTGATATTCAATAGGGTCGGCAAGGCAAAGCAATCACCATTACGACGAACGAGACCTTTTATATATACACAATTTCGATCATAAATATCACAAAATATCAATTAAGGGCCTCAGAGAGACATCCGATTTAGTTCGTCAACATAGATTTCTCTCAGACATATGCTTGTCATTAGGTTTAAAAATCATTGACCCTTAAAAAGAGTAAATGAGAATTATATTAAATCAAAAAACTTAAATTTAAAAAAGGGTCATCAGATAGGAGCGAAAGACTTGCTGATTTTTATAATCACAAGATTATCATTTGAACTATGCTGTAAATCATCAATTGACCCCCCTTTAGTTTCATAATTTTCAACCAGTAAATATCAAGACAATTTTATATATATATAAAAAAAAAAAAAAAATAGATGCCTCAGAAGGAAGGCAGTAGGGGATTGTAATCACAGTTTGTCATACAATTACAAAAACACCAATTCTCTCATCAATGGCAACTACACATTAATATCATAAACACAAAAACAATAAAATAGAATCCTATACGTTTTTGAAAACTCTAAACAGCTAGATCTAGAAAAGAGAAAAGAGATATAAAAATAACTGGCCTCATTGAGAAGATTAGGCTAACAACACGATATGATTCAGACATATGCTTGTCTAAAAGTTTTATAATCATCGGCCAATATACAAATCACACTCAAAAAGACAAAAAAGATAAATTCGAAATCGAAGACAAATAAAAGAAATGAGTGGGACTCAGAATATGGGTGGTGATATATCAGAATGGTCGGCAAGGCTAATAATA
The DNA here is from genome assembly GCA_030490815.1 of Acer saccharum. Lineage (NCBI taxonomy): Eukaryota > Viridiplantae > Streptophyta > Magnoliopsida > Sapindales > Sapindaceae > Acer > Acer saccharum. The sequence continues at coordinate 33,842,455 of CM059871.1, forward strand.
AATTAGCCAATTACGACGAACGAGACCAAGATATAATCGTCACAGTCCCTTTATTTCTTAAAAGAGAGAGAGAGAGAGAGATCTGTTCATGAAACGTAATTAACAAATTCTGCTCATGAACCCTAAATTAATTGTAAATCAATTACTATTCAAAAACAAAGAATTTAAAAAGCAGTGAAAGGAGAAACAAACCGAAGTAGAGATCAGATCTTAAGTTCAAAAGCAGTGAAAGGAGAAACAAACCGAGGTAGTGATCTCAGATCCTGCGGTTTAGAGATGAGGAACCCTAGAAAGCAGAATACAAAGGAGAGAAGGCTACATGTAACTGAGTAGTCTGCTTATGCTTATATAGAGAAAATCGCAGAGGAGGCTAGGGTTTGTGGTGTGGTGTCCTCATTAGGGTTTTATTTGGATTTTGTTACAATACGAACAGGTGCATGTTAATTATCTTGACCTTTAGCTTTATTCGGCTGTACCATTTAAAAAGAGATACATCATATTATCACTTCACCAATATAAATGTTTTTTAATTATTGAATTTATTGAATTATAATTATATTTTGAAACTATATTATAATTTATATTATTTCGAAAATTATTTGTCAAATTACGAATGAACATGAATTAATAAATAGCAATCAGGGGAATCAATATTTTATATAAACAAAATAATGTACTACAGGAACAATACCGTCTAATATGATAGTATGAGTACTCATTCAACCGATAATGTCTCATGTAATCATGTTGTATACTTGTATGTTAAAAAAAAAAAAAAAAAAGACAAATTTGCTTGAGTTCTCTTGTGTAATGAAGTTGATATTTTATTTCAAAAAATAAATAGAACACGTGTAATATAAATATTGGAAAGAAGAAAACAGTATCAAACTGAGATGAGAAGACAATCAGTACAAGCTCAAACCATTCTACTAGTGGAAAAATAACACAATCCAACAATGAAACGAAAATAAAAGTCGAAACCTGTATTATCATCCAAACTACATTTCCAGAACACAAAAAAAAAAAAAACACTAAATTCTACATTCTATACATAAATTGATGGTACACATGCAATCAGAATCTTCAAACTCTGTCAAAATTTATCAGTCAACCTCAAGTCCGTTAACGTATTGACTGTGAGGCCATTCCCATGATTGTTCCATTGATATGCCAAAGAAAACAAAAGGCAAACGTGTTCTCTAATACTGTCATCTTCAATCTCAGCTTATGAGAGATCTACTTCTTTCAAGTGGCATGCGGTTGTCCAGCGTTGATAAGATCTGGGGCATTGACATGCCGCCAGAAACAACAATTTCTGCAATTGATGAACAAATGAGACAGCTTAGCAACCTACATAAAATGGTCAAGTAGACCTCAACGGAGATAAAAGGCACATATATAAATTATATACATGTTCGACACTTATTCCAGGTTAATTTTTCAAGAATAAGAAACCCCTCTCCTCGGGAAAATGTTGTTTACTATCACAATTTCTTCCCAGTTATGTGCCACAATGAAAACCATAGGCTTTCAGACCCTTGATAAAATAATAATTTAAAAAAAACAAAACAAAAAACCTTCTTCCCAGCATTGTCATTTCTAAATTATCAAGTAGAAAATATAAAGAAAAGCGTCCTTACCAATTCCTTCCCGTACTGACAGATTTGGTCTGATCACATCATTGGTATTAATAAGGAATATATCACCGATATAAAGATGGTTCGTGGGAACATAGACACAACACAGCTCCTCCTCTCCGATATTGTTCTGCAGTATAAGGGGGGAAACAGGAATGTCAATATTACATTCTCCCCACAAATCTCAATAGCTTGGCTCAACTTTAAAAGACTAATAATATAAAAGGTGAAGAACCAGCAACAATATTTATAGAAGACAAGCATCAAAGTTTAAAATACAAAAGAAAAAACAAAGAAAGAAAAATATGTAGGCACATATGTGCAAGCATAGACGCACATGCATGTGTGTATGAGAGAAAGAGAGAGAGCCTTAACACAAAAGCAAAAGAAAAAAAAAATTTGTTTTAGCACAAGATTTGCAAGATGAAACTCGTTCTGGATTAGTAAGGTTCCATCATCATTCCCATCTCTATATGTCAGCAATGGTTGTCCATGAACAATATGTTTGAAAAGGTTATAAGGCCTATAAAGGTTCAGTTGGAATGCAAGCAGCACCCAGTTGTGATTCCAAAGAATACAAAGATAATAAGCTTTAAGTTAGTCGAGCACAGTCCCAGGAATCAACAAACAAAAATATGTCAACATGAACATGCAAATGATGATTTTAAAGAGAAATAATTTCACAAAACCATAAATTACAAATACATCAAAATTAGGCACCATCATATGATACTTCCACACTGAAAAGTCATTTTGCATACCTGGAGAATGACAGACGAAGTGATGAACCCAAATGCATATTCCCCAATACGTGGATGCCTAATGATTGCCACTTCCTTGAAGGCCTGTTTGTTTTGATCTGCAATAACAAAGCAGTAAGAGATAAAAAATTTCCAAGTCAAAATCCATTCAACTGGAATATAGAAAGATCATCAGCTGAATGCACACCTGGTGAAATAGCAGCACTAATTTGCTTAGAAGCATTGTAGATATGACGAACTAAAGGCATCCGTCTGATAAACCACTCCCCAATGCCAAGTACAGATGTTCCCAACCACGATGACATGAACACCCCAACCAAGAAGATGAATGTCATAGAAGTTATAAACCCAAGACCTAACCAAGAAGTAAGGCAAGTCAATACAACATAAATTAGAGTACAGATGGAATGGTCAACCAGGTAGTAGGCACTATCAAACAGGACATAAAAACAGCAAAAAGGCCATTTTTTTAATAAATAAAAAAAGCCATAACCATATTTTGTAATATACCTGCGTTAGATAAAAATTATTGCTACTGTTTTTATTTTCTTCTTGCACTACAGCTAACTCCGAATGAAGGGGGAAAAAGTAGATGTGTCACTGTCATGTATGTTGAACTTCTTTAATAAGACAGAAAATAAAAAATTCATAACAGTTCCTACTTTGTAACATCATCCATATATAGAAAGTTATATTTTACCAAAACAAATCAAAGAATCAATGAGCAATTCATAACCTAATAGAACAACGTTTCATGCTAAGATAACGAAAAAATAAATTTATAAAAACAATCTTTAATGTACATGCCAACCAAGTCATGTGCCTAAAATGTTGCCCCAAAGGTAATCAGTTTATACATGTCATACATTTACCAATATGTGCAATGGTGATGAAAGAACTTTGCTTACCAAATATATCAATTCCAAGTTGGGCATAGATTGGAGAGAAAAAGCCATCCACAAAGTGAATAAACCACCAAGTTATATAGAAGGTAATCGCTATTGGAAATAGGATGACACTGCAAAACAACTAAGAGTGAGCAAGTATTGCATAGATCTTAATAAGCATCTTATTAGTTTTTAAGAAGGAAAAAAAAAAAGTTCCCTCTTTCTTTTTTATTCAGAGTGTAAGCATGATTATTAGTACCAATAACATCCGACTGTTAAAATTACAAATTCAAATTCACTTGGCTACATATTTAGAGGATTTACACAGGAACAATACTTATTTGCCAAGTAGAAGAACTCCAGACATTCATGGATTTGATCAAATCAATGTCTTAAGGAAATGGCATCCCAAGTAATTCAGTATATTCATTCAAAGACCGATTCTTTTAAAAACTTGATATCTTAAACTTTTAAAAGAACTGTGCAAATATACAGTATATTCATTTGACTCTGAGAATGGGAGAAGACAGATGAGAGAAGAAAAAATTACGCACCATCCTGTCATGAATTTTTTTGAGGCCCAGCTTCTAATAACTTTAGAAAAAGTCTGCATAGTGACAGCACAATATATAAAATTTTGTCAGACAAAAACTGAAAATAATAAGCAGAGAAAACACACACACATAAGCAGAGAAAACCGATTTTTAACAGAAATTGCTGGCATTGGAGACTTTGTGATTCCAAAACAGGCTTTCTTGTCTTCATGCAAGGAATTTCCATTAAAATCTATTAAGCAAACACCGGGTTTTATTACAATACATAAAATTTGCGCAAACAAAATTGCACCATGTAAGGAACATCTTTCTTTCTTTCAATTATATTTCTGAGCACTAAGCTGACAGATTACCAGTGCATTTTTGCACAAAAGAAACAATACACAGAGCAACGTCTCCAATCAATCTTATAATACATGTTCAATCATTAAACGGAAACGGATGTTAATATACCAAATGATGGACATCAATATGTTTCAGCCCAAATAATTATTTAAACAGCATTATAATAAACCAACTGATTAACTTTCATTATGACGGGATCAGCAGAATTCATTCTAATTCATTATTCTACATTTATTTGTATACATTTACATCTATTTTATCGTATAACAAGGAATTATTTCTTACGGGATATTGAATGGTTTCATTGCATTGATCAAAAGCATTTTATTGATGGTAAAAATCAACAATTTTATTCCACCTTGGATAAGAGAATGTAGCCATCGCGTTAGATATTTATTCACGGTCAGCTGACCATTTCCTGAAGTGTTGAACTTTTCATTTATATAGCACCATTTGCAAAAGGACAGTTCATTTTCTTTAATAGTTTCCTAACTACGTGAACTTTTATCTTCTAATGCCACTTAAAACATGATATACCACTCAATTTTCATTGCTAAAGGTTCTAAACAAACTTCAACAGCCAAAACAAGAATTCAAATTCAGTTAACACAGTTCAAATAACAAAGGGGAAAGGAAGAATCTTGATTTACTACTCTAGACAAGGAATTAGTAAGGTGTGTGATGGATCATGGATCTTCAACGGAGTTTATGCAATTCACATAGCAATATAGCATTTGAGAATAGAAATACATTCTCCAAATAGGAAAACTAAATGAAAAGGTAGTGACCATCAGAAGTATATCTATTGCATAGGAAGTCCTCCCATATCAGCCGTAAGAACAACCCATATGTTTTGGCCATACGCATCGATTAACCATTATACTTAGCATTCCGTAAGCAAAATCACATTCAAGAGTGCTAAGAGAGAAGGCACATCATGTGGCCCACACATATCAGTTGGTCTTGTGACTAAAAATACTTTGACAAAGCAATCTAATAATTTCTCCACCAAAGTGTTTGTGCAACACCAATCTAAATTTTCCTCCTTTGCTTGAAAGCTTTTCATTTACTTTAGCAGCTCCATCAAGGAGGTCAGACTTCCCACTACCACTGCTACAAAGAACACAATAAAACCATCCATTCTTCGACTCACATCACATACCATCAACTGTTTTCAGTCCAATCCGCATACAAAGCTACCCAATTCACGTATTAAAAAAAATCTATCTGAAACTTATGCACCAATTTTTCGGCTAAAGCATATTCAGCTCTATAATAAACTAAACATCCACAACATTTAAAAAAAAAAAAAAAAAAGGATACCAATAGAGACAAAATATTCCACAAACTAAACTAACCAAAACAAACAATTCACTAAATCTAAACAAACAAAAAAATGAAAGAGAAGAGTTGACCTCGCGGCCAGCGTGATGCGAAGAAGAGGAAGATGAGGAGGGTTTGGAGGAGACGTCATCGGCGACGGATTCAGCTACTGGAATCAGAAGCTCTCGATCTCTCTCCCTTTCTCTAGTCGACATCACGATCGCGGATTTCTCATCACCCATCAGCAAATAAACCACGACGTTTCTTTCAAACTCTAAACCCTAGCAAAAGGAAGACGACGACTCTTTTTTATCTTGTAATTATCGTTAACACCTGGGCAAGAGCGACTTTGAATTCTCCTCAGCAATATCTAGTCAGTCGCTTTCTTTCTGTTTGGATTTGATTTTCAAATTCTATTTATTTGAATTTCTTTAAAAATGTTGATTATAAGAGAGAAAAAAATAATAATTAAAAAATGGGGAGGCTGGAGGGGTAGAGGAAATGATTACATGTGAGATAATGCGGGTTAATTGTTCTTGAAACCTAATTAACTCCAGATTATGCAATTTTTAATTTCTATTTATTTTGTTTTCGTGATTGGATTAGCTGTTTCCAATCACTGTTTGACAGCTCTTTGTTACACTGGACATATCTGTAACTCCACTGTAACAATACCAACTCTTTATATTTTTAATCTTTTTTTTTTTTTTATAATTTTCTTTATATTTTTAATCTTACCAAAAAAATAAAGTTAGAGAGTCAATTATTGTTTGTAATTTTTTTTTTTAAGAGAAAAGAAAATTATCGTGTGGCATTTAAAGGTTTAAGTATTTGGTTAGCTATAGCTGTATAATATGGAATTAACGGGTACATCAGGCGGGATTTCGTATCAGATTAATTAATTGTTGTGAGAAGGTTCTAAAATGTGAGATATTTAGAAATTTCAAAGGTACTTCAACGAATAAATACAAATTAAACGCCAATGGGTCCTTGCCAATGTGGTGTAACTCTCCATAGAGAGCCTCCACCACCAAGGTTCAATCCCTATAGCATGCATGGATTTGTGCAAATTTTCCAAGTCCCACCAATGTCCAATTGTGTGGGTGTTGTACCACCTATGTGTGGTCTCTCTCTCCCCGTAAGTGGGAGTTGTGGTCTGGGCTGTGCTTGCAGAGTCCAATCTCGTCGGTCCCAACAGTTGTTGTATAACCAAAAAAAAAAAAAAAAAAACTACAAATTAAACAAGAATTAATTTGAATTAAAAATGATATCACATGTATTAACAAAGGTTACATAGCAACAAGGCAATCGCCCAAACACCACATTCTCCACAAAAGGTGGACACTCTTCCAACCAAAACCTATTAGACTCAATTTCCTAGATGCAAAAACAATAGAAACAGGGGGAGAGTCCGCAAGCAAAGCTCGAATGTCACTATTAAAAATACCAACATCAGAGAAAGGGATAACACCAGCATTGATAAGATTAACCATAACCTGAGCATCTGATTCAAGTGAGCAGGGCCACAGCCTTACCTCACGCGCAAACCTCAAACTCCTGAGCATAGCCAAGGCTTCAGCAAGAAATCAACGAGTATTTGGCAGTCACAACCTGGGCCCTATAAGCAAGGACATATCCTCAGAATCTCTAATAGTCACTCCAACCCCAATACACCCAGTCACTGAGTCAATAGTGGCATCAGTGTTAACTTTAAAACTACCTGCATTCAGAAGAGACCATCTAGTAGCCTCCACACCCTGACTTCCCGACTTGCCAACAACTTTAGAATTAGCACTCTTATAATCTTCAATGAAAGAAATAGCCCAAGGGACCACATCATCCACAAGCACAGAAGCAGAGTTATGGACCAGGCCATTTCGGCGATACTACACACGCCAAACAAGCACAGCAACTCCATTTCATTTATATTCAACTGATCTTTACAAGCTAGCAAGAAATCTAAAAAATGAAGACCATCATGAGCACTTAAACCCTTCATGAAGGGGCACATGGATCAAACACTCTTCAAGGATGGGTAGCACCGTAGGGCATGTGTAGAGGATTCCTGACGGTTGTGACAAATCAAACACATACCATTCCTACCAACCCCACGTTTAACTACATTGCTAGCAGAAGGCAACCAGTTATAGCAGGCTCTCCAAATCAGCAACTTGACCTTGCTAGGCACCTTCAGCCGCCATAAAGATTTCCACCAAGACTCTGAAGGACTAAACCTTGAAGAGCTCAAGTTCACCAGCAGCTCACACCCAAAGTGGTAAGCACTCTTAACTGGAAATGAGCCCATATTGTCAAAATGCCATGTAAGGGAGTCAGGTCTAGGCGAAGTAGCATAAGGGAGGTTAGGGATTAAGTCTACCTCCTCTGGCCAGAAAGCCTTCCGGACAAGGGCCCAAGGCTCTCGTTCCAAGCATTAGAATGCAATTTTAAGTCGGCCACTTTAGCAAGATTTGAGTTGAAAATTAAAAATATTAATAATGTTGATTCTTCCAATAATTTAAAGTGCAAAATCAATTACTAATTTATAAGATGAGATGAAGTTGGTCTGGTGATAAACTCATCACACATGCACCACAATGTTGCAGGTTAGAGTCCTCCCTCCGCCTAGGGCCGGCCGGTCTTGAGTTTTTTGATGCACAAGGTGAAAACCTAAAATAGGCTCCTTTGTTAAGTTTTTTTTGAATATATTTATATCATCTTTGGTGAAATTTAATGATATTTATTGAATTTTGATGTTTTTTATTTATTTATTTATTTATTTATTTATTTATTTACATTGATGATACAAAGAATGCGATGCAATTTCAAAAAAAAAAAAAAAAATGAAAATTTTTCAAGTACAAAAACCATTTTTATTTCGACTTTATTAAAGATAAAACATTAAAAAAATAGCGAAATATTGGAAAAAAAAAAAGTAAGTAATTATTGAATCCGAAAAATTCTTAAAATTTTACTAGGCATATATTTTAATTGGTATGTCTAATGAGGAGTTGGGTTTTGTGAACATGTATGATGCATGATGCATGAAAATATGAAACCTTAAATCGATCAATCGAATCACCAAAGAACCGAAATAAAGCTAAGAAACTAAGAAAGTATGTGAATATACTAGAGAGTTGAGAGCCTAAAGAGTTGAGAGAGATTGAAAGAAATCGAATTTGGGCGTTGGTGGCAGAAGAGAAAAATAAGAAATCCTAAATCATTTAGCCATTCAGGTGATATACTGATATGTCTGGAAAAAAATAAAAAATAAAATTCAAAGTTAGGCTTTAACAAACATTTCTCTTTGGACCTTTGTTTATCCAAGTGGGGCCTTTATTTTATTATTTTGTTTTATTTTAACTTTTAGGCTTTTTTTGATATGTGTATTTTTTGATCTGAAACATTTTGACTAATACTCAAAACAAATATTTAGGCATTTTATGATTTGAAATAAAATAAAAATGGGCCATTGAACTAATACTAAATATGACCCCTTTAAAAATGGGCTCGGGGCTGCCACCCCTCTTGCCAAACAGCAGGGCCGGCCTTGCCTCCTCCCAAAAAAATCCTGAATTAGGGCCAGTTTGGTATTGCTGTAACTTTTATAATAATCACTGTTAGCTGTGCTGAAGGAATAATCAACTGTGAAGTTAATCAGCAGATGTTTGGTTAATTATACTTTTAAAACCACTGTATAACTCAAAAACAGTATATGTATGTTTGGTAATTTTATTTCAAAAGTGCTGATATTAGTTACAATGACTAAAATAAACATTATTTTAGAACCTTATTTTATTTTTTTAATTAATTATATATATTAAATCAATATTTAAGTAGAATATTTAAATTAGAAAAAAAATCCATAAGAATAATAAAAATATTTTTAAAAGGTTTTATAAATTAAATCAATATTTAATTAGAATCTTTAATTTTAATATGAAATAAGGTATATAAATGATTTTAATTTGATTTCATAAGGATAATAATGATATTTTAAAAGATTCATTAAATGCTGAAATAGATTATTCCATAATTACTTTCAAAAAGTAACCCTCTACCTACTTCTTAAAATCACTGTTAAAACTTGTCAGATTATGAATTAATCACTTTTGGAAGTTTTACCAAACATCATTTTATGTCAAAATTATAAAATAAACTAATTTTAACTTCTCAAAAGCAATACCAAACTGACCCTTAATATAATAGTGTAATACTTTAAAAAAAATATATCTAATTATAAAACTTTGAAATATTATAAACTGGTCAGTGTATTATCTTTTGTTGAAAATTGACTACGACATTTTTAAAATGTTCATTCATTATTCAATTATATTCAATCTTTTATAATAAAAATTGATTTATGTATCAATGATTCAATTCTTAGTTAATTTTGCAATTGATTTATTTCGTTGACTTAATTGATATAGTCTCTCTATTTATTTATTTTTCATGATTGAGATAAGGGTAATTCTATCGCCTCCTAAAATATTAGGGTTTGTTCAGTAATTTTTTTGTTTTATGTTTTTTGTTTATATATTTTTCTTTGAAAACGATAAATTGATTTTCACATTTTTCGAAGGTAGAATCACTAAAGATGCGTACAGCAATAATTGAAAACAATATTTTGAAGAAAAAAAAAAGATGATATGAGATTGATTAAGTGGTAAACCCCTCACACCTACGCCATGAGATCAAGGGTTCGAGTCATCCCACTAAAAAAAACTCCAATTTATGTAATATTACAATATATATATATATATATATATATATATATATATATATATATATATATATATATGTATTTAGTGAAATTGTTTAAAATATATTTTTCAATATTGTAAGAATAAAATAATATTGCTTGTAGTTACATTTTATATATGCAATATTAATAAAAACAATTTAAAATTAATTTGTGTTTTTTAATTTTTTTCTGAAACAATATAATACAAAATATATTTTTTTATCATTGTACAATAAAAAATAATTAACTATTATATATAATATATAATTATTATTATTTTTAATTATTGTTCCATGTGATTAAATTTTAATGAGGAAATACAATATTTTTTTATTTCATTTCAATTTTTAACAAATAATTTGTTAATGTTTAAACAAATATATTTTAATTAAAAAAAAATTGATTAAAAGGTGGGACCCATAAAAATAATAAAAAGAAAATCTGGATGTTTTCTATGAATCCAACTTTTCATGCTTTAAACGAGAAAACTCGTTTTGCAAATTTTCAAACCTTATATCTTCAAATTATATTTTTCAATATATTTTTTTAGGGTGTTGATATCACCTCACTTAATCTTATGACACATAAACATTTGAATGAATGAATGATTAAGATGTGATTAACACTTTATTAACAACCAATCACATGCTTTTAAAATGTGAGGAAAAGGTGAGGATGAGATGAGGTGAGGAGAGAATCCTAGTCCGTTGATATTAACACCCATACACTCATTAATTACAATTATATCTTCAACTATATTTCTTTATTAAAAATACTTACCTTAAAAAAAAATAAATAAATAAAAAAACTTATGATAAACCCTAATTAAACTTTAATTTTATTTCAAGTATCAAACTTTCTCATCATCACATGATTATCATATTGTTTTTGTCTTCTTTTATGTATAGTTATGAACTCTATCGATAAACAAAAAATATTTTTTTTTTAACGATAGCTGTAAATATCAACATTTTTTTTTTAAAAGATATTCGTAGATATCAATAAGATTTTTTATTTTTTTATTTTTTTATTTTTTTTATTATTTTTTTTATTTTTAAGATAGCTGTATAAATAAAAAAATTCCACATTGAAAATCTCCTTACCCCATATACGATTCTACATATTCCCTTTTATAAGGCTCCTACATTCGAGATATTTTCAAAAGTAATTAGACCATCATTAAAAGAGGATTTGATTCTAAATATATATATATATTTGAAGTAGCATAGTTACAATATTGCCCTTGGTGTTTCACAATCAAATCCTAATGGCGTGGGGTAAATCTTTGAATAATTTGGTTTTTAGGGGGAAGACTGGCCATTTTTGAAACTAGAGGCGGCAAAGTTACGAATATGGCAAACCTCAAGGGGAGAAATAATAATATCCCTTTTTTAAAATGTTACAACAGGACTGTTAGAACCTGTCAAGATCTGACAATACATATGCGTCTCAGATATCTATATGACTATACCTACAAACCGAGAGAAAACTCCACCCAAACATATAAAATTTCACACCGCGCATGAATATAAAATGCACACCCCTTAGAACATTTCTAATGCAACTGTGGATTGTTAAAAAATTAGATGTCACATAGGACAAATAAAGATTTAGTATAATTATGCTTCTCCAATGCAGTCCTCACTTCTCAATGTCGAGTTGAGGTGGCAAAAAAAAAAGTGGACACTGTCAATATGACTATCCACTTTCACACAGTCTGTTGCCTTGTTGCTGACTCAGCATATATTCATAATCCCAAAAAAATTCATATGCAAATTTTATTGAATCATTAAAAAACAATTAATAAGTAGGTGTCTTAACAATGAAGCATTGTAGACCAATTTTTTAGTTGGCTATCTGTTAAGTATATTTTTATGACACATAAAAAGCAATTGCCTTGACATTATTGTCATATCAACAATTTTTGTCAGACAAAATCCACACTTACATTGGAGATGCTCTTACCACCAACGTGGAATGAAGGTGCACTAGGAGGTGATGTGCTAAATTAAGTGCAATTTGCTCTCTCAAATTTTTGTAATTTGTAAAATTTGTTATTAATTTATACTTGAAAAAAAAAAAAAAAAAAAAAAAAGGCGCATTGACCTCTAGAAGGCTGCAGGCAGGCCGCAGCACGCAGGCTTAGACCAGAAAATGGTCTGAAAAGTCGAGTGTTATGGGCTGTGGGCTTTCCAATCTACAGCTTTTGAAAGTTTACGTGAGTCGCGACACTGTTCTGAATTCTGACTTGCAACTTCCAAGCCGTTCGATTTTGTCATCGTATGCCAGGTCAAGCCTTGGTCGGCAATCAGATTTTAACACGTAACAGTAGATGAAAAATCAAAGTCAAAAAGTCAAACAAAACCAGGTCATGATCAGGTCGCCGTGTTTGATCACTGTTCACACCATTTGATGTAGGACAAACACAAGAAATAGAAACTAGATAGAGACTAAGAGAGAAATATACAAAAATAGAGAGAATTAGGGATTCGAGACAGACATAATTAGATATTGGAAACAGAAAAGGGGAGAAGAAAAGGGGAGAAACACGGAAGAACATATGAGACTAGAAGAATACAATAAACATTCAATTCAATTTATTAATCAAGTCTGATTACAATAGGCTGGGAAAGAGTCTATTTATAGCTAACAAAAGATAACAACTAAATCATGATAATGATAAGCTTATTTAGGTTATTAACAATGTACACGTTTTCTTTGACTGAACACGTACACAAATACAACAATACTGTATTTGTTTCTTGTAAGATCTCTTTTTCTTTCTTAATTAATTGATTTATGTTTTTATTTGAGACTTGAGAGATAGAGAGAGGAACAGAGACATGGATTAGTGTTGAAGTGTTGATCAACTTCAACCCCATCAACGCAGCCAATGAGAAGAAGGGGCGCGCGCAAAAGACAAAACAGCCGTGTCTAAAATGTTGGACTAACTGCGTGGCCTTCTCCAACTAGTCATCATTTTTAACCGGTCATTTTTATTTGTTTTGATATAAATCATGTAGTAGGGAACCTTCTCGGCTTCTTAAATTTTATTTATACTCCAATATCATCATTCATAATCTATACATTAGACATTAGAGAGAGAGAGAGAGAGAGAGATGTTGGAAGGGAAAGGTATGATAAAAGAAACAGACATGCCGGTGAAGATGCAGATCCAAGCCATGACTTTTGCTTCTCAAGCTCTTGATATCTATGATGTTTCTGATTGCATATCCATTGCTTCCCACATCAAGAAGGTACGTAGTAATATATATATAATAATCCAATCTCGATCTCCTTTTTAATTTCTTTTTTATGTTGTGAAAAGCTAGCTAGCTAGAACATATGTATATATATATATATATATAATAATAATAATAATTCTGAAATTGATCATCAGTTGTTTTGGGGGGATGTTTGCTGCAGGAATTTGACAAGAAATATGGAGGTGGATGGCAATGTGTAGTGGGTTCAAACTTTGGATGTTTTTTCACTCACACACAGGGAACTTTCATCTATTTTGCTCTTGAGACCATCAATTTCCTCGTCTTCAAAGGAGCCTCTTAGAGAGTGACAACAGATGTAGATCTTCTGGTTCTGGGTAGTATATCATGATCAGCTGCTAGAGCTCTGTACAAATCTAGAAATATGAACTGTTAATCTAGATATATATAAATAGAAAGAGGTTTATCATATATATCTCTATATACATATATGATTATCATTATCAACAAGAATCTTCAGTTTCATTCGTGGAGTACATGTGGTAGTGGTTATTCTCACACACTCATTCGATTTTATTTTATTATTTATGGTTGCGTCAACTTATGAAACAGGAATTTATAGGATGTATGATTGAAGTTAGTGGTAAATACCAAAAACTCCCTAAATTAAGCCTTAATATCAGATCAATCTCTATCTTTATATATTAATTGTATTTTCTATTTTTGTTACTTCTCACTACATCAACTATACATAACTTCTTAATTTATTTATTTTCCCTTTTACTTGCCTTTTATTTATAGCTAACTCTTCTATTATCTTGCATTTCTCTATAAATATTGGTGGATTATTATCAATTCTTTCCGTGCTTGTTTTGTTGGACTTTTTACTGCCTCAAAAGCTTTATAAACCTCTACTTGAGTTTGAGTTTTTAGAGTTGTTTGGTTGGGAAGGGCATACCCAGGATTTTTCGTTTGGGTGGGCTAAAACAAAACTATAATTGAAAACAAAAAGACACTACATAAACATAACGAGTCTTACCCTAAAAAATGCATATATTAAATAAATTACATAAAATTTCATTAATCGAAACAAAAATACAGCTAAATAAAAGAACATAATGAGTCGTATCCTTAAAAATGCATATATTAAACAAGGTACATAATGAGTCAAACTACTCCCACATAATGATTGATTGATTGATTTTTCCTAAATTATGAAAGCATAGATTTTTTTAGCAGTGATGTCTGGTTGTTTGATATTGTAAACTAAAATTATTAAACCATTTGGTTTAAGTGATACTTTTTAAATTATAATATAACACTATAAATAATAGATCGTGGTCGGAAAATAAATTGAAAAAAATAACAAAATATTAACTTAAAATTATGAATTAGTTAAAATGAAGATGTATATATTTTTATATTTAATTTTGTAATTGAGATGAGCATTTAGAGAAGGGACCGAATGAATTATTAATTGGAAGAGAGAGAATTGAGATTTGAGAGAGAGAGAGGGGGGGTAGAGAATTGGCACTGGCGAGAGAGATAATATAAATAAAATTAGAATAGATGCTGATGTGACTATAGAAAGAAGAGAATCATGATGATGTTACTCAAACTCTACTAATAGTATAATACTATTAATTAAAATAGTATTAAATTAACTATACACTTTGTGTTTTTTTTTTTTTTTTTTTTCAAAAATCCTACCTGGCTAAAGCCGAGTTAGCCTCAGATGACGGTACACCCTTGTTGGTTAGGTTTTTAAGATTATCTATTATAAATTGAGGGGATCTATGTAGAGTTTAAACTTCTAATAAGCAAATGCTTGTAAGAATGAGCTTTTCTAAATAGACTTTAAAAAAAAAAATTAATTTTTTATTTTATTTAAAAACTCTATTTCTAATAGATCTAGAGTCTAGAGCTTTTACTAATATAGTTTTTTCTAATGTCTAATCAAACAAGCTATTATTGCCCTCATACTTATATTTGAAGAATAAAAACCATAAAAATAAACTTAAAAATAAAAACAGAAAAACAACAACAAAAATCATAAGAGTTCAACCTCACCAAAACACACATCTCTATTTTTTTAAAGAGATATCGCTACGATTTAGTCTGCTCCTCATGGAGGACCGATGTGCTCCTTTACGAGAAGAAAATCATCCACCACTAGCGGTATTGTTTTTATTTCTAACTTTGTTAAAAAAAAAAAAAAAAAAAAATTGTTGGAAGTTGAATGTTTGGGTGATAAAAATGAAGTTGGATGTTTGAGCGATGGAGATGACGTTGTTTTTTTTTTGGAACCAAGTGATGGAGACAAAGATGAAAATGAAGATAGAGATGAAAATGGAGATGGAGATGTAGATGAAGATGGAGAGGGAGATTTATTTATTTATTGTTTTTTTAATTAGTATTCAATTTTCTTTTAATTAGTAGTTTATTTTTAATTTTAGGGCCCACTAATGAGATGTGATTGGACAAACTATTTTCCTATCTCATTTATTAATAACATCGAATAAAAAGACAGTTTTGCCCCTCTACCGTTACCACATGAGTCCGATGGTATTTATGTGTTATTATGCATTCTTGTAGGGGGGTTGACCTACGGGTTATGTGGATCGAGTTGGATCTATGTTAGGCCCAATGCAACTTGGTTGAACAGGGGATGTCGTCTCCTCAATTAGCCTGCATCGAACGAAATTCGTTGTCTCCTTGGTCGAACCTGCAAAATAACAACAGAAGAAAGCAAAGATAGAAGAGAACAATGAAAATGGGGGTTAGATTATTAGCATTAGGCGTGCTTAGGCTGAGCAATGGTTGTACGTGACTCATGGCTATGATTCAGATCGAATTCAGATGGCCGGAATGAATGTCATCAGAGCTTCAAGACGCTTGTAAGCTTTGTTTTTAGTTAAGAGTTTTCAAGAGAGTTCACAGTGGCTAAACTCTATTATTTATAGGGGAATGCTATCTACCTTTCCCATTTGCCTTTCCCATTTACCTTTCCCACTTATTGTTTGACACGTGTACATTTTTTTATTTAATAAAAAGCTCTAACTTTTTGCTACAAAGCTTATTTACATATTTATCCCTTATTAATGAAATAATAAAAACAACAATCAAGGGTAAATATGTAAACAAGCTTTGTAGCAAAAAGTGAGTGCTTTTTATTAAATGAAAAAGTGTACACGTGTCAAACAATGAGTGGGAAAGGTAAATGGGAAAGGCAAATGGGAAAGGTAGATAGCATTCCCCTTATTTATAAGCTAGGATCCCTTCCCAACGTTCACCTTCAATTGCATTAGATGGTGGGTGTGATTCTAGGAGGGATTTCCTCTCTTTTGAATTAGCGGTTACTTAAACTTTTGATAACTAAAATCTTTGATTAAGTCTTTAAACGGTCAAGCTTTGCTGGCACAAGTCTTGGGTCGATCTGGAGCAAATGGCCCTGGACTGGCTATATGAAGTTTTGGGCTTTTATTTACATTTGAGACTATGGACCATTTTTGGCTACCACAATTTTCACCGGTTTTAGTACAATTATAAAATATAAATATAATCAGGTCACGTTAATGCAATTTGCCTTTTCTTAATCTATGAAGTTATTTGACTTATTTGCCCTTAATATGTTACATTTAATGTTAAGGTCAGAGCGTTTTAAAAAAGACAGGAATCAATTGGCTTTGAGCCTTACTCGCTAAAATTTTCATGGATTGAGTGAATGAAATTTTCATGCCTATGTGGATTGAGTGAAGGAACCAATTATTTATTTATTATTTATTTATATATTGGCCGGTGGAGTTTCCTCCTTGTGTTAGGCATTTTGTCTTGGCCGATTGCTTGTTTTCTTTGTAATTGCATTTTTTGTTTCTAATGAAATTACCTTTATATATATATATATATATATATAGAAAAAAATTTAAATCAGTTCATTCTGATATAACTTCGTGAGGATATTGAATATGAGCCATTTATTTTACATACTTCGACTTAAATGTGTATGTACTTGTCAAAACTAGTGGCTCACATTTAATATCCTGATAAAGTTATATCATGATGCACTTACTAGATCGGGACTGTATATATATATATATACCACCAATGCGACGACTGAGATTTATCAAATTGAATGAACACATTTTGTCACAAAGCAACTTTCGATGATATGAAGAGCTTAATCTTTTATTTTAGTGTGTATATTTCAAAAAAATTGAGTTAATTTTTTTATCTTTCAGAGTTGAAAAAGTAAGCTAATTTGAAGAACCCATTTCAGAAAATCCCTCATTGTCTGACAAACAAATAGATTAATCTTTCAAATTCACAAAGTACTTGAGAAACCAATGTTTGACATTCTAAATGATGGTCTCAGTAAAGTTAAAGAAGGCTTCTTCAACTATGTACAAGTTATCAGAAGTCCCAAACTTGGCTCTACTCAACATTTCAACTCTTCCTTTTTAACCAAACTTCAACTATGTACAGAAGATTGCAACACAATCTGTTCCAGTTTTGTCTGTTTAACAAAACTAAATGAATCCCTAAAGCAATAATTCTGTTAAAATTTCATTAATCAACCCACTAAGAAGTAGCTTCTCTATGTCATTCACAGCTTTCTCAGTGTCATCTACAGAGAGTTCATTTCTCCAACCTAAATCCCATATCCCACTTACTATTCCATTGCAACCAATATCTCTCTCCAACACTGCATAAAGACTGTCCGTAGAAAGCTTTTCACCGCCAAGTTCGGTATAGCTTCTCAGAGTTTCAACCCCATCACAGATCTCCTCCAACAGCTCTTCTAAGGAGAGATGGATTCTTGAATTCCTCAGCCAGGTAAGTAACAAAGGATGGGATGTTTTGGAATTCAGAAGACTTCTCCGTTCCATAAGTTCATTTGCACAGTCCATGGAGAGTCTCTCATTGGAAATCACAAAATCATTTGTCCCAGATGTTTGTAGGGTTATATGACTATCAACATTGAGATCAAAAAGCTCTTCAGCATGACTTAGGAATGCAAGACTACTTAAAAGAAAAGATTTCAGATTTGTTCCAGTTTTGAAGCTCTTACTCTCCGGTCTAATATGATTGATGTCATCATTAATTTCTTCGAAAAATTCCATTTCTCCCTCATCTTTATAGGTCAGCATGTTAGCTTCAGAAAGAGACCTCTGGCTGTTATTGCAACTTTCTGCAAGGAAAAACAAATAGCAAATAAAATAAACATTTTCAGCACTTGAAACTTTAAAAGCATGTTTTTCAAATTTGTACACCATACTTTGTTCTCTAATTTTTTTTTATATTTTTTTTGACAATATCTATTAATCCGGGACCAGATATTTTTTTGAAAGCTTTCGCTATTGGTAGGATTCGAGACGCTGACTTGGGATTCATTTGCCAAAGCCCCAAGCTCGTCCATCTATTAGCTAAGCTATGCCCCCGTTGGCACTTTGTTCTCTAATTATAGACACAATTATGTTGATACTTATATGGTAATTAATGTGAATATATTAGAAGCTTTTATGGGTAGAGCTTTTAATATGGTCTATTTGTTCCATAATTGTAATGAATCTAGACTGGTTTCTTCAAGACATTGTTCATAGTAGTAAAGAGAATTGGTATGTAGTATGTACTTCATCCCACCAACAGTAGTTGTCTCTCTTGAATGCTATTTGTTCCTCTAATTCTAAATTTCTAATACTATGATTAGACCTCTAGTGTCCACTGCATTAACTCAAAGGTTTTTCGGAAAGCTTGATACTACTGTAATGACATTGGATTCTAAGTATCTTGTTCTTTCTCTTTTCTTCTTGTTCAGATGAAATGATTTTTTTAATTAATGAACAAAAGCATCACTTCATGAACGTCTATATGCCAGTAATTACAACAATGGCATAATAAATGGAAAGACATACTACAGCTACTGTACATGTAAATGAACTTATATTATCACCAGCTTCAAAAAGATGAGTAGATAGACTTCACAAACACACAAGTATTTAAAGATGGGTTTACCTGTAATCTGAAATCCAGATGCATCTGGATCCTTCTCTGCAGGTAGTTGATCTACACATGTATTGTTGTCTCCTCCAGGAACAGAGTCTTCTTTATCCGCAAAACTAATCCTCTCGTCATCTTCTCTGCATACTACATTCTCGGTCTGCATACAATACAGGCAACATTTAATTTCTTAGAAACAGAAACTGCTTTTTCTTTTGTAACTCAAATATGTGGAGAAGTCTAGCTTATGGACTTTTTAGTTACCAAGATTCTAATGTCCTATAATAAAATCTAGAAACAGAAAAGCAATCATTTAAACAAACTACAAAGGAAACTCACTGTTAGATTAGCTGTGGTAGGCTCAGTGACTAGCTTTTGTCTTGTTACTAGCGGCCTTTTCCGATCATTCGAAGTACTATTTACAGTTTGCTTTGTTCGATTTGAAATGGCATTTAAGGTACTATTTTCCCGATGAAGAATTTGATTCTTTGTGGCGTTTGATCCATTATCAGGCTTTCTGACCTTCATGGCATTCACCTTGGCTTGATCTTGGGATTTTGATACATTTTTAGACTTCACAATCTCCTTTTGTATTGGCTTCCTGCTGCCAACCATTGTCTTTGTAATTTTATCATCTTTCTTGTCTATTGCCTCCTTTTTCTGTGGCTGGTGAGTTACATGACCAGAAGAAATCACCTTGTCGCAACCCTTTTGTTTAATCTTGACTTCTTTTTCTCCTAGTATCCGGATCATGTCTTTCCTTTTCTTTTCCCCTTCCTTGCTAAGCCTTTTGATGACATTCTCTTCTCCTTCTGTTTTTCTGTTTGTTTTGCCAGAATTCAGAGACCCTTCTTTGCAGTCACTTGTTCTGGAAGGAAGCTCCTCTTTTACTTTTAGTTTTCTCAGCCTCAGCTTTGTGTCTTGTACACCCTTTTCCTGACTCATAGGAACAAATGTCTCTTCTGACTCAAGAAATTGATCACAACGAGGTCTAATAAGTACAATAGGCGACATATTGCCAATCAACCGCTCCTTGGAATGTAAATCGCAAGACTGATATGGGCAAGACTGGAGCTCGTTGACAGAGTCGCTTTTCAGAATTCCCGTAGAATGCATAGTTTCAAGAATCTCCTTCAGAGTCTTCCGCTCTGGATTGTCACGCTGACGAACAAATTGAGGCTTCTTTACCTTTGGCATATCATAATCAAACATTGGTCTCTGTTGACTTGAAAACTTATCATCCTTCTTCTGTTTCGGGAGAGTGGACTGCAATGGATTTGCGGGAATTTCTTCTAGTCCCATGAGCTTGGCAATCAAATTTGGGCCTTTTGGCTTCTTCTCCGGAGCTGTAAATGAAAGAGGGGAGCCAGTGGAACTATAGTTGCTGGTCTGAGTTATAGAAGATTGGCTTGAGCTCGTGGAGGGGATGTCTGAAGATGAGTCCAGGCGTCTTCTATGAAACCCCATCATTTCTTCAGATTGTGTTTTTGGCAATAGATTCTGCCTAGCAAGACTATCTCTGATCACTTCCCTGAGTTCCTCGTAGCAATCCCTCGAAGCCCCATCTGCTGATAGTCTTGGCTTTTGGAATTCCATCTGATAATTTCGATCTCCAAAGTGATATGAATTCACACTCTCAATCCCCACTTGATCATTATTTCCTCTTTTAGACATCTCCTTTTGTTTCTTCTTCAACCAACTCTTGTATTGAGAAGCCTCTTGCAATTTGCCAAGCATCACTAGAGACTCTTGCAGGTCAAGTGCTCCTTTTAACATATCTTTTCCAACATCTTTCGACTGTCCATCGTAGCTTTTCCCCTTCGACCACGAGTCAACCATCCCGTTTAGCTTCTGAGCTCCTCTAGAGACCTTTAATAGCTGAAAAGAAGATGGACTGTGAAATTCTTCTGTGATCCCTTCAGACACAATCTCCTCTTTCTTCTCTGCCTTATTATATGACAAAGATGCATCTGATTTCTTCTTCGCCTTTCGACTACTATCGATCTTATGCTCCATTTTCCGGGAACTACTTTTGGATTTTCTGATTGTCCCACACTCTACAACTCCTTTGGGATCATCACATGTGACAAATGGTCTGTATACAACTGATTTCAGACTGTCTGGATGCATATTCTATCACAAAAATAATTACATTGACAAAGTCAGATTCTTACTATTTCTATTTAGAATCAAAATCACCAATAACAACAAAATTATCTCATATTATGCTTACATGTACTGGGATATTATAATCAAAATTTTCAAAGATTGTCTGTAAGTCTGTAACTAACCCCAAAAAGGAAACTTCTTCGGCTTCGGCTGTGTCTCATTCAAGACAAAAATCATAAATAAATAAAAAATCAATTCAATTGCCGCCATAATAAACTAAAATAATGTCTTATAGAGAATGAAAAAAGATCATTACCCTTTGAAGATTTCGAAAATAAACAACTGGAAACAGTCCTAGTTTCTCAGAGTCTCTCCTTCAAACAGATTCTCTATGTGCTCTTCTGGTATTTGAATGTGATTGATTTAATTAATATAATTGAAAAAAAAAAACATATTGAATTATCACATTTGAGATCATGAATATGGTCATTTTACAGACAACTCCAAACGCTAAATCATGCAACAATCTTCAACAAAGTAAAAGCAAAGCTCATGAACATGTACCTATATTTCTGGTTTGTCTTTTCTCAGCAATGATTAAGCCAAAAAGAAAACTAAACTAGACAAAAAAAGAAAAAAAGTAGATGAAAACAAAATACCCAGATGAGAAAACGCAAGCAAAACAACCATTAAAGAAAGAATAATTAACAGCTACTGAGATTTCTTACCTACAGACGAGCTACCACAGACTCAGATCCACACGAGAGAAGGAAAAGTATCAGTCGGTGCATTGACTTTTGCGGAGTCACGAAACAGTAAACAGAGAATTAGATTTTGTTATATAATTATGTAAAGCAAAAGAGAGAGTGTTGAAGATTTGATGACACTGTTCGCTTTTTTTAAAATATGATTTACGAGACAACAAGATCATTGACAGATTATTGGGTTTGGTTTTGTGGGTGCATTTGTTGTGGTCGAACGCGTGTGTTGTTCAATCAACAGACTGGCCCAGAAAAAACCAAAAAAAAAAAAAAAAAAGGAGGAAACGAAGAAGAAAGTGCTTTAAAAAAGAGCATGAAGACAAGTGATCACAGCATGGAAGGTGACACTTGTACTCTGTAACTTGATGAGAAAAAACTACCACCACTCATGGTAGTTACTTTTTAACACCATCACATTCCACTATTTTATTTTACAGGGATTTATATTTTAGTCCCTAATTTTTAAAACGTGTACCGTGGTCTCTTACTTAAATACATTTAGTCAAAAAATTCATCCTTTATTTTATTATTATTGTAAATCTATAGACACATACAGTGCTTGTTGTGTCCGTCCTTACCTGTAGGTGTCGGTTGGAAAAACTAAAAGACTTATTGACACTAAATCCCCTTGAGTTGTAAGTGAATTTGTAATGTACCCCATGAATGTTTTTTTTAGACGTTAAACCCCCTAAACTCTTTTTTTTTTTTTTTTTATACAAATAGTTTGTTTTATTGACCCCTGACTGCCTATTTGAGGGGGTATCTACATAAAGGTTTTGCCAAAAAATGAGAGTTTAAGACTTTATGGGGTTTAACGCCTAAAAAAAAACATTCAGTGGGGCACATTACAAATTCACGTATAATTCAGGGGTCAAGCGCCAATAAATCTAACTAAAAAAAAAAAGACAACTATAAATATGATTTTTTATTTTTTTTTATTTGAGTTGAACTAAAAATCTGAAAATCAAATTAAAAAAAAAATGACATTTATTCTTTTAAGATATTAATACACTTTGAAAAGAAAAGTGGATTTTTTTTTTTTAACTTCAATAAAATTTTGAAGATGAGGTTAACTTGATAGATAGCCTCTCGCACCTACCTTCATGAGATTATGAGTTTAAATCATATCTCCATTTTCAAAATTCCGAACAAATTACAACAACTAAAAAAAAAAAAAAGAGTAAGATGACTAAGGTCGGGTTTCCATTTGTAGCTGAGGCATCGGCATGATTTTGATTTCCATAATGGAACAACATTATCATAAAAAGATGAAACATAGAAATTTCAACATAGTCTCCATGGTTTTGTAAAATACCATTTTTTTAACGATGTCAAATTTGAGCAGAAGTGCAGAACAGTCCTTCATGTTTAAAGATATACCATTTTAGACATCCATTTAAACTTTTTTGCTCAAACTAAACCGTCAACATTATATTCATCTTTTACATTTATATATATATAAAAAAAAAATCAAATAAAAATCTAAAAATAATGAAATAAATAATAAATCACTATTTAATAAACTAATTCCATAAAAAAAATAGATGTACTCTCCACCTTTTTCTTTCCCCTTTTTATTATTTATTTTTCATTTTAAAAATTTAGTTGATATGGAAAAAAAAAATGTTGGCAAGTCAAATCCAGTCAAACTAACGGTTTAATAACAGATACTAACAATTAAAAAAGGTTTTCATTAATTTTTTTCTTAAATCAGGACTAATCTATCAGATGGTCAAAATATATTATGAACTATTTTTAGTAAAATTTGAAACAATGAAAAAAGTGAAACCGTAGAGATTTTATGAAATTTCATCAAGATGAAACTAGTCACGAACGAGAGAGGAGCTGTTCTTTCATTCATTGTTTTCAACCCAAAAATATTCTACATAAAAGCCTAAACCTGTTGCACTGCAACAGTTTTACTGGAATTAGAAACTTTTCCTGAGCAGCCTTTTAATTTTATTTATTACAATTACCAACTCTAATCATCATTTTTTTCTTTTAAACTTTGTGTGTTTTTTCTAATAATATTCTAATACCCAAAAGTTAAATCATCATCATCATCATCATTATTCCCTTTTAGGGGACAAGAGATTTGAATTTGATACTACA
This sequence comes from Acer saccharum, assembly GCA_030490815.1. Lineage (NCBI taxonomy): Eukaryota > Viridiplantae > Streptophyta > Magnoliopsida > Sapindales > Sapindaceae > Acer > Acer saccharum. The sequence goes on from CM059871.1 coordinate 33,866,906, forward strand.
TAAATTCATCCACGTACAAATCAGTGTCACATCTCAGGGAGCTAGTTAATGAATAATGAGATCTTGTAGTGTAGTACCTAATTTTATGGGTTCGCTAACAGGAGCGTATCTTAGCCGATAAACGGAAGAGTTTAGGATTTAGGTAAATGATTTACATGTCAATAGTTCGAATCCTACGAATGACGAAAGCTTTCCAAAAAAATTCATGGTTCCGAATTAATAGATATTGTAAAAAAAAAAGGTTTATGGGCTCTATAACCAAATGGGTGCATACCATATGTTTTAAACTCGTGACCGAATGATACTTTCATGAAACTTACGGGTTCAAAACAAATCTGTGAGGATGAAAAACACATATATCAAATCATTTGTACTCAACTTAAGCCAAATGGATGGATATCATTAAAGTATGAAAACACATCTTACTGTCTGTTTAGATTTTCAAAAATTGAGGCTGGCCACAGAAAAGAGATGATAAGTTTGAATGCAATCACGGGAGTCTTGCAAATTGCAATGCAACTGTAATTACAACTTTTAGTTGAGTATCATAAATGTAATTAATTCTTCACCACCACTTCTTTTCTTCTTTCTACTGTTTGCATTAATAATGTAATGGACCGATTCATAATTCGAATTTCAAATATATTTATTAATTACTATGACTATTCCCTTCGAAGAAAGTTCTCTAATATAACTTTATTTATTTATTTATGTTTTTTGAAATCTGGCACCGAATGGGTTATGGATCAGAGTCACATACCTTTTAAAAGAGCAAATTGCAGCCAACCTCCCTGAAGTTTGGTCTTTGATAATCATAAACAATTTTATGTTTAATTGACAATGACCTTCCCCGTCAATCTGCCATTAGTCAAAGTTAGTCAAACTGAACAGAGATAAGGGTATTTTCATCATTTCAAGCATTTTTATTTATTAAAAAAATAGATAAACTTTAAATCTTCACCATTCATCTTGGCCATATTTTTTATTTTTTATTTTTTATTTTTGAAAAATCTAAAAAACTTGAATCTGAAGAAAAATCTGGAAATACATCAATGGAAGAAGAAAATGTTGTTAGATTGGATTAGACGAGCCAATTTTTTTGTTTTTTTTTTTGTTTTTTTTTTTTGTTTTCTAGTTTTGAAAAATCTAAAAAACTTGAATATGAAGAAAATTCGGGAATCCATATGGTAGAAGAAAAAATTATTTGAAGAAAATGTTGTTGGATTGGATTTTGATGATCAATATTATTAATTTTTTAGAATTTTGAATTTGAAGAAAAATATAAAGATACAATCTATGTGTCCACGTTTATTTATTTATTTTAAATTTGTAAGATCCAAATTTGTTTTCATATATTTATATATTTTTAAAATTAGATTTTTTTTTATTCATGGGCATTTAGGTATTTTTAGCGGTCAAATCCAATCAACGGTTAAACTTGACTAGCTTTGACTAATGGTAGGGGAGGTCATTGTCAATTAATGATAATGATAAAGTTGTTTTTTGTTGTCAAAGGCTAAACGTCAGGGAGGTTGGCTGCAATTTGCTCTTTCTAAAATGTATAAAGTGGAACTTGAACCTGGATAGAAAACTCCTCAAACATATTTTAAAGAAAACTCCTTAAACATATTTTAAATTTCCCGATTCCCACACATACTTTTAAAATACACTTGATGAGAATCCCTCACCAATAACGTAAAAGAGGAGGTAACACCACCGGAGCTAAGAAGGTATATTCATATTAGTATTGTATTTCAAAAGTTGTATTACTGTATTCTGTATACGGGCATGATGCATGTACCTATTATATGTCTATATTTAAACTTATATACAGAGTCAAAGGACATTTGTATAGGTTATAAGATTTTTTGCATCTTGACATTTATGATCATATACCAATATTCAAATAGGTGTTGTGATTGCCACTCATACTTATAAATATATATCTTGTACACCAAATATATGTTTACTTGTTATTAAAATAAAATTCTAAATTGCACTCCAAGCACGGAAGAAAATACCATAAATATTCCATTACTAATTATATATATATATATATATATATATATATACAGTCTTTCTATTATCAGTTCGAACTGACAAAAGTTATATCAGTTCCTTGTATGTGGGCCACTGGATTTAAATACTTTGACTGACAAGTGCATACAGCCAAGTCAAAGTATCAGTCAAAGTATTTAAATCCAGTGACCCACATGCAAGGAACTGATATAACTTTTGTCAGTTCGAACTGATAATAGAATTTCTGTATATATATATGTATGTGTGTGTGTTTGAGGATGCTCACCATAAGTTAGAAAAATTTTCCTCCCAAATTGTTGGAATTGGGCTCGGGTCCGAACTTGTTGGGATTTGGGCCGAGCAAAACTTGATTTGGATTTTGGACTGGGCTTAGTCTGAATTGCAAACTTTTCAAAAGTCTGGTCCGAGGTCGACTCGAACCCTTATCACAGATGTGAATGGAAAGTGCACAACCACTTAAGTTATGAGTAAATGTAATTTTTAAGATAGTTTTTAATGTTATAATCGTTAGCGTATGATCAATAATGTGTGACATATATATGTTGAAAAAATTTAGATGGAGGTGAGTCTACTTTTTTTTTGGACAATATCTATTAATCTGGACCAGGTATTTTTTCGAAAGTTTTCCTTATTGATAGGATTCGAGCCACTAACCTAAGAGTCATTTGCCCAAGCCCCAAGCTCGTCCATCTACCAACTTTGCTACGCCCCTGTTGGCAAGGTGAGTCTACTTCACTTGTAGGATGATTATCATCGAGACCCCGGTAATGGCTTTGGTTTTAAATTCTAAATTTTTGAGACAGCCTGGGGGGTCCTTGTATTTGGACTTTGACCTGTTATAATTTATCCCCAAAAAATAAAATAAAAAAATATAGTCGTGGGAGCCTGAAAACAGAGTAAAAATAATCGTGGCTGTCTCTCAGCATGATCCCTGACAAAATGTGTTTAAATATATAAAATATGTTAATGCAACTACTTTTATTTCCTGGCCGACTTGGAGTAGTTATCTTCCCAGTTGAATCGGTCACTTGCTGTGCCTGTTTTATCATATTCATGGTGTACTGTCTTTGGATTTGGCCCCAATGTTGGAGAGTTATTATGTACTCTTTCATTCAAGGGAGAGGCCGAAGGCATTTGCCGGATTCTAAATTCAACCTCTACAAACATGGCTCCGGATACTGAAACATTTACTTGTTATATATCGAGCAAAATTGTTCATAATCATGATTATATAGTACACGGCTGTTGATAACTATTTGGCTATTTCGATTAACAAGTTTAAGTTTATAGGTTGGTGTCCAAATATTATCGATGTTATTTAGACCTATTTTTCCATTTAATACTCTTTCACATTTTAGACTAATGCACTTTTCTTTATAGGGTATGCTTACATCGGAGTGGAACTTGATTCAGAGATGGAGAAATTAAGTTTCTTTCCAAGAAGAACTTGATTCCCAATTTATGTATGAGACCCACATAATTTGGTTCACAATTGATTTAATTAGTAAACACTATAATAACAAATTAATAATTAAATTTCATTTCTATAGTTATAATATCTTATTAGTAAACGCGCCCTTAAATCGAACTTGAATACAAATTAATGCTCAATAAAATTCATTTTTCAAAAACAATGCATAATTATATTTTTGGTGTGTCGACTTAATAATGATATGAAATTGTTATGGGTGTGTCAAGTTATATAAGAAGTTAAGAGACTCTTTATTTTTTATTTTCTCCATTTAGATGTCTTCATCGAGTACTTTTCACTTAATAGAAAACCACTTAATCACACTCAAAATATTTGATTCTTAAAACAATCCTCATGAAACTAAACTATTTTGAATTTTATCATACATAACATCCAAACTTAAAGTAAATAGCTGCTTCGATTGTTTGTTTTGTACATGTAACTTGTTATTTTGACCTTGTGTTTTTGTTAAATTTTTTTAAAATATTATTAATAATCAAATAATTGTTAATAAAAATACAATAATGAATAATTAAAATGATATAAAAAAAATAACTTAACACTTCTATATTCATATTTCAAAAGAAAAAGACATACCATTCAATCATTCATACCTCAGCTTTCATAAACTCTTCAGTCTTAGAGTCAAATTATTTAGTTTTCAAACAACTATATAAATTATTTAGTTTTCAAACAACTATATAATTATTTATTGTTCAAAACTCTTATATATATATATATATATATATATATATATATATATATATATATATATATATATTTGTTTGGTAAAACTTTTGAGTTTTTTTGTGTTTTTTTGTTAAAAAAGTTATTTTATATCCATCCATATAAGCTCAAAATTTGGGTTCTTCCAAAAAAAAAAAAAAAAAAACACACACACACTATATTTTTAATAGAAATATTTTACTATATACCATTTTCATTACAAAAACTTTATAAATGTTTTTTTTTTTAAAAAATAAAATTTATAATGACAAAACTTTTTTAAATATATATTATCAAACAATGTGTTGACTTAAAAACTCTTTTTTAATTGAATAGAATACCAGATAACATCCAACTTTTTCTTTAAAGCTTTACTCAATAAAATCGGTACAAGAGATCTACTCTAAAAACTTTACTTGAAAAAGTATTCCAAACACACCATTACATTGTGAACCTAAAGAAATTTGAGGGCTAACAATAAACCACCATTCAACATGGCTCGATGGTAAATGACCATTCAACTTATCAATGTCCCAGGTTCGACGTAAATTTTGAGTCTCTAATGAGCGGAAAAAGTAACTGAAAACCATAATTTGAACTTTGAAGGTAGAAAGCTAGTTAGTTATTTTAGAAACTAAAAGGCCTATATTTGTTGAATCATTGAGAGAAAAAAGGAGGGCGGCAGAGTTAGTTAGTTTTGGATGTCTTGGCGGGCTTTTTGCAAGCATTGACCTCCCAAACCATTCAACAAACCCAATAAATCTTTTTTTAATCTGTTTAATTTGTTAATACTTGTTCTCCATAATTTTTGTTGTTTTATCTAAACATGCATCCCACATTCTAATCTTTATTCATTGAAAACACAAACAGAAACAAAATAAATAAATAAATAATAATAATAACAAAAAACTGCACTAACAGCTTCAACCTCTCTGGCCTTTCATTTAAGACAAGGGATTCTCCTATGTCTTCTCTTTTCTCCTATTAACACAACACATACTTGTTGTTGTTGTAACTCAAAGAGAAGAGAGAAAACTAAAAAGGGTTTCTTAATTAACAACAATCAAGAATATTTTTCAGACTTGATCACTTACAATAATGGTTCGAGCATTGGACCGTGATCAGAGTATTCAAAAATCAAGATCTTTCCAGTTGAAGAAAATGTTTGAGATTCCAGCAAAACAGACACATAGCTTGACACTTGATAATGGAAATGACGGAGAACGCTCGTTAGAGTATCAGAAGATAGGATCTGCATTCGCTTGTGATAGAACTTGTATGGCTGTCGGCATTAGAGCTCCAAGTCCTCGAAACCAGCAACCCTCAGGTTAATTTCTTTCTCTTTATATCCTATTGGTTTAAGCTTTTGGGTCGGTTGTTTACTAACGCTAAAAAAGAATTCTGTTGGTTAAATATACAATTTTTGTTTGTTTGGTGTAGATATGGAATTGATGAAGGAAAGGTTTAGCAAGTTGCTTTTGGGTGAAGATATGTCAGGTGGTGGAAAAGGCGTTTCTTCGGCTTTGGCTTTGTCGAATGCCATTACAAATCTTGCTGGTAGAAATTTTATTTTATTTTTTTCTATTTAATGAGTTTGTTATTTTTCATGATTACATGGTAGAAATTCTAAATTCTGATTCAAAACTTTGCAGCTTCAATTTTCGGAGAACAGAGGAAACTCGAACCTATGCCACCGGAGAGAAAAGCAAGGTGGAAAAAAGAAATCAGTTGGCTTCTCTCTGTAACTGATCACATTGTTGAATTTGTTCCTTCACAACAGAAATCCAAAGATGGAGTAAATATGGAGGTAATAAGACTCTTTATCTGATTCTCTTTGAACACGTACAAATACGCTTTTTCCGGGTTACATTTTATTGATCATAACTCTCTTGAAAACGTTTTCTTGTCTTTCTGATTCGATAGATTATGGTAACAAAGCAAAGAAATGATCTGCACATGGACATCCCGGCTTTGCGCAAGCTTGATGCAATGCTTATTGTAAGTAGCTGTATTTTCTCATAGTTTCTTATCAGATAGAATTTTCAATTCTACAAGGATTCCTGAGAGCTAATTGAATAAATAAAAAAACATTAACAGGACTGCCTGGATAGCTTTGGAGACAAAAATGAATTCTGGTATCTGTCAGGAAATGCCAAAGAGTCTGAGAAAGAGAACACACAAAGCAGGCATGATGACAAGTGGTGGATTCCCACTGCTAAGGTTCCCCCAAATGGGTTATCGGATATGGCGCGAAAATGGATCCAATCCCAGAAGGAGTCTGTCAATCAAGTTCTCAAGGCAGCTATGGCTATAAATGCTCAAGTACTTTCAGAAATGGAGATCCCTGAAAGCTACATTGAATCACTCCCCAAGGTATATTATATATACAATAACAAGAATGGAATCCTTTTTTATTTATTTATTTGTGCATTTTGGTTGACTATTGTTTGACATTTATTTATTTATTTATTTTTTATTTTATTTATTTATTTATTTTTATTTTTGTGCAGAATGGAAGAGCAAGCCTCGGAGATATAATTTACAAGAGCATCACTGTAGAGTATTTTGATCCCGAACAATTTCTTTCAACTATAGACATGTCAACCGAGCATTTAGTGCTTGATCTCAAGAACAGAATCGAGGCCTCTATAGTGATTTGGAAAAGGAAGATGAACCTTAAAGATGGAAAGTCTTCCTGGGGTTCAGCTGTAAGCTTGGAGAAGAGAGAACTGTTTGAAGAGAGAGCAGAAACCATCCTGCTCTTACTCAAACAACGATTCCCGGGGATTTCACAATCTGCCCTTGACATTAGCAAGATTCAATGTAACAAGGTAACGAAAACATTTCGTGTTTGTGTTTTTTTAATGTTTTCTCAAATCAAATGATTATATAAGTTCGAAGAAACTTACCTATCTTATTGTGAAAAAACTATGCAGGATGTCGGACAGGCTATTCTAGAGAGCTATTCAAGGATAATAGAGAGCTTGGCCTTCACAGTAATGTCTAGGATTGAAGATGTCCTCTACGCCGACTCCCTTGCTCAAACTTCACTGCAGGCAGATTACAACGAGAGACCTTCAATGGATTCTCCAGAATTACCAATCACAACTTCCAGTGAAGAGATGGACAAGAATCTCTCAGAGACACCAAATTCAAAGACACTCTCAGATTTCATGGGTTGGGAACTAGAGCAGGCAGAAAACAACATAAGAAAGAATCACTCCACAGGAAACATAGAGATCTATTACAAAGGTGATAACGACAAGCTGTCGAAAACCCCGAAAGCTGTCACCCCAAAAAAGTTATCTTATTTAGAGAGGCTTGAGAACTTGAGTGGCCTAAGAAGTCCAACGGCTCGCCATTGACATGAAAAACTATAGAAGAAAAGAGGAGGAAGAGATGAAAAAAAAAAAAAAAAAAAAAAAATATAGGAAAAGGCTGATTGTTAGAAAACTTAACCACATGTAGATATGAACACACACACACACACCCATGTAGGATTTTGTTTACATATATGTATGGTAGTTATTCTAACTTCTTCCTTCCAGTTCTGGACAGGGAAGTATGAGTCTGTAACTATTGGGTTCAAAAGTTTTTCAAGGTCAAACCATCTGCCTTTGTACACTTGTAGCTGTTCTTCAATGCTATTCTCTGTTTCCTTTTTCTCACCTAGTCTTCATCTATATTTTTGCCTAGGGCATACAATTCAATGTCAGTTTGCTGTCAGCACTGATCAAGCTCAGATCGACAGGGCATGTTTGAAAACGGTCCTTAAAGGTTCGAGTTTCATCGTAAAAATCTTGCCACAGCATGTTTAAATTGAGATTGATCCCATGAGCAACTTGGTATTTTAATTGGTGTAATTCAAAAGAGCAACTAATAAACTCCCTTATTTGAATTAATAATAAACATGTGAAATTTTTGGGGGACATTAACGATGCAACTCCCAGATCTTGCAAATCAAAATATTCATGAAAAAATTATTGCGTTTCTACGCCAACAGATGAAATACAAAAATCCTTGCTGCATAAATGTCATGTCCGATTGATCTAGCCAAATCGGGTTACAGCAGCATGTATAGCATCTGTAAGGTGAGGGACAGTCCTTGAACTAAGACCAGCCATGCTAATCCTCCTGCAAGTAACAAAGTAAATAGAAGTCTTTAAGCCTATTTAGCATCAGTGAGAGCAAGTATTTGCACTACAAAGCCTTTGGACTTCGGCAACCATTTATTAGTTCTGCAGTTCGTAGTTGGACACACAAGAACCATTTGCTTCTTAAAATAGAAATCGATGGCCTAAAATTTAACAAACTTTAAATTCTCTATCTGTACCTTTATAAGTTTAAGAAAGTATATAACATAAAATAAAGTTTACACAGGAGAATCTTTGGATTATAGCAGCTAAAGCTTTTGTAGAAATTCCAGGACAAATTTCTGGCAAACACTTTTTAATGCATGGAGGATCAGAAGTAAAATTGGTCTTAAGACAGTACTAAAATTCATTTTGAACAGAAAGGAGTTCTTGCTACAGCAGTCAAGGAAGTTCTCTTTCTACAGAAGATTTTTAACTTAAAAAAAAAAAACTACTTTGGCATACACTCCGATTTGCTCCATGCACAAATACAAAATAATTTAAATCCACAAGATTTTTATCCTATTTTTTAAAAAAATTAGTTTTTTTCTACATATGAACCCATGGAAAATAAACTCATGAAAGGGAACTTCTACACATGAATGACAGTCAATGCAATAGAACCTTGAAAAAAGAAAAAAATTCAGGATTCTGTTCATATAATCATCGGGGAAAGAGCTTTATACCCGTCAGATGTCATATAAATATGATACTCCTTGGTCATAAAGGCCACTTGTTCACTGTTTAGCCCAGTGAAAGTAAACATTCCTATTTGCTTGATAATGTGACTCCAATCACCAGGAGTGCCTGCCACACAAGAAAAGGAAATGTATTTAGATGTGATTAAAATGAACTGACTAGCACAATGGATTGCTTTAGAAGAACATAAGCACAAAAACAGATAATGATAAAACATTGGTAGTAAGTTGAGGGCAATGAACAAATGAGTAAAATAGGTAAAAATGGGATGATGCACAACTCTATAATGAAATAGATGGGTTTAGCCTAACAACCATAACCATTTTGAGGACCATTGCCCTAATTTCATGCCAATCCTATTAGCTGTCAGAAAATCAAGATTCTTACCCTGTGGATAGGTAAAGAGCCATATAAGAGGATTTGTTTTTATAAAATGTATTAGGTTATGCACATCTATCTATCTATCTCTATATATATTAAAACAAAAAAACTAAAAAAAATGAGGATCAGTAGAAAACCTTTGGCAGATAAAGCATCATATAATTGCTGCCGCATGCTTATAATCCGGTCAGCCATTGCTTTCAGTTCAACTGTCCACTCATTATACATATTGCTGCAAAAAAGGACAGATTCAAGAGCAAAAATTTAAGATATAGCTAAAAAATGAATAGACTTCATCTAAACAATGTAATTTTTCTAGGATGAACATTAAATTATACAAAAGAACATTGAGAAGCAAAAAAATGCTGTCAAGAACAACAAAAATAACAATACTTACAATAGTGACCTATGCAGCAATATATCTTACCGTTCAGGATATTTTTTGTTTAATTATTTGTTCTTATTTTCACTATTCTTCAATTACATCAAGAGAAACCCTTCCATTTGTTCCATTCTTAAATCATGAAAATTATCAAATTGAAATATCTCTGTCATGAAGTTCCAAAATCAGTACGCTATGTCAAATTTCCAAAAGCAATTACCTGTCCTTGAGAATTGTTGCCACAATTGAAGCACCATGAATAGGTGGATTAGAATACATGGGCCTAATCACGAGTTTCAGCTGACTCTCAACTCTGCTTGCCACATCTTGTGTCTTGCAGACCTGTAGAATAAAATTAGAAACAATTTGCAATCAGAGGACCATGCTCCAGGTCATTGCCCAGTTTACAAAAAAAGAAAGATCCATAAACAGTTATAGTGATTTGCATAAATTTATCTCTCTGATTGGGTATTCCCTGATAAAATCATCCACTTAATTGGCTTCTGCAGTATAAATAATTACATCCTTTGAGGTTGTGATATCAGGTCATCTTCAAGAAAAGGATTCATTTTATTTAAACAAAAAATTGGCACCGCTTGATATAATTATCAGCTTTATTCAAAACCTTTATGTCTGAAGGTAAGTTCTTGGTTAAAAATAGATTGCAGGCAGCCAATTCCAAATAAGAGGTAAGTGATGTTTTGGAATCCCAAAGGATATTTGGTATATTCTTATGAAGAAAAGAAATCTGCAGATATAAACCATGATTATTCTTCATTCTTCCTCTTAAAAGTAACTAAGATCATATCAAATGTACAATATTCACTAGCTCCAGGTAAACAAATTATCTTCTTAAATTTTGAAGTTTAGTGTCTTACAATGCTCAGGGCACCAACACGTTCTCCATAGAGTCCCATGTTTTTTGCATAACTCTGAGCTGCGAGGCATTCACCACCATCTGCAACAAATGTTCGAACAGGCTGTGCATCTGCATCTAAATTACCACTTGCAAATCCCTGGAATGTCAAAACTCATTTGTCAATCTTCCATGGCATAATCTAGATGTTATATTAGATTTATTACACTCAATAACTGTCAGGTATCCACAAGACCAAATTGTTCTGGCTTTGACCAGAAGTTTATCCACTATATACCGAGTGGCAATTACCTGATAAGCACTATCAAAGAAAGGTAACAACCCTTTTGATCTCATCAGCTGCCTAATCTGTTCCCACTGCGCAAGGGTTGGGTCAACACCAGTTGGGTTATGAGCACAAGCATGAAGAAGCACTATAGCTCCTGACGGTGCAGCACCAAGGTCCTCCAGCAAGCCTGTTAACCACAAAAAATCACCGTGTGTTTTACCATCTAGTATCTATAGACAATGACTCAAGTGTTGTGTTATGAGTTATGACACAGACACAAGGTGTTGAAACAACTCCAAAATCTATATACAAGAACTTAGCTATACCTGAGTATCTTTGTATATTTACGATGTTAAAACATATATAATAATCCATGATGATCATGCCTTTTTGCTTATAAAAGAACCATAGAAAGTAACACGATTATCAAACTTAAAAGCAGGTGAAAGTTTCTGATGACATTTGTATAGCACCCTCAAAATATTACACACATTTTGGACAAACGAGGCATATTCTCCTACAACTATCCATACTATTGTTGGACACAAGTGCGCATTGTCCACAAATGCCGAAGAATCCAAATCTTTTTATTAAGTTTAGTATCAACCTTAGAACAGTACACTTGAACACAACCAAAATTAAACCTATTAGTAATTTGGCAACAGGCAAGTACCAAAATCAAGGAAGGTATAGATGTCATAAAATTATATGAACTCGCGTTATGTGAACTTCAAGTTGGAATATACTACAAAATGCAAAGCTCACTGATAAGCAGAGTTACCTAAATTCAAATACTGTTTAAGTTCATTAGTCATTTAGACTAATAACTTTTTGACCTATTTACCAACAGGAGTAACAACACTACAAGATTCCCTGTGTAAAAGCGGTTGAAAACAAATAACTAGTAAAAGACATGATTTGTTGACAGAGGGCTCCAACCTTGGAAATTGAGTCCACGTGTTGCTGGATCATAGTAGCGGTATGTCTTCACAGACAACCCTGCTAAATTGAAAATTTTTGGATGGTTTCCCCATGTGGGCGTTGGAATGTATATTGTGCGCTGGGAAACACGGTAAGCAAGTCACATATAGTCATGCCTCAAGCAGAAGTTAGGTACAAAGGCAAAAGAAAATGAAAACAAAGGATCTTTACTTGGTGGTAGTGCTTTGCCAGAAACTCAGCTCCAACCCTCAGAGAACCAGTACCAGACAAGCACTGAACAGTAGTCACTCTGTTCTGTTGAATCGCAGGGCTGTGCATTGCAATAAGTTATTGAAAAATGTCAGATACAGCCATATAATCCGACACGCCACCAATTCACCATATAATACACAATACAAAATACAGAATATCATATTCCCATTTAATTTTTTGTGTTCTCTCAAATGACCATATCTACATATGCAGAATTTCAATATATCATCAACCACATCTTCTGTAAATGTTTTCAAATTTCTATTTCGACAACTTCAACTATATAACAAAGTTTTCATCACCTGTCAGCACCAAAAATTAGCTTTGCGCTGAGCTTATTAAAATCTGCAAGTCCAACAATGGGAAGATACTCTTTGATTTGCGACCTAAGAAACACGTCAGTAACATCAAAAATCACTTAACAATATATGGGATTACATATAGCAACAAAAAAATTATTCAGTAGCTCACTTGTCATTCACCAAGTGCTGCTCCGCTTTTCGCACAACATTTAAAACTAGAGGTTTCCCTTCCTGTTATACCATGGAAAAGTCAACATAGGGTCAACAACAGCGGATGGCATGTTATGGATAATTTTTTCTATGACATGTTATGAAGAACTAAAATCCAACTTATGAGCATCAACAATAATAATTAACATTACTTCAAAAAAAAAAAAAAAAATTATCATAGCTCTGTAGGCAATAACATTTTAAGAGAGGAAGATGAAATTACCTCAGTTCGGTAAGCACCTACACCCAAATTCAACTTATTAGGGCTGGTGTCCTTGTTGTAAGCAACAGTTACCTATTTGATCAAACACAACTGTGTCAATAAGTAATAGAAAACATTGGTTTATATTATAACAAACAAAAAATTAATAATTTAATCACATATTCAATCGTTTACTTCGGCTTTTTAGTTTTTACTTTCCCTTTCGCTTCATAAAAAGCAATCTCTTTTTTTTTTTTTTTTTTTTGTGACAACTTTGATTGATTTTGGAACTAAATCAACTAAAATGATAAATACATTATAAAAAAAAAGTCAATAAGGCAGTTAGATCATCAAAATGCAAGCCAAATCAATAAATGAAAAATGTAAGTTAAAATTTAATAATCAAATAGATAAGTTGATACAAGTGAGAACACATAGTGCGATAATCTAGTAGTTGATATTTCTGTGATCAAACATGTTTGATGCGATCCGTGGTTGGATCATGATTGATCAAATCGAAAAATGAATTGATTATAGTAGAGAGAGAGAGAGACAAACATACACCGAGAATAGGATCTTCTGGAGCTCGAACAACGCTGGCAAACACTGAATCGGAATCCATGGAAATTGTTTTGAAGTTAATAAGAAGTTAGCGTAGCAAGGAAGAGAAGCTTTGTTTTATTTTTATACTGCGACTGGATGGTTTTACAGTAGGCGGTTTCGGTGGGCGCATTTTAGTTTTTTAGAATTTGGTGCCCACGTAAGAGCTCTTCGTTCGTTTGTTTCCTGTGGGACCAATCGCTGAATAACTAATGGAGATATTATTAAATAGTCCCTCTAGTTTGACATATTCATCAACAATCACCTTCTAGTTTTGTTATTTGGCAAACAACACCCTTTAGGGGGGTATATTTAATTAGGATTAATTAGGATTCTTGAAGATATTTAAAGACATTTTTTAAGTGACAGAATTTCATGGATTTCTATAGACTTTTATAAATTCACATGGATTTTTATGGATTTGTTTAGACATCCATGGATTTTCGTGGATTTGTTATCTCTGACTTATCAATAGTAAGCTAATTATAGCTAATTATCAAAAAAACCTTTGAAGTTGGAATGAGCAAAATCTGATACACCAGTCAATCTATATTTGTGTATATATATAGTCTGAGGTTGTTGCTGATGCAAACAAAGCGATTGAATTGAACCCAAAATTGGCTAAGGCTTATCTGCGTAAAGGCACTGCTTGCATGAAGTGCAGATAAATTATTTTTCTTTAAAATAAAATGCTAATAAAGAGTGAGCATTTTGGTGTTTGATTGAAGGCTCTACAAATTATTTTGGTGTCGTTTTGTGCAGTTTTGGCACGTAGTGAGTTTTGTACTCGTTATATATAATTATGTGACTGCAACATATTCCATTATTGTATGTGGCTTGTTTTCTTTTTGAACTCGAATTTTTTTTCCTTTTTAATTCACAGAACATGCTGGGGATGGAAACTTGTTATTCTCACATGCATCGGTTTTTTTAATTTTTACATATTAGTGCTTTTCGTTTCTGTTTTGAGAGAGAGAGGGAGAGCAAAATCCACCAAAATCTTTGGGGAGAAGGCCGGACATGTTATGACATTTGATATTTATATCTCTCACCATCAAGTCCACCAAAATCCATCAAAATCCATGACCTAAGAAAATCTTTTAAAATCTAGTCCTAATTGAATACACCTTGATTCTTATAGACATTTTTAAAGTCTCAATTCAATACACTTGGATTTGGAAGGACTCTTTAAAAGTCCATAGAAATCTTAATTGAATACAACTGGATTCATATGGACTCTTTTAAAGTCTTTAAATGTCCAAATTGAATACACCAGGATTTATAATGTCTTTAAATGTCCTCAAGAATCCTGATTGAATACACCCCCCCTTAGTTGAGTTAATAGCCAAAATACCCCATACCGTTATTAATCCATTAATAAATCGTTAAATAATTTAAAAATCAGACGGTTAAATAGGTAAATTCACTCTAAAATCAGACGGTCAAACGGAATACGTGGAAACAGGGTCGACCCTGACTTTTATGAGGCCCGAGGCGAAAATCCAAAATGGGGGCCTCTTATTCGTTTTCATAGTTTTTTCGGTATAAATTATAAATCCTTGAAGCACTACATATCCAACCACAAAAATAACAAACTGACCCACATTATTGAAGAACAAATTCAAGTTGAGCTTTTTAAAACATAAAATTCAAACTTACCAAAAAAAAAAAAAAAAAAAAAAAACCAGTCCCACAAACCGTAGACATGCTCTTGGATTCATAAAATTATAATTAGGATTATTTAAAATCAAATAATCGTTTCAATTTAAAGCGTAAATAAGTAAATTAATAGGCAAGAGACCAAGAGATTATTCACTATCTGGTGTGGATTTTATCGGTTAGTAAGTCAATAATAATTTGTAAGAAAATTTACAATTTGTAAAAATAAAAAAAAATAAAAATAAATAAAAACAGAGAGAGACTTTAGAGACTTTAGAGAGAGATGCTTGAATGGATGAGGATATGGGATTGAGACTTTAGAGAGAGTGTGAGAGATGTGGCAGGCGGTAGCTACGTTTGGTGGAGAAAAAAGAATTAAGCAATAAAGATGAATAGATGATTGATGAATTGAAACCTGTAACTAGAAAAAGGGTTTGTGGGCAATGGGCATTAGAGAACTGAATTGGGCTTGTGAAACTAGAAAAAGTCAATGAATTGGGCAATATGCATTGGAGAAATTGTGGGCCATTTTTTTGTTAGTATTGTTAGGCTTATTTTAAAACAAATATTTGGGCTTATTGAATTATCTGTAGAACAATATATTGATTGAGCTGTTTATAAAAAAAAAAAATAATAAAAAAACAAAAAAAAAAAAACTATACTTTGGCCTCCAGATAGAAATACACAATAAACAAAATTTGGGGCTCTTTGAAAACGGGGGCCCTAGGCGGTTGCCTATTGGGCCTAACCCCAGGGCCGGCCTTGCGTGGAAACCACAAAAAATTTTCAATTTGATTTTTTTTGTTGCTTACGCTTACATTTACATAAAACTTGCATTCTTAATCCAATTTATACTCATTTTTTTCAGCTTAGTTCTAAGAACCAGATTTTCAGCTGTTTCGACGGATTCAATTTGAAAATACACAAAAGAGTTCTCACATGCAAGAAGTATTGTCAATTTTTTTTCCTTCATGTTATTTGTTATATTTACATTAAATTTATGTTCATAGTCCAATTAAAACTCCATAAAACCTGAGTTTTGGCGATTTCGACGGATTAAACCGAATCCGTGGAAGTCACAAAAAATTGAGTTCTTATATTATAAGCAAGTTTTGTAGCCATTTTTCCATTTGATCTCTTTTGTTGTTTATATTCACATTAAACTTACATTATTAATCCAATTTATACTCATTTTTTGTAGTTTCGTTATTAGAACCCGAGTTTTAGTGGTTTCAACGGAATCAGTTTGAAACCGATTACGTTAAAACCACAAAAAGAGTTCTTATATGCAAGAAGTATTGTCATTTTTTTCATGTTAGTCATTATATTTTCATTAAATTTGTGTTTTTAGTCAAATTAAAACTAATTAAAACCAAGTTTCAGTGATTTCGACGGATTCGGTTTCAAACCGAATTTGTGGAAACCACAAAAATTGAGTTCTTATATTATAAACAAGTTTTGTAGCAATTTTCCCATTTGATCTTTTTTATTGCTTATATTTACATTAAACTTGCATTCTTAATCCAAGTTATACTCATTTTTTTGTATCTTAGTTATAAGTACCTGAGTTTAGGCGGTTTCAATGGATTCAGTTTGAAGCCGAATGCGTTGAAACCACAAAAGAGTTCTCATATGCAAGAATTATTGTCGTTTTTACATGTTGCTCATTATATTTACATTAAATTTGTGTTCTTAGTCTAATTAAACCTGAGTTTCAGCGATTTCGACGGATTCGGTTTCAAACCGAATCCGTGGAAACCATAAAAATTCAGTTCTCATATTATAAGCAAGTTTTGTAGCCGTTTTTCCTTTCGATCACTTTTGTTGCTTATATTTACATTAAACATGTATTCTTAATCCGATTTGTACTCATTTTTTTTAGCTTAGTTATGAGAACCCAAGTTTCGGCAATTTTAGGGAATTCGGTTCGAAACCAAATCCGTTGAAACCACAAAAAGAGTTCCTATATGCAAGAACTATCGTCATTTTTTCATGTTAATCATTATATTTACATTAAATTTGTGTTCTTGGTCCAATTAAAACTCCATAAAACCTGAATTTCAGCGATTTTGATGAATTCGGTTTCAAACCAAATCCGTGGAAACCATAAAAATTGAGTTCTTAAATCATAACTTATAAGAAAGTTTTGTAGCCATTTTTCCATTTGATTTTTTTTTTTTTTTTTGCTTATATTTACATTTAACTTGCATTGTTAATTCAATTTATATTTATAAAGAGTTCTCATATGCAAGAAATATTGTCATTTTTTCATGCTACTTGTTATATTTATATTAAATTTGTATTCTTAGTCCAATTTAAATTGATTAAAACCTGAGTTTCGACGGTTTCAACAAATTCGATTTTAAATCAATTCTGTGGAAGCCACAAAAATTGAGTTCTTATATTATATGCAAGTTTTTTAGTCATTTTTTCATTTGATCATTGTTATGCATATATTTACATTAATCTTGTATTCTTAGACCAATTTATGCTTAGTTTTTGTAGCTTAACTTTGAGAACCCAAGTTTCGATGGATTCGGTTTTTAATTGAATCCGGGGAAACCAACAAAACAGGTTCTTATATGCAAGTTTTGTAGCAATTTTTTCTATTTGATCTTTTTTATTTTATAAATTTACATTAATCTTGCATTCTTAATCCATTTTATACTCATTTTTTGTAGCCTTGTTATGAGAACCCGAGTTTCAACGAATTCGATCCGTTTGAAACTGAATCCGTTGAAACCACAAAAAGAGTTCTCATATGTAAGAAGTATTGTCATTTTTTCATGTTACTCGTTATATTTACATTAATTGTGTGTTCTTAGTCCAATTTAAACTCCATAAAACCTGAGTATTAGTGATTTAGATGGATTCGGTTTTAAATTGAATCCGTGGAAACCACTAAAATTGAGTTCTTTTATTATGTGCAAGTGTTTTAGTCATTTTTTTTATTTGATCATTGTTATGCTTATATTTATATTAATCTTGTATTCTTAGTCCAATTTATGATTAGTTTTTGTAGCTTAACTTTGAGAACCCGAGTTTTGGTGGATTCAATTTCAAACCGAATCTGTTGAAACCAACAAAACGGGTTCTTATAAGCAAGTTTTGTAGCAATTTTTCCATTTAATATTTTTTATTTCATAAATTTACATTAAGCTTGCATTCTTAATCCAATTTATACTTATTTTTTGTAGCTCGGTTATGAGAACCCGAGTTTCGACGGTTTCGACAGATTTTGTTTGACTCCATTGAAACCACAAAAGTGTTCTCATATGCAAGAAGTATTGTTATTTTTTTATGTTACTCGTTATATTTACATTAATTTTGTGTTTTTAGTCCAATTAAAACTCCATAAAACCCAAGTTTCAGCGATTTCGACGGATTCAGTTTTAAACCGATCCATGGAAACCACTAAAATTGGGTTCTTATATTATAATCAAGTTTTGTAGTCACTTTTCCATTTGATCTTTTTTGTTGCTTTTATTTATATTAAACTTGCATTAGTAATCCAATTTATACTCATTTTTTGTAGCTCAATTATGAGAACCTGAGTTTTGGCAATTTCAACGGTTTTGATTTGAAACTGATTCCTTCGTAACCACAAAAAGAGTTCTCATATGCAAGAACTATCGTTACTTTTTCATGTTACCTGTTATATTTACATGAATTTATATTTTTAGTCCAATTTATACTCATTAAAACCTAAGTTTTAGCGATTTCAAGGAATCCTGTTTCAAATCGAATTCGTGGTAACAACAAAGATGAGTTCTTATATTATATGCAAGTTTTTTAGTCATTTTAAATTTGATCATCTTTATGCTTATATTTACATTAATCTTGTATTCGTAGACTAATTTAAACTTAGTTTTTATAGCTTAACTTTGAGAACCCGAGTTTCGACAGATTCAGTTTCAAACTAAATTCGTCAAAACCAACAAAACGTGTTCTTATATGTAAGTATTTTAGCCATTTTTCAACTGATTGTTTTTATTTCATAAATTTACATTCTCAATCAAATTTATACTATTTTTTTGTAGCTTAATTAAGAAAACTTGAATTTCGTTGGTTTCGATTTTAAACCGAATCCGTTGAAACCAAAGATTAAAAAAAATTTATATGTAAGAATTGTTGCCCTTGAAAAACAAAGTACTTGCCAAAGTAAAAACTCTGTTTTTATTACTACATAACTTTGACTACAACACACCACTCACACTGATATGGTTAATTTTGTGGAAGAGAAGATGAAGACAGAACAGAGAAGAAAAGAGGGATAGATGCTTTGCAATATATTCGTTATATTATTCAATTCTCAGAGGAGCCATTTATAGGTACATCCAATAACAAACTTGATAACAACCTTAAAAACAGGGATCAATATCCCACTAATAACAGACTCACCTCCACTAAGATAATGTCCCAAAGAAAAGGAACTAATACAACTAACTTATTAAAAGACCTGACTTGGTCATCCTAGCCGTTCAACAATAGTCCCTTGCTTGGCTTGCGTGGCCTACATGAGAACTTTGTTCACATCATTCCCCTCCCCTTAAAATCTCCTTGTCCTCAAGGAAGAATGAAGGATACAATTTAGTGAAGCATTGACGATTCTCCCACATAGCGTCCTTGCGGGGAGCTCCAACCCATTTAACCAATATTTCTTGCTTGGGACGAAATCGATCTTTCTGAATGATGCGGGAGTCCAAAATCACCTTTGGTTGTGGAAGAACAACATGTAGGTGATAGTGAATCAGACACAGGAACACAAAAGCCTAAGCACTTCTTCAGGATACTGACGTTAAATACGTCATGAATTAAGGACCTAGCGGGAAGCTCCAACTTGTAAGCCACATAACCGATCCTCTCAAGAATTTTGTATGGCCCAAAAAACTGTGGCACCAGTTTAAGAGACCCCCGAAAGACTACGTATTGTTGGCGATATGGGCGCAACTTAAGGTACACATGGTCACCCACATTAAAAACAACTTCCCTACGATTCTGATCCGCTTGCGACTTCATTCGGTCATGAGCAGCAACCAAATTGTGACGTAATTCACGCATAATTTCCTCTTGAGTACTCAAATATTCATCCACAGCCTGAATTTTAGTAGTACCTGGCACATACGAAAGTAAATTTGGTGGAGGTGTACTATACACTGCTTCAAAAGGAGACATCTTGGTTGAAGTGTGAGTAGCTGTGTTGTAACCGAACTTTGCCCACAAAATCCAATCAACCCATTGTTTTGGCTGGTCACAAGTGAAGCAATGCAAGTATTGTTCTACTGTACGGTTAACAACTTCGGATTGCCCGTCCGATTACGGATGGTAACTCGAGCTCATGCACAACTTCCTCCCCTGCAATTGAAACAAGTTTTTCCAAAAGGCACTGATAAAAATTCAATCATAATCACTTACGATAGAAATTGGGACTCCATGTAAACGAACAACTTCCCGTATGAATGCTTTCGAAACTGACAAGGCTGTATATGGGTGCTTCAGTGGTACAAAGTGTGCGTATTTTAATAGTCGGTCTACCACCACCATTATAACTGTATACCCCTAAGATGGTGGCAATCCATCAATGAAGTCCATAGAGACTTCCGTCCAAATCTTCTCAGGTACTGGTAAAGGCTGCAGCAACCCTACTAGCCGGAAACTCTCTATTTTGCAACGCTGACAGGTTTCACATTCACGAATAAACTCTTTAACCGCTGTCCTCATCCCAAGCCAAGTAAAACTTGCATTTAATCGGCTAAGAGTTTTATGATACTCGAAATGTCCTCCAACCAGTGACGAATGACCCTCTAATAGAATGATAGGCAGTAGAAGTGAGTTAGGACTTAACAAAACCTTTCCATCTTTGATCCAAACTCCATTCCGGATTGAATATTTTGAAGGATCAGCCGACCCTAAGTTATTGTAAAAGGAATCGATTGCTACCTCCTTACACAACCTGTCCCACCAATTTGCCAAAGGAACTGAAATAGTAAGGAGCTGGAACTCAACCACTCTAGACAAAGCATCTACGCCCTGATTCTCTTTTCCCTTTCTATATTGTATCATATAATCGTAGCCCATGATTTTTGGAAGCCATCGAGACTGAGCTGGAATAGTAATTCACTGTTCAAGTAGGAATTTCAAACTCTTTTGATCAATTTGAATGATAAAGGACCTTCCTAACAAGTATGGGCACCATTTCCGCACGACCTTCACAATAGCCAACATTTCTTTTTCATACGCCGAGAGAGCGAGAGCTGAGCCTTTAAGTGCTTCAATGTAGAGTGCTATTGCCGATTGTGCTGTGACAAAATTGCTCCTAGTCTAGTACTCAAAGCATCACACTCCACCACGAATGGTTGGGAAAAATCCGGCAACTGCAGAACCGGTGGTGAGGTAAGGGCTGATTTCATCTCAACAAAGGCCACCTCAGCTTTAGTAGACCAGCAGAATCCATCTTTAGTCAATAGGCGTGTTGAAGGAGTTGTGATGCTACCAAAACCTCGAATAAATCTTCTATAGTAACCCATTAAGCTGAGGAACCCTCGAACCCCACGAGTGGACGTCGGAGTCGGCCATTCAAGCACGGTCTGAATTTCGTTAGGATCCACAGTAACTCCTTCCAGAGAAATGAGATGGCCTAGGTACTCAACTTGTAATACACCAAACCTGCATTTAGATTCCTTTGCAAACAAACTATTAGCAGACAAAATGTTCAATACTATACGAAGATGTTGTTAGTGAGTGCTCTAAGTTTGACTGAACACCAGTATATCATTAAAAAAAAAAAACCAACACAAACTGCCTGAGATATGGTCTAAATAGGTCATTCATGAGGCTTTGAAAGGTGGATGGTGCGTTTGTCAGGCCGAAAGGCATGACTACGAATTCGTAGTGACCTTCGTGAGTACGGAAGGCTGTTTTGGGCACATCTTCAGGTTTCACATGAATTTGGTGATATCCGGCTCGTAAATCCAGCTTGGTGAAATACTTTGCACCATGTAGCTCATCAAGTAATTCGTCTATTACCGAGATTAGATACTTGTCTTTTACGGTAATATTATTTAGAGCTCTATAATCAACACAAAAATGCCAAGGCCTGTCTGATTTTTTTACTAGTAGTACAGGTGAAGAAAATGGACTATGACCATGTCGAATTATACCAGAGTCAAGAAAATCACGTACCATCTTTTCGATCTCAGTTTTTTGATAATGTGGATATTGGTATGGACGCACACTTACGGGCCCTTAATTTTGATGCAGTAGAATTTGGTGGTCGTACCGGTGGCAACTGTGTGGGTTCATGGAAGACGTGCAAATTCAGTTAATAATTTGTCAAGGTCTGCTGGAAGGGTAGTGGCCTTCTCTACGTGAGTGGTGGGAACCATGTGTAAAAAAAATCCCATTCCTTCTGAAATGTGCATCAGCTCTTTTTCATAAATGGGTGCTATAAGAGGCTGTTTCAATCCGTGAAGGGTGTGGGTTCGACCCTTTTGTTTAAAAGTCATGGTGAGGCGACGGTAATCGGTTTCAATTGGTCCCAAGGTTTCGAGCCACTGGACTCCCAATTCGGCTTGACATGCGGCAACCAGTAGCACATAAAAATCCACCTGAATCGAAAGTTCCTGGATAACTAAAGTGGTTGCAAGCAGCGACCCGAACAATCAATCTTTTCCCCATTACCTACCATAACTTGGAGCGTTTTGTCGCGAACCACTTGTAAACCGAACCTAGACACTATCTGTAACACCCCAAATCCGGGACCAACGGACTAGGATGTTACGTATTTCAGACCTTATAAAAACCTTAATTTACCGAATCTTCACAATTAGAATCATCAATAATATATCCACAAAATACAATACTTAAACCTAATACCATTAATTTCACTAAAATCTCCAAAGTCTAAAGTAATTATAACATTAAATAAATTGATTCCTTACAACACGTACACATGAAATTAAATCCTCCGGCGATACATATCTCCCATATGCTAATATAACCCTCATCCATTCTAAATCCAAGAACTCAATCTGCAAAATAGTAGTGACAATGGATAAGCTGTCAACTCGGTAAGTAAATAGTACACACAACAAGTGATAAATATATAACAAGAGTGAAAAAAGATTCTTATCTCAAGCTTAAAACACATTTATGTAAGAAAATTTGAAACATAAACCTTTATACATGAATCGAGTAAAGCTTGAAGAAAAACTTTCAATAGCAATAAGAACAATAAAAGACTTGCTCATGTCACGTAATATCACCCGTATTCCCGGTGACCCGACCATTGATAACATTTCGTTATGACACCTGTATTTCCGATGACTCGGCCATTAATATCAGTAGCGCTGCGCAACAATTATTCCAATTGAACCGTTTAGAACAATTCAATAAACTACTAACAAATGAGCCAAAACAATTTTAACACTCTTTTCAACCTTATCATATAAAAATCATACGTTCTAAATATTTATCCACAAAAAGATGTGAAAAAGCTTTTCCAATGAAAACAAGAAAGACAAGAAAGGCCAGTAGCGGAATCATCAATGAGACAGTAACATATAAACAAAGGCAGTCAAGTATCATTTAGTATGAGTAAACCAATATGCTTTCAAACTAGCAACAGACATATATACAATAATTCAAAATCGATAATCAAATAGTTTTAGGAAGTAAAACATTTAAAATATATATATATATATATATATATATATATTCGATTCGTAGGAGTTGTGTATGAAATTTACTTACCTCGAATCCGAGTATTACAATAGCTTACTTCTAAACTCCAAAAGTCATACGAACCCTCTTCAAAATTGCCAATGTTTCCTTGTTGCTCCACATACATATTTTTTTGTGGTCTAATGAAAGGATGTAATAATGTAATTCAGAGACTGTACAAAGTGTAAATATATATAGCTAGAACATTCAAAAACCCTAGTTCAATATGGCATCAATCTAGGATGGAAACTCCAATTATTATAATTCCATTTTCCCTTTTTCTACCATTCAATGCAAAACTTCATGGGTTGACTAACTAATATGGAAAGAATAAATCTCTTCCTTATAATAATTTGATTTGAAATGTAAAGCTATTACACATGATCGTATTCAAAATTCTACAAATTTACGGCTGTTACATTATCGATTGGTCAACGAAGTTATGAGTGCTTCCGCCATCAATGATAATGGTAATATCTTTGTTTTTCAACCTGCCGGTCACTTTCATTGTTTGTGGATGTGCAGTTCCTGCCATGGCGTGTAATGAGATCTCGGGAATGGCATCTGTATTGTCTACGACGATTGTTTCATCAGTTTCTAAATCCATATCATCTGATGAAATCGCATCTTCCAGCATAAAGAGTTGCGGACGCTCACAACGGTGCCCCGGGGAGTATTTCTCATCATAATAGTAGCATAGTCCCTTCTCCCTCCGTGCTCGTGCTTCCTGTCCAGTAATTCGACGGATTGGGACTGAGGATGTGTTTAGGGTATTAGGCGATTAATGAGGTGGAGATGGGCCAAGAAGGCTGGTCATGGGTCGTGGTTAAAGGGCCAAATTTTGTGGTCGAAAAGAAGAGCCAGGTCTGCGCTGCAGCAGATTGCGATCTTCAATTAATCTTGCCATACTGATTGCGCCTGAAAGGGTACGTGGTCGCTTGACCCGAACATCCAATCGGACCTCATCCTTAAGTCCTGCAATGAAACAGCCCACCAAGAAGTTCTCAGGTAGGTCATCAACACGATGCGACAATTTCTCAAAGGCCTCTTGGTAAGTGGCAACCGTGGTTGTCTGTTTGAGTCGAGAGAGGGCTTCAGATGGGTCATCGTAATCCGTCGGTCCAAAGCGGAGGAGTAGTGCCCGAGTAAATTCTTCCCAGGTTGTAGGGCCTCTAAACTTGATGTACCATCGAAACCATTGGAGAGCAATGCCTTCAAGATGGAATAACGCCAAATGAACTTGCTGATGAGGGGTAATTTGTTTGAATTCAAAGTATTGTTCTGCTTTGATATCCATCCGGTTGGATCGTCGCCTCCGAATGTGGGAAAGGACAATTTAAGTTGGGTATTATTTCGGTCTAGAATGCTACGGAAATTTGTGGTGGCTAGTTGTGTATGGCCGTGGGAAGTCTCTGCTGGTGCAAGGGATTCTTCTCGCTCGGTGGAATGAAAATTCTGGTTGGTTTGGTTGAGTCAAAGAGCTTGGACTTCAATGAGAAGGTGTTGCATTGTAGCGGTAACTTGATTGAAATTGGTGTTGAGTTGCTAGTAATTGGTGTTGAGTTATTCGAAACTAGTCTCGTGCCGGGTTAGTATATCGTTGACTTCAGTCCAAAACTCGGCATTGCTTTTACTGCAGGTATCCATGGCTTTTGGCTCTGATACCAAATTGATCATATGGTTAATTTTGTAGAAGAGAAGATGAAGACAGAACAGAGAAGAAAAGAGGGATAGATGCTTTGCAATATATTCGTTATATTATTCAATTCTTAGAGGAGCCATTTATAGGCTTACATCCAATAACAAACCTGATAACAACCTTAAAATCAGGGATCAATATCCCACTAATAACAGACTCACGTCCACTAAGATAATGTCCCAAAGAAAAGGAAGGAATGCAACTAACTTATTAAAAGACCTTACTTGGTCATCCTAGCCGTTCAATAACAGTTCCTTGCTTGGCTTGCGTGGCCTACATGAGAACTTTGTTCACATCACACACACTCATTTGTACGCAAGCACTACACACACACTTGCACACAGGTGTTTCACTTAACAATCTGCTTGCTTTTTGTACTTGGGCACACCCTGAATGAAACATTCATTCCCTTATATATAGACCTACTAGTAAGTCGGTTGTTTGACGACTCAACACCTCTCTAGATTTCTTTAGCCAAATGCAAGTTGGCTGAGATGTTCTTGAAAAGCCTTGAAAAATCACATCATCTTGAGTAGATTCAAGAATGTTCTGGAGAGAGAGAAAGTGTTGACTCTCAACAGTTGCCATTTTTTTCTTTGATATTAAGGACTTTCGTTTAATAGAATTCAAGAGAAGAAAACGCAGTACAACTGTCATAAATCAACTTCATATGGAATTAAAAAAAGTAAAATGGCGCTTGAACAGAATCCTAAGAGCAGCTGCAGCTGTTTGTTTCACAACCATAAGCATCATTTAAATTATATATATATATATATAATTATTATACATATTCAAGAGCTGAGTACATTGAGGAAGATTGATTCTTCTAAACTTTCATATTGTTCGTTTGATTCGCCGAATGAGGGACATGATTTCATTACTCTGCAACGATTTTCTGTGGAAGTTCTTGCGTCCAAGCTTTGGAGAACCCATCTGCAGCAAAACGTCCCCATCAGCAAAATCAGACTTGTATGCATATACAAAAAGATAAAATGGCATGCACATATTCAAACTTCACCTGGAAATGAAAATTAGGATTCGGCACTTTAGTCAGTATTGAGACACAGTCGCGAACAGGCAACACTAGACAAACCATATAAACAGAAATTTCAGTACCAGAAGACAAATCAATGGTATACTTCAATCCATATGTGCAAGTCTAGTGTGTTTTTCGATATAGAAAATCAAGCTAGCATACGTTACCTGGAGTTGAATCGAGATCACATTTCTGGACAGCAGTTTCTGATGACAGGCTCTTGACTGGAATGGACTTGTTAGTGTATGTGTACATGAAAAGTGGCAAATCCTCCATCCCAAATTCATGTTTATCAGTGATTTTTGCTGTACTTGGATACTTAGTGTCCCTGCATTCAATCAAATTGACAAATGGTTACTGATATGTTTTCTGTGTTATAAAATTGCACCAGGAAAAGTTGGTGATTACATTTTATGAAAAAGCTAAAGTACTGGTTGGTTATGCCTTTTTAAAGTATGTTACAAAAAAAGTTCATCATGTTCCTTTTGTCCTGCTAGTGAATTGTGAGATTTGACATTATTGAATTGGAAAAATGTGCTTGAAATGGGATGAAATGAGATTTTGTGATGAAGGAGTGAAGAGTAAATGGTACCTTGAGTCTTGGTTTGATCTATCAACATTTGTGATTGCTGATCAAGAAAAACAAAAGAATCAAATGATCAGGAAAAAAAATTTATAAAACGCTTGAAAGTTTTTAATACATTTAAACAAAACGGAGACGGTAATACCGCACAATCTAAAAAATTAGCTCAAAAATCAAAACAAATGATATGTACGTCAAATGATTTTATCGTTACCATGTCATTCACCACATCATTTTAGTTGATTTTTAAGCTAATATTTTGGATTGTGTAACATCACACGAACACAGAGGGTGATGCGGAATAAATAATTACGTGCTGATAAATAACGCCGGTGATATCTTGGAAGAACAACACTCCAACTTATTCGGGTTAGAGCAAGCCTATGAGCATATAATTCGCAGGACAGAAGCCTCTGTACATACAGCAAAACACCATCTTAAGTTGAATCATAAATAGCTATATATAACTAGTGCATATATAACTAGTACATACTAACTTGTTTCATGGAATTGATTCGAAGCTCGGCATCGGCAAATGTATCAGTATCAGCTATGCAGCGATCAAGATTAGCAGAGACGCTTCCCAGATGATCAACAACTGTGACCATAGCTCTGCATATGTACTCTTTTGTGCTCTCTATCACACTGTAAATAAATACGCACACAACAGTTCCAATAATTTAGTCAGCTTGTGAACTTGAAATAAAAACATAAAAGCTACCTACGAACTACGATTAATTGAAACTCACTTTGTTTTTTCTTTGGCATTCAAGAAAGTTGCTTCACTGTAATCAGCAGCATAATGAAGCTGAGACCGTAAATCTTTGAGTTCCTGAAACCAAAATGAGAATTTTAACACGACCAACATGAATTACAAGAACAATAAATGTGTTTATCAGATTGAATCAACTAGAGATACCTTGAGGGACTTGTCAAAGTGAAACACTTCATCTGGGTGTGCTTCTTGATTATGTATGGCAGATACTTCAGAGATATGCATTCTCGTGTTTGTTTTTCAAAAATTGGAGCTGAAAACTGAAAAGGTGAACAGGTAGGCTCTCTTTAACTTTGATTTTATATCTCTCTCTCTCTTTGTTTTGTGTAATCAGTGATATTAGAGAGATGGGTTACTGGAGACTTGTGATATTTTGCTGCTCACTGTGAGGAAAGTGAAACAAGGAAACATTTCAAAAGCCATTATAAAGATTCTGTCTTTTTCAGAGAAGGAAGATGACAAAAAGAGAGTGCCTTCCCGTGATTTTGAGTTCGTCACCTTTTTCTGTCCTTTCCAGAAAAAGTGACTGACAAGATGATCTAGTGTCTTACACGTTATCACCTCACATCCAATTATTTAAAATCTTTTTTACTATTTTTTCTGCTTTCTCTGTTTGGCTTTGTATTTTCTGTTCTGTTGAACCCAAAATGAATGGACGAAAATACAATAACTACCACACAATCTTGTAAGCGGTTATTTGTAAAACTAGTGGTAGAATACTAGAATGTTGTCTTTTTTTTTTTTTTTTTTTTTTTTTTTTTTTTTTTTTTTTTTTTTTTTTTTTTGTGTATCCGTGGATGTCCAGACCAGCTTGTACGCACCTCGACTAATCTCACGAGATCCTAAAGTTAACAGCCAGATAAACCTCCAGTGGCCCCAAGAGAAACGTGGCTGCCAGGGATCAAACCCGGGACGTCCGAGTTTACAGCTCGCCCCAGTGATCAACGGCACCACCCCTTGGGGTTCTAGTGGTAGAATGTCAAGCAGCTGAACGTTTGGAACTCAAATTTTTGGGATACTTTTATGTAAAGTTGTAAACTTTTCAGTGAAAATGAACTAGTTAATGTAAGTAATAGTTTTTCTTTTCTTTTTCTTTCTACCTGAGTAACTAAAATGGACAGCAGTGAAGACATCTACCATGATATTTGCAGTGCCAGAATTACCCAAAAGAAGTTGTTTTTACATGTAGCTGACAAATTTTGAGACAAAAAATCAGCACAGGGTACACTACAGCACATGCACATATTCTCATTCCCCACCTCTATGAAGAAGGTACAAAATTAAACCCTGAAGTGAAGAATCTAATGCTTGCCCTCCATGCCGCACCTGAAACGCTAGCCTCGGGAAATAAAAAAAATGAAGCAAACGTAATCAGGTAAACCAGACAACCAGCTCAAGCTTCGCGCGATACAAAAGATTCTAATTGCCGTGGCATAATTCAAGGCCCTTGATCAAGAATACAGCCCTGTGCTTCATATTTGGAAATCAATAAGGCAGTTACCAAGCTCCTCAGAAGCCTCGATTTTTGATAGAATAGTTTGATGATCTGATGACATGGATTTCTGCAGAATGTTTGTGAGATTTTTGTGTTCTTTCTGCGCTAGTTTTTCAGTATTCCCAGAGGAATGCGACTTGATCTTGACTTCTTTTGAAGTAGTTGACCGCGCTTGTCCTTTGTTGTGGTCAAGAGACTGCAGATCTATTAAATACAAGTAAACTCAGGTTAGTAGTATAACACAGGTAAACTCATCATGCAGATGATACAAATTACATCAAAGGGCTGTCCACCGACATATTTGAAGAAGCAATTAACAATTTGATTTTGGTGTTACCTTCAGGTATGGTGGCTGAATCCTCTCCGCTGACACATGAGTTTGCGCGTGTAATGCATAACCATGTTCTTTCTGCCTCATAATCATGTTCTGAAGCAATTGGAATATGCCAGTTGCCTTTCTCAGATTCCTGTAAACATGTTTCATTAAGTAATTTTATATCTCTATCAAGTGAAACTTTCAATATCTCTACATCCGACTCGTGCATAATAAACAGACAGAATATATGCCTATGGATAATCAGTCCTGACCTGAATTACAACAGAATAAGGAGGCGGCATGTAGAACTCTGGACCAGCATCAGAGAAACCGAACCGCACCTTATATTAGGAAAAAAAGAAGCCTTGTTAAGACAATTGCATCAGAGCATCATATAAGAAAACTAAGCCTGACTGGCTGTGAATTATTTTTAGATTCAATTGGGTTAGATCAGACAAAATTTGATTATTTTTTTGTTATAGATAACAGGCAAATAACAAATTTGACATTAAAAGCAAGATTAGAGCTTCACTCACTTGGTGCCTTTCTTTCCATCTGGGGAAGAAATCGTTTCCAAGAAGGTGAAATGTATGATCTCTCATCTCATCATTGGTCACAAGTAAGCACTTAAACTTTATAGCTGCATACAACCAGTACCTGAAGCACACGTTATTACCCATGGTGCTTTAAATGCATACGCCTCACAAAAATGACCTGACACTAAGCTAACCAATTTTGCAAGACACTGGTTTGAATGCATGCCCTAAATATACATTTCTCACCAATCATCGTTGGATCCAGTAGGAGTCGAATAGAGCGCATCAGCATTTTTCCACTTCTCAATCAATGCCTTATTTATTGGTTCATCCATCTTGTCTCCGGTGATACGTTTGTTATGCAAAACAATAAGCGGCCATTTCTTTGAAGGAAGCTTCTGGCGTATTCCATTGACAACAGCGTTGACCTAAATATCAACCAAAAGAGAAACAGAATAACAACTAAATATAGAGGACAATATAAAAGCTGTTGTGTATCCAATTCATTTAAGTCGCTATATAGCTTACTCTCGATGGTTTGAATTTCCTCTGGCTGAAAAGACCTATATTTGCCGCATCCACTACTGCTTCAAAAGGTCCATAATAATCAAGCCATTTCTGCAGGTAATAAGAGATTAGTCTTTTCACTTCATAGAAACCAAGTATACCATTCACATGCAAAAGAAGATGGGAATTTCATACTTGAAACTTTTGAAAGCTTGAATTTTTCTCTCTCTTTATAGCTATAGATGCAACTGATTCAGCAAAATTCTCTGTTTCGATAGGATCAAGGTCAATCATGGCCAATTTTTCCCCACAGCATTGACATAATGCATCAGCTCCAATAGCTGTCTGTGATACCGCCCACTTTCCTTTACCTAACCAGCCCAGCTCATGGCCGCCTCCTCCTTTATCTTCCATTGCTCTCTTTACCAATCTATGGTCCCACTTTGTTTTCCCTAGTCTTGCTGCTTCCTTGCTGTTAAACCATTTTGCAATTGTCTCTGCAGTAGAGGGTGAGACTTTCCTTACACTTGCTCTTAACTTATGCAACAAATAGTACACCTTGTCACCTTTACCAGTGACTACACTAAGTCTTAAGAGTCTTTCCAGTTCAGGCTCTTCCGGATAGACACCATGCTCCAACATGTGCTTTTCAACAGCAAATGCTTTATCAATATTTCCAGTATTGCAAAAAACAGATAAAGCAGGACCATAAGACCGCAGTCTAGGATTTATCCCCAGTGGCTTCATTTTCTTCACCATATCAAATGCCATGTCGCCATTACCCATTGACATTGCCATTCTACCTACAGCAGTCAAGCTTGCTTCATTCATCGGAACATTATCCAAACACATCTTCTCATAAATCTCAAATCCCCTCTGCAGGGCAAACTTCTTGACATCTTCACTTAACCGAATCTCACAATCATCCCGGTTACCACTGCTTCTATCTTGTCCATGTGATTTTTCATCATTTTCCATCTCTGATATACTCGATCCATCAAAATGTTGAGAATTTGGCTTTGTAGACCTATTAGAGAACTGGGTTAAGTTCTCTTTTTCATCAAAGGAACCATCTAAGTCATCAAAAGTATCATTAGAATTTGACACCGGATTATCAATCATTTGATTATTACTAGTATTATCAACCAATAGCCCTTTGTTTGGAACAGGAACATCCAATTCTATACCACCATAACTTAAATTATCCCTATCTCCTATTTCACCCAAGTGTACAGAATTCACAGTTGAAACTTCGCTAGACATGCCTAATGTCTCCAAAGTGCGACTACGGCTCCCACTTTTAGCAGGTTTTACAACCCCAATAGCAGCAGAGGAGCATAAATACAGAAAAACAGTATAGTGATATTGCCCCAACTTGATTCCCTCCTTTTGAGCTTTATCATACAATTGAATTGCACCAATAACATCTCCTCTCTTTGAGCACATATCCAAAGCAACTCTAAACTCAACTTCTGATGGATCAGCTTTACTTTTTTTCTTAGCTAAATTCTCCTTATTTTTTGCTCTGACCTTGTAATGACCACTATTATTTGTTTTCTTCTCCATTTTTCCATTACTTACTTGATTGTCCACAGTTTTTGAAGATTTAATTCCTAAATTCTCATTCTCAGAACCTACTTGTCTTCTTTTTCTAAGAACAAATTGTTTTCTAGCATTTTTATCCTTAGTAAACCTATCATGGGTATTTTGTTCCACTACTGAACCAATGACGTTTTTCACTGATTCTTTTTCAACCCTATCATCTCTAGTGCTTAGAGAAGAGAACCCAGAAGGGGTTCGTTTTCTAGTTCTCAAAGTCAGAGACTTTGAAGTTTCATGGTGTGTAGTAGGTAACTTTGCATGTAGTGTTGCTCTAACAAGAAAAAGAGGTGTGTGTTTTGGAAGTGAAGAAGAAGAAGGCAAGAAAAGAGATAGAGAGTGGAAATTGAAGACATGAAGAGACGAAGGACACTTACAGAGAGTGTGTGAGAAGAGTTGGTTCTGCTGCTGTACGCTGTTGAAGGTAATGGAGGCCATGTGTGGCCGTTAGAGGAAGAGCTCTCAGTCATATTGATATGGCTAAAATACTTTTTTTTATTATTAAAAAAAAAAAAAAGAGTTTGATAAGTCCGAATTACAGAAGTGCCCTTGAATTTCAACTTTTTTGGTTTTCGGCGAATTAATTTGATTTATCGTTTGAGGAGAGGCTTATGGGGTGCGTGTGCGTCTGCTCTGCTCTTTGCTCCTGATTTTCCCAAGGCACCCAAAATATAAGATTAATTGATTTTTATTTATCGAAATAATGTAGTCATACTAGTCTATTGGAACCTAATGAGATTTAGTTTTATGAGAGCGCCCCGAAATGCAACTCGCAGTCAAACCACCAAGGCAAAGTGCCATTTACATATCTTTACTGTGTTTTTTAATTTCGAAGGTGTTCTGATTCTGAAGCTCCAAATTCATCTTCACAAGCATCCAACATATCCAATTCTAACAAAATATTATAGTTAAGTTCAATCTCATAGATAAATTTCTTCACATACATGCAACAGTTCCTGTTTTCTTTTTGTTCAGTTGGTGAGTGCACGTCTTTAGTGTCACTACAACTCCAAATTTGATAGTAGGTTCATATACTTCAGTCTCATTCATTTCACGTATCATAAAATGAAAAAAACACAAACACGAATCTTATTCAGTCATGCTAGTAACAAATTTGTAATTAATTGAACACATATAAGCATACCAATCGCAGCTATATGTAGAGATTCACCTCGGTTAAAGTATACACTTGCAAGAGCAAATACAGAGTAGTCTCATCTGAATTATTAACACGTAACCGGAAAACAAGAAAGTAACAAGATGAACATGATGAGCGCCAATTTGCCTGGCATCCCTCTTAAAATAATGCACAGTACTTTCTTTAGGTTAAACAAAAACTCATCCAGCCACCTAGAAAGACAATCAAGAAAAAGAAAAAATGAAAACAACCAAAGTATACCCAAGTAATGCTTGGCATCACTTGGGAGTTGGTGCACATACTCAGATAAGATACCCAGAAGAAAAAAATGTGCCAACAATGGAGGTGTTTAAAGAGATATCATCAACTAAAAATGGGTCCTTTGACTGCTTGCTGAAATCACACTATCATAAAGGCGTTGATTTACCTGCAATGTGGGAAATCAGAAGTGTTAAAATAATACACCTGTTTATGTAGCTTTTACATTCGTTATATGTTTATGCAGTTATCTATAACAAAGGAAAAAAAAATGACAACCTATTAGTCACATATTCAACCTAGCTATAAAAACAAATCTCACATACCTCCCTACTATACCGTTGTTTTTTACTTTTCTTGTTTTCGTTTTTTCAGCCCTTCACTCAGTAAGATTAGAAATTACAACCAATCTCAGATCAATCCAATCCAATCCCACAGCATTGATACTAGAGCTACTACTCGAGCATTTTCTACGGTTCCTTTCTTTCACATTGTCACTCTTGCAGTTCTAATAACTTAGACCACATTTTGGCTCAGTCACTTTTATGTGCCTAAGCAAATAAATTGACTTCTGAATTGAACAAAAGCATATACAAGTCAATGGAAAGAACAAAACTAAAGAACTAATTAGTCCAAATGAATTCAACAAGTATTGATGATGTATACGTGCATTTAACTCAACATTAACTCATTAAGCAAAGCAAAGTTTAAACATCTCCACTGTTGAGATGAGAATCAATCCACTAGTAGTTTCATGCTTAACTATCTTGAAGCAACTAAAAAATTCTAAGCAAGCCTGAAGACGAATCGTAAAAGTCAGTTATTTGAACTTTGAATACATATTTACCCTTCCCATTCGAGCTCCTTCGAACTTTATATTATAAGCACACGGTCAGGTTCTGAATGGTTGCAAAAATCCCAACTTCACAATCTAAACACACTAAATTTATTAACACTCACAGTTTGTTATGTTATCACATATAAACATCCAATCAAATTGTAGTACGACAATCCCAAAATAATCTTTAACCAATTAAGTGGAATCAAAATTATCAGAATGACTAATACAAAACTTATAAGATAGTTACATAGATATAGATTGTTTTGAAATTCATCAAAGTTTGGTACTAACCTTGAGGAACTAAACCCTAACAATGAGAATCCGAAGTCAAGCTTGATCTCAACCGCGCCGAAGCAATTGCACTGTGCAGTGGCAGCATCGATTCCAATCTGCTCAGCTCCACTGGCAATCTAAACACGCAAGCAAACATTTTAATGTATATATACGAGGGAAAAAAAAAAAAAAAAAACAGTAGGATTAAATAATCTTACCGGGAAATGCGAGAAATGGGTCTTGAAGCGAAGAGAGTGATCGTTTGTTGAGTATGAGAGCGAAAGGCTGTAATCGAGAGGATAGCCTAGACACAACCGTTGAAGATGCCATTCTAGATTTCCAAGTTATAGCTTCTGCCTTTGCTTCACTCAAAGATTCCAGGGTTTTGTGACTCTGTAGTCTGCATATAAGTGCACCATTGTATGATGATTTATGGGGAGATAAGCAGTCTATAGACCGCTCGTATATGTCGATTTTGTCATATCTACCCTATAAATGTTGGACTTCAAAAAAAATAAAAAAATAAAAAAAAAATAAAAAACACAAAATTACTTGGGGTTTGCTTATTTACAGATGGTAACAACTTTTTCCGAAAATTGATGTTGATATCCTCAGATGTCAGTCAAACTTAACTATTGAATGAGTATTTTCGTCCTTCCTTCATATGATTTATATTTTCTTTTAAAAACATAGATTTAAAAGAGTTTTTAAAAAGTTCTAACACATTTTGGTGTTTGTTTTGTGTAACAACATTTAAAAACGGGTTGTAGACATTGGCCCCGAACCGGTCCCGACCCCATTTATTTTGGTAAATCCTACCACGTACGGCTTAAACTTCTTTATGTAAACATAATCCGTAAAGATTAATTTAAACAAAATACAATCCAAACAAATCTAAATCAATCCAAATCTAAAATCTTCATAACTTCCTTACACGATGAATTAATTAATGAAACTTCCTTACATTGTGAATCTACAATAATTATTAGAAACGTAGTGTTTTACTATATAAAACCCTCTAGGTCTATACATCTTGATATCATTGTGTGGAGTTGAAACTACCATTATCATCATCTCCCTGAGGATGTCGGATTCTGGCTTCAATCGGGACATTCAGATTGACCATGGGGTCACTCTGGATGCACTTAACAAGGAGTATGTTGTTCTGCTTGAGAAAATTGAAGCAAAAAAGAAACGGGGAGAGAAGCTCAAGCAGACCATAGCCCGTTATGGACCACACTGGTTATGTGCTCCAATTGATGATCTCAATTTGGAGGAGTTGTTAACGATGGATGAATTCCTGGTAGATCTTAAGATGAGAATACTCCAGCTACAGAAGAAGCGTGAGGGCCAGACTTCACATTCTAGTGCAACTATCGGT
Organism: Acer saccharum; assembly: GCA_030490815.1. Classification (NCBI taxonomy): domain Eukaryota; kingdom Viridiplantae; phylum Streptophyta; class Magnoliopsida; order Sapindales; family Sapindaceae; genus Acer; species Acer saccharum. The sequence goes on from CM059871.1 coordinate 33,903,208, forward strand.
CCTACTTCTCCGACTAACCCAACTCTGAATGGTGCTATCAACAAGGGAGAGTGATTATGCTTTATCATTTCTCTCATATTTCTATCAGGAATGCTTAATGGGATGTAAATTAAATTACTAAAAATAAATAAATATCCCTTTTAAATAAATAGTCATGTTAAATCAATTTTCGGTAGTTTATTTACTTTTTGAACAATAATATATGTAATGCTCAATCATATGATTTCTTGTTTTCATATATGCTTCAAATTGACTAGTTAATTTTTCATCGGTCCTCATCCAAAACTAAACCGAATACAAATTGGTTCATTTAGCTTGAACTAATCTAAACCGAATTGCTTAATAAAACTGAACCGCGAACACCCATTTTAGGTTTTTCGGTTCGGTTCACACTTTAATGTCCATCACTAGCCTCCACCATCAAAGATGATGGTGGAGGCAACTGTAGCATTATAAATTATTTTTTGTCTAGTCGGGATTAGGGTTGCACATTTTCCCCCGGATCCCCGTTTCCCCGCTTCCCCATCCCCATTTGGGGGAAATTTTTTGAGAAAAAATGGGGAAATGGGGAGGGATGGGGATGAAAATCATCCCCAAATTGAAATGGGGATGGGGATGGGGAGACCCCACCCCATCCCCATTTCCCCATTTTCCCCACTAATACAGTGAAATGGGGATGGGGATGGGGGGAGGTACCCCCATCCCTATTTCCCCTAAAATATTATAAAAATAATTTTATATATATATATTTATATGTATTTTGTAATGTATTTTCTTTGACATTATTTTGTAATGTATATATATTTGACATTATTTTGTAATGTATTTTCTTTTGCATTTGTAATGGAATGTTTTTTTTTTTAGTTTAATTTGTAATTTTCAACTAAATGGAGAAATGGGGAAATGGGGTAAATGGGGAAACGGGGAAATGGGGAAATGGGGATGGGGATGGGGATGGGGATGGGGGGGCCTCCCCCCAAAACTCCCCCATCCCCATTTTCCCCAAATGGGGAAATGGGGAAGGATGGGGAAGGGTTTGAGAAGTGGGGATGGGGATGGGGGGACCTATATCCATCCCCATTTCCCCAATGTGCAACCCTAGTCGGGATAAATCTGACAACTTCCCATGTTCCCACCTACATATATTGGATATTTTAAAAAGTGAAAATCTTTATTAGTCGACAGAACCAGGGAAAGAATAGGAAAAAATGATTTCAATATATTTCTAACCATGAACAAGCACATCACAAGAATATTTTTTTAAGTGGGGCGAATCTGAAAATATATATCGACTATCTTTATTATTATTATTATTATTATTATTATATAAAATATTGCTTTTTTATTTTTTTATTTTTATTTTATTGACATGTAACATGTTCTTTGTTTAAAGACAAAAATATCATTCAAGCTGTTAAGTTTGACTAATTGTTGACTAACAGAAAAACCTATTTGATGTATTTTCGAAAAGTTAGGGTCCTTAGGGACCACGTGTACCATAAAAGCAAACCCAATTAAAACCAAATATTTTGCCAAAAATTAGGGACAAAATTGATAATCGTCCTATATTATATTATTATTTTTAAGTATTTTATTACATAATTTCGGGGTTTTTTTTGGAGGAGGAGTACTCGAATCCGCAACTTCTTGGTGCATGTGTGAGAGATTTACTACTGAACTAACATCATCTCATCATCTATATTATATTTTAGTTCTACTAATATATATATATATATATATATTTGTGATCCCTTGTCTTCAGGATGGATATGGCCATATGGGGCACCTCGCCTCAATTAGGTTTCAAGTTGAAGACAATGATGACGATCCTATATTTGTTATCCCTTGGCTTCAAGTTGGATATGGCCATATGGTGCACCTTGCCTCAATTAGGTTTCAAGTATAAGACAATGATGACGATCCTTTGCCATCCCTAACTAGTGGTGAACTGAGAAGCAAAAATATTCTGATAAAGACGTTCCTCCGTAATATCATCATGACTCTCGAAGTCATGTGCGGTAGCAATACCAAACCAAATACGAAGTAGTGGGGTCCTAAGCTAAGCCTTGGCTAAACCTTGGAAATCTTAATGCCATAATGCCTTTCAAATCCTCCTAGCCATTATCCTACTACAATAAGAAATTTTTGTTAGATGGGGCACTTGAACAAAATAACAATTATATCCTATTATGTTTTCTTGTGTGGCCTGCGCGCCACTTTTCTAGTTGGGGCTTTTGCTCGTGGTGTTTTTGTGATTGGTTTGGCCTTTGCTACTTTTTGTTCTTTTCTTTTTTTATTTATATAGTTTTATTTGATTGAAAAATATATATATATATATATATTTATAAAAAAAATACTAAAGAATTAAGATCACAATAGAGTGAGTTTTTTTTTATTTTTTTTAATTTTTTTTTGAAACAAACATAATTATTTTTTATATATTTAAAGAAAAAATGATGGTATAATGAAGTTTAGATAAAATAAAATAAATATAACACTTACTCAAGATAAACTAAATAACCTTACATTCAAAAAGAAATAAAAACAAACAATATTAAAAAAAAAAAAAAACAAGAAAAATAACGTAAACAATGAAAATTATAATATTTATTCTTAAAATAATAAATTACAATCTAATTTTATAATAAGAAATTTGTTTTGTATTTATAATGAATTAAATTTAAATTTATATAAAAATAATTGATTAATAAACATTATTAGACATATTTTTAGATATTTTATTCTTCTAATTATTGGTAAATTATTGTTTTATTGATTCTAAATAAATTAAAACTATAAAATAAAGAAAAATGTTAAGGATAAAATAAAATGAATCATAATAATATATGGGCTATTTGAATACAATAAATTAAAATTTGAGATTTTTTATAGGGTTTATTGATTGGATATGTTATGTATGTCAAACTAAAACTATTAACGATAGTTAAGAAGTTGACAATAACAGAAAAGAGGAAGCGAATTGTTAAAATGGTGAGAATTGAATCTCATTACCATTATAGAAAGAAAGTACTCTTCTATCTGAGCTAATGAGTATTATGTTTTATTAATCGTTAATATATATATTTGAAATATTACAATTTGCGGTTTTAAAGGAGGAAGAGATTTGAATCCATAAACTTGTGTTGTAGGTATGAGTGACATACCATTGGACCAATTTCATATTGTATTACTTTACATATTGTAATTTAAATGAAAGATACGCATGATTACGTGAAATTGTATTATTTTAATAGAAGAAAAAGGAGGGGATTAAGATAGGAGTTGGTATCAAGAATAAAAATGAAAAAGTGAGTGATGAAAAGAGGAAACGTGGATCTCGTGTTATAATTGACTAACACATCTGATGTCTACTAAAATCAACCTTTATTTTATCAATTATTTTAATATCTACCTAGTACTATGCATTAGATTGATCATTAAAGAACAAAAAAAAAAAAAAAAAAACGATGTTGAAATTTTGTATGGAGGCGATGAGGATTGACAATAGAGGAGAACCGCATGTAATGTCAAGCTCAATTGCTGCAGGTAGGCACGCAGATAGGCCTCGCCCAGCGCAATTCCCAGAGGGAGAAGAACTTGTGTTCATCCTATGCACCATGCATCCTGCTGCACCTAAGATTTAGTCGCCCAGAGGAGGTCCAGCTAACATAATTCATCTGGATTTACAAAAATTATAAAATTGTTAATAAACTTTAAATTCTTTTCACTTTGACCCCCTAATTTTTTTTTTTTGGATTTTGTATAATAATCCCTCGAAACTTGAATTTCTAACTCCACCCTTTGATGCAGGTTTTGGGGGACATACTAGTATACTACCGGTACAAACTCATCTCATATTACTTATGATATTTTTTAATTTGAGGTATTTTTGTCTTTTAACTTTATGATATTTTTTAATTCGAGGTATTTTCTTCTTTTAACTTTTTTAGATGGTGAACAATCAAATTAAATGGTTAAATCCAGCGATTAGGAGGTGATTATGAGTTTTTCAAATCGATTATGAGAGTGTAGGGATAGGGCAGACCTCAAATAAGTTGAGTGTAATTTGTTTGAAATATAATTTGATGGATTCTAACATATATATAAATGTTCAAATTTGTGGTCCACATGCAATGATATTTATGTAGTTACATCAGTATGTACTGACCAAAACGGCACCGTGTATATATATATAAATGTTCAAGTCAGTGCGCACTGATATAATTTCGTCAGTGCGTTGGATGTGGACCATTAGATTTACATACTTTGACTCAAAGTGTATGCATTTATCAAAACTTCTTAATAATCAGTGGTCTACATGCATTGGTATTGATATAGTTACATCAGTACGCACTGATGTGAACGGGATTGTATATATATATATAATATGACATATCCCAAATCACATGTCCTCACACATGATGTTTTCTATTCTTAATTTCTAGTCATCGCTTTGGCAAGTAAACCGTGAAGTATTGCTACTATTGCATGTGTAACACACAATACTTGTTGACTCGACGAAGACAGATATTTGACCAGACTCGAATTTCAGTCAATCATCTCTCAACAACCATCGACCAGATAAGGTTGATCAGGTGGGGAATCTTTCATATCTACCCTACGAGATTGTGGGTTTGAATTCTCTCCCTCTAAAAAAAATCACGAAATTATGTAATATTTAAATAAAAAAAATAAAAAAATCTCTCAACAACCATCGACTCGATACACTTTTGCTCCACCTGATCACTTCTCTGTTTATAACAAAAATCGTTTCCACGTGCCACACGAAATTCCTTTACACGACGTTGGGTCCATAGTCGGGTCGGGTGTACAAATAAATAAAAACGGAGAGTAAATCAATCAATTAATTAATCATTCTCATCCATTTGAGTGACTTCACCACTATCCTATTCATCATTGTTCTATAAAAGTAATCTTTTCTTCTCCACATTTTAGATTTCAAAAATCAAAAATTAAAAAAGAAAAAACCTGAGGCATGGCGGAGCCACGAGTGACACTTGATGTTGGAAACGACGGCGTTGCAATCATAACCATCTGCAATCCTCCGGTCAACGCCTTGGCAATTCCAAGTTAGCTCAGCGCCTTAATTTTACGCTCATCGGTTTTGATTTTTTTTTTTCTTCTTAAAATTGAGTTTGTTTTTGAATTGTGAGATTTGATAGCTTATGAATTTTGTTGATGCAGTTATTGCGGGATTGAAGGACAAATTTAATGAGGCCACACGGAGACAAGATGTGAAGGCTATTGTTTTGACCGGTCAGTTTCTTGTTTAGTGTCTATATCTGAATTCTTGAATTCAAAATGTTAAAGAGTTTTGAATATGAATTGTTGATAATTGAATGTGATAACTGTTTTGAAACTCAATTAGGGAATTGAATTGGCTATTAGTATTGTTTAGTTTGTAGACAAAAATATTAACAATAACTTGGTGTTCTCCTTTATCATCAACTTTTAAATCCAAAAACAATATCTTGTTCGTCTATCTTATTTGAATACGGTTATCTGATAGTATATTTGTTTTCCTTGGTCATTCAAGGCAAGGGTGGAAGGTTTTCTGCTGGTTTTGACATCACTGTTTTTGAGAAGGTTCATAAGAATGGTATGATTTACTTAGTTATTCCTGTAGCAATCGAGTAATATATGGTTATTGCAGACGGTCCATTTCGGACTCTGTTATTGTGTATTTACAAATGCATCTTTGTGCTGACAGGAGATGTTTCACTTATGCCTGAAGTATCGGTTGATCTTGTTGTCAACGCGATTGAAGGTCTTTACTCAACTTTACACTTGGTGTCTCTTGAATTATAATTTTGAACAGCTTATAACAAAAATTTAAGTTTTTAGCTTTTTTATTCCATTTTCTTTCGTCTCTAAAATCTTGTGGCTTTGTTGGGGAAATTTCCATGTTGATATCGATTCATGATTTCACATCTATGATACTGTTGATCTTGTTCTTTCTTGGCCATAGATTGCAAAAAGCCAGTTGTTGCAGCTGTAGAAGGAATAGCTTTAGGAGGTGGCTTAGAATTGACAATGGTTTGTGTTTGCTTTTAAACATCAACAGTTATTTAGTTGTGTTCCTTGGAACATTGATTTCCTTTTTGTTCCATGACTGTATCATCCAAGTTAATTTCTTGCAGGGTTGCCATGCACGTATTGCCACTCCAAAAACTCAACTTGGCTTGCCAGAGTTGACACTTGGAGTGATTCCTGGATTTGGAGGTACAATTGCATATTTTATGCACCTGCTTGCATTTACACATATATACACTGTCATTCATCTCATTTCTAGTGATGGTTGTTAGGAATTGAACTGGATTCTTACAATTTGTTGTTGCTTTGTAGGCACACAACGTCTGCCAAGGCTTATAGGGCTTTCAAAGGCTGTTGAAATGATGCTGGTAACCCTCCCCACCATAAAGCTTTCATTAATTTTTCAATTTCAATTTAGTGTCAATATATGTTTGTTTACCCACTACAGAGTTTCTCTGAAGTTTAAATTTTGGAGCTTGCAAGTAACTTCTGCTATTACCAAATATACTTTTCATTGATATAACTATCCACATGTCTATATCTATGTCTATGTCTATGTCTATTTGGGTGCGGGTGTGGGAAGTATCCACGTGTATGTAGGGGGGGAGGGTAGTTGAGAGTTGATTGAGTTCCATCTAGCCAGATGAAAAGTTTGCATAATGATATTATAGTTTCATTTGGATTGTTCTATTCAAAGTATAATCTATCTAAAAAATTAGGAAAAAAAGCGTTTACGATATCAGAAGACGATGGGTGAATAAACTTCATTCTTCCTGTTGGCTTTCTTGGACCAGGAAGAATGGATTCCATTTTTGGATGGTGGAACAAGGTGAATAAATTTCCACTAGAGATAAATTTATGCATTCTGATAAAAAGATGAAATTGGAAATTATTTAAATTCTTTATGGGTATTTGTTGTTGGTTGAGTGGATCCATTGGAAAATTTCTTTATCTTTATCTTAATCTTTTGATTTGGCCATATCTTCCTTCATTTGAGCATCTCCTGTTAAAAATATTTTGTTTCTATGTAATGCTAATTTTCATATAATCGTTATGTTTTGAAGTTATCCAAGTCAATAATGTCTGAAGAGGGCAGGAAGCTTGGTCTGATCGATGCTATTGTGACTTCTGAAGCGTTGCTGAAAGTGTCCCGTCAATGGGCATTAGACATTGCGGCAAGGCGCAAACCATGGATGCGTTCCCTTCACAGAACAGACAAGCTTGGTTCTCTTTCTGAAGCACGAGAGATTCTGAAAACTGCAAAACAGCAAGCCAAGAAAACTGCTCCAAATATGCCTCAGCACCTAGTATGTCTTGATGTGATCGAGGAGGGTGTTATTCATGGAGGATATAATGGGGTCCTAAAGGTAATTTTTATTTTGGTACTTAAAGAGCTGTTAGATATGGATGAACTGTATTCATTCTGAAGGTAGATCTTATGTGGTCTTCTAATGCTAGCAGCTTACAGTTTTCTCTCATGGGAATGAGAAGTTTGCTTGTTGCCTAAATTGGGTTTATTGGCAGTCACTGGTTGTTCAGGATGCATTCCTGAGCATGCTTGGTTTCATTAGAATCACTTGATTGTTTCAAGACAGATGGATTGTATTTTGTTGATATATATGTTCCATGAATAATCTGTTGCTGCAGGAGGCCAAAGCTTTTAAGGATTTAGTCTTGTCAGACACTTCAAAAGGTCTTGTTCATGTCTTTCTTGCACAACGGACAACATCAAAGGTACAATGTCTGTTCAAGGAATTCTCTTTAAAAAGTGTATATTTGACTATTTGTGGGATTTAGCCATCATCGCTAAATTATTTTATTTCGCTCTCTTCATGTGTGATTACATTAGTGTATCAGTGATCATGTGCACACACAGTCACATACACGAACATGTGCATGCACATACAAAGACACTATTTCACAAGGAAAAGGCATGTTATGTAAGACCCAATAGAGTTAGATCGAAGCATACAGTTATACAGACTTATTTGCTGTTTTGTTAGTTTAAGTGATGCTTTACTTCTAGCCAACCCTATCTTAATTGGTTGTCTAGTTTAGGCAAGAAAATCATGTCCTTGTTTATGCCAATAACTAATAGATTGTCAATTTAGTATGGTTTATATTGGTTTGTGTATATATCCTTATAAGATTTGGTTTTACTTGATGTACTACTAGCTGATATCGGATTATATATGAGAGGTCTGTCTGGCTCTTATTTAATTCTAGTTTGTATTTAAGATTGAGTCACCATGCATGTTATATGGTTGAACTCAATGTATTAGAAGGGTTTTAGGATGGTGGATTGCTAATTGCAATTTTGATTTTAGAGACGATTTCATTTACCCCCCCTAATAGTTGGTCTAATTACCCGCTGATTGTGTGATTTGAAAATAGGTAGTGACCTCTGCCTTTAAGTGAAGTCTGTTAAAGAAATAGACAATGGTTAATACATTAAAATTATTTTAGTCTTTCTTTTTTAACATTTTAACATTATTTAATGTAAAATGATTTTTTTAAGAAATAATCAGGTTGTTATGGACAAGTATATCTCCTCCTCCATTGTGGAGGAATTGTGGCTTGCTCTCTACATCTGCAGAAGTATTAGCATGCCCTCTAACATTTTACTTCTACAGGTGCCTAATGTTACAGATGTTGGGCTCAAACCAAGGGCTGTGAAGAAAGCCGCTGTTATTGGTGGAGGTCTAATGGGTTCTGGCATAGCCACTGCACTTATTCTGGGCAACATATACGTTGTTCTCAAGGAAATTAACCCTGAATATCTTCTGAAGGGGATAAAAACAATAGAAGGTGGGTACTTTATTCACAAGATATTTGAGATTTGCATGGATTTTCAATAATATTATGCCTTTATTTGTGATGGATTCTGTTTAAAGAAGCAATCCTGCACTGAATCGTTACCTTGGTAACATTTTTTACTTAAGTTAATAAGGCTACAGCAGTTTGAGTCAATTTAGTAGCTGTAGCCTGTAGTTTTGGATTTGTTTTTTCCATTTCTGATTGTTTGCTATCTATATGACCAACATATATAACCTGTATGGGGCTATTTTATCTACGATAATGAAGGTGGGTGACATATGGCATTACTATATAACTGTGAAGCTATTATCAATAGACAATAGCCATGTTAGTTTGTATTAAAGTGTCAATCATACTCTGCCATCAATATGATAGCATGTCAATTTATGTCAGATTATTAATTGCTCCAGTTTTATTAACAAGGTATTACAACTCAATTAAGTTCAGCAGCCCATTTCTTTTCCCTCGTTTGCTAGAAAGGCACAATGGGTTGGGTCTGATCTTTCCTATTATAGTGGATCCAAGTTGCCATATGTAAACACTTGTTCTTTTTGTGGTAGATAAACATATTATTTTTCGTCTTCTGTGACAGCAAACGTTCGAGGCTTAGTATCAAGAGGGAAGCTGACTCAAGATAAGGCAAACAAAGCCCTCTCAATGCTTAAAGGTGTATTGGATTACTCAGAATTTAAAGATGTCGACATGGTCATAGAGGTGGGATGTCTTGATGTTTGCTATCTTAGTGAACTTTGGAACTTCAAGTTTTCAAAATCTTGGATGCTTCAAATTCTGTTTGCAAAATGTTAAATGACTATGTTTCCGTTTGATCAGTGGCCATTTTTAGCTAGATTGCATGCTCACGTTTTCTTTATCTTCTACCCAGTAGCTTAGGTTTGTATGTTATTAAAAGATCTTATACATACATATGCACATATGTAGACCAATTTTTCTCTCATAGGCACACATTATAGGCCATATCTATAGTACACATCACCACATTTTTGCCATGTGTATTATTATGATTGAAGTTATGTTGCTTAAATGGCAAAAGTGTGGTGATGTGTATTAGTATGCTATAGATATGCCTATAATGTGTGCCTATGAGAGAAAAATTGATATGTAGACATCTTGATATATTCAAGCATCCAAACATCTCTTTCTGTCAATTGGATTAATGCAACAGTTATGATGTTGGCCAATGTGAAATATGAAAAACAATTAATTAATCAAGAATTGACAAGCAGGCAGCCATAAAAGCTGTCTACTTAATGACTTTGCCACAAAATTTAATTCTTTTTACATTTTAATATTTTTCTAAATAGTTTTTCCATGCTTTATAAAGTGATATCAACAATAAAACTTTTTCACGATTCTTGCTTCTTCAACCAAGAATCTAAATGTAAGTGAAACCTTGTCTACCATTCCACCATTTTGCATCACGAGAGAATTATTGTGAATTGTACAAAAACTAAAATAGGAACTGAACAAATTTTATCTCTTGTAGATAAAGAATGAACAAGAAAAGAGTTCTAAAATTGTTTTGGTCTGTGGTTGAAAAAAAACGAGGATGGCAAAAAGATTTTGTTCATTAATATTACTGTATAAAACATGAATTAATTGTTAAAAATGTATTGAAAGTCAGAAAACATGTGTTGTGCATGGAACCATTTAGTGGCACCAGACATGAGGCTTTCTACTTGCCAATTCTTTTTAATTTATTAATTGTTTAAAATATTGCACGTTAGACAATATCATGACTATAATTTTAATCCTGTGGACAAAATGAGATGCCCAGATGTCTAGAGGAGAGCATTATTCTCTGTATAAAGTTCTTTTCTGGTACGGACGTCCAAATTTTAAAAAACTTCTGGATGTCAAATCTTAGCAATTAGATGCATCAAGCTGTTGAGTTTTATTTGTCTTGTTCTATTGTTCTATGCAAAACAGCAGAAAAAGATAAATAAATATCATTTGTTAGATGCGTCTAATGGTGGAAAATTCAAGGTTCCAATTTTTCGAACATCCTCACCCTAGAATTTTTTTGTATATATATATAGTTAAAGTTCTTGCTGTAAAAAGTCTTATGCGGTTATATCTATTTGCAGGCAGTCATTGAAAGTATTCCTCTGAAACAAAAAATATTTAGTGAAATTGAGAAGGTCTGCCCTCATCACTGCATTTTGGCAACAAACACTTCTACAATCGACCTAAACATAGTTGGGGAAAAGACCAGCTCTGAGGATCGTATTATAGGGGCACACTTTTTCAGGTTATTTAAGTCATATTCTTCTTTCTTCCCTCACAGTCTTAATTATTCCCATAAGGAGTTTCATAAATCAATTAAAGTCATAAACACCAATATTTCTGTCTTGCTCTTGGCTGTAGTCGTTACATTGGTAGCCTTAGTACAGAATTTCTGACTGAATCATAATAGCTAGAATCATAGGACCAGACAGATCATGATCTGGATGATCCATAGTACCAGAACCATGTCTTCTTGTCACTCATCTTCCTTTCAGGAGATTCTGATCTATGTTGGCATTGTATCAGAAATTATACCCAACACGGTTGTAACTTGAGGGGGAACCTTCCAAGTGGAGTGTCCTAACGTAAGCCAGAAATATGCTACAACTTTTTCTGCAATACTTTTTTCCTTCTGGTTGATTATCTATCAAGAATGCATATTGGACAAACATTTTCTTATTCTTTTCATTTCATTTTGCTCTTGAGTGACCAATAAATAATAAGTATCTATTTGTTACTGAGAAACCTTTACTTGCAAACTCTCAGAATGCTGTTGTTAAGCTGGGATACAATTTGTACAGACAGGGACAAAGCATGAATAAATTTATTTTGATAATGTCATGTATTGTCTGCAACAACTGCAGATATTGCTTACAGTTGTTTGATTCTAGTTTTCCTGCAGTGAGGGACTTCTCTTAGAGTCTTTGTTATTTATTTTGTTTGATTATCGGTATACAATATTTTATTTTATTTAGAAGTGGAAATGAGTTACGAGTATGCTTTCTTTGACATGGCTCTTCAATCAAACAGTCCTGCACATGTTATGCCTCTTCTGGAGATTGTAAGAACAGAGAAAACTTCTGCACAAGCTATTCTTGATCTCATGGCAGTTGGGAAAAGCATAAAGAAAGTTCCCGTCGTTGTGGGTAACTGCACTGGCTTTGCAGTCAACCGGGCCTTCTTCCCATATGCACAAGGCGCTCATCTTCTGGCCAATTTAGGTGTTGACATTTTCAGAATTGACAGGGTGATCAGCAGTTTCGGCCTTCCTATAGGCCCTTTCCAGTAATCTTCTTCCCTTAGCATTTAAATGGCCTTGCACTATATTTATGGACTCGATGAATTGCTTATTGTGATAATTAGTATTATTGTACAGTTGATTTACACTACAATAATTAGATACTTTGAAATTTGCTATTTTCATAAGGTCTCAAGGTTTGAAGTTTTATTGAGTGCTCAAAAAGTGGTTATTAAATTCTAGTGACTCAAGCTTCGTGGTGAAGCCTTGGGACCAGTTGTGTTAGCCTCGCCCTTGGATAAGCCTTAAAAGTAATCTAAAAAGTCATTTAAAGCCATGTGACCGACTATTAATAGTTAAATTATCCAGTAAATGCATTCTTCTGCTGCTCTGTATGGAAATCTGTTTTAATACCATGTGTGTAAACGACAGAGTTGGTAGGCTTTGTCCTTGTTAAGTTGTGCTTCTCTGTGGGTGTACTTTGCAGGCTTCAGGACTTAGCTGGATATGGAGTAGCCACTGCAGTTGGGAAAGAGTTTGCTAAAGCATTCTCTGATCGAGTATTCCGGAGTCCTTTGGTTGATCTTTTGTTGAAAAGTGGACGAAATGGTAATGAAGTGTGGTTTCTGTTCCATTTGTATTTTTTTTCTTTTCTGCCTGTTACTATTGATGTATAGCTTTTGTCATTTCTGTGCTATGTGCTTTTTTGCTGTTTCAGGTAAAAACAATGGAAAGGGATACTACATATATGAAAAGGGAAGCCAACCGAAACCCGATCCTTCGGTGCTACCAATTATTGAGGAGTGTAAACGACTAACCAATATTATGCCTGGAGGAAAGGTACTCTCGGATGAAAATAGGCATACTACTGACAGTTGATACTGATAATGCTGATTGCTTGATTCAACATTATGAGCTCGCTAGTGGACCTTATAACTTACATGCCTTATTAGACAAATACTTTTAGTTGGAGATATCTGATGTATTGTTGTTTTTCCTTTAACCTTTATCTGACAGCCGATATCCATTACTGACAAAGAAATCGTGGAGATGATACTCTTCCCAGTGGTGAATGAATCTTGTCGTGTTCTGGAAGATGGAATAGTTGTTCGAGCCTCAGACCTTGATGTTGCATCTGTTCTTGGAATGAGCTTCCCATCTTATCGGTGAGCTTTTTAGTAAAACTTACCTTCAATTCCTATTTCAACCTCCAAAGTAGTAATCTCTTGATATTTTTGCAATCTTTTCTATTTGGCTTATTCTAGACCTTTGATCAGTTACATGTATCTTTTGTTTTATTTAGATATTTTAGTGTACCTGGTAAGTTGCAAATGAGGTGTGGGTTCTTATCCATTCCATGCATAAGAATTTGTATGTTTAAGGCATGATAATACCTTTTCAGTTCTTGTGATCTGGAAAAAAAAGTTCTCTGTTGTGTAAAAAGCAGAACGATGAAATACATTGGTAGGTAATTCTAACCTAGTCATAATTGTATTATCTAATACGGTAATGACTGCTACACAACCGAAAAAACCTTACCCAAAAATTAACCCACAAGACCTGGCAAGTGATTTGTCATCATTTGGGTAAATGTTTTGGGTTGTATTTACTAATACAGTAATATATCCAAACTAGCTTTGGTGGGAATTGTGGCACAACACAAGGCAGTGTTTATTCATGTTAGTGACAATTAACTTCAATCTCCTTCTCTAGCAACTATTTTATTACCTATAAGCATAAATTTATCTTAAATCTCATAGCAATTATTTCTTCTGTGGCAGTGGTGGTATCATCTTTTGGGCCGACACATTAGGGCCTAAGCATGTATATACAAGTCTGAAGAAATGGTCACAGATTCATGGCAGCTTCTATAAACCGTCAAAGTTCTTGGAAGAAAGAGCAATGAAAGGCATACCACTGGTAAGAGCCATATTCCATCTTTTATTCTCCATAGTCCATTCTCAGTCTACTTCCGCTTTTTCCATCAAATTTTTATAAATAAAGGCACTCGATCAGCATTAGACCATGTTTCTGCAACGTTTACTGCTCTTGCACCACATGGTTTTCATTTTCTTGTTTTCATCATCATTATAATAATCATGATTCCTCGATTTCTCTAATCAAACCCCCCCTTGTGTATCTTTCATAATCATTGATCTCCAGAGGTATCAATTTATTTCCTGCAATTTAACTCAAGATGAAGTTGAAGTTTGTTGTAGCAAACGCTTTCTTCTAGTGTCTAGTGAATAAAACTAACTCTTCTAATTTCTTATGCAGAGTGCACCAGTGTCATCATCTTCAACGTCCAGGTCCCGTCTCTAGGCAATAAATTTCATGTTCTCCCAGTACCTGAGCTGTTTTTAAGGATGATAATAAGTCTTAAACAATAAGATTTTGGAAGAAATAAGAATTTGTTTTTTCTTCTTTTCAAAATGTAGGCATGGTAAATTGTATTATTTATTTTCATTGTAAAATTTTACCATAATAAAGTTGATGATTTGATCATATGGTTGAATTGGGATGAAATTATTCCTTGAAAATTGAAGTAGTGTAAAAGGTTTAGGTATTAGGTATTAAGTTTTTAACTTGAGGTTGATTACTGTTGCCAGGCAGTGGGCTGCGTTGTAAAATTAAACACAACCCTCTTTAACTTAATTGGTTTGAAAATAAAATTTCGAATATAATTAATGGTTGACTCGAATTGAACCAACTAGCTCGTCTGTACTTTTTGGTCAGATTAAATAATTTAAAAAATAATTATTTGGTCAGACCTACATGTGCTGTTGCATTTTATAGAGTAATAGTATTTTGCCCACTTTATTTTTAATTTTTTAATAATCAGTATAACTCAATTTTAAAACTAGATAAATCCTTACCTTACAAGGGAGTTTTGTAAAAATAAAATAAAAATCGTTTATATTTGAGTTAGAGGTCAAGCTAAATCAACTTAAAATAAAACTTTAATATTCATCCGTCAATTTGCTATTAGGTAAACCCATAGCGTGCCTGGTACAAACTTAAAGAAAAAACGAACATGTGAAGAGAGTGGTTGCTAACATATCCAGACCTCCAAGCCAAGACCAAGATGTCCGGGGGAAGATAAGAAACTAGACTAGAACACAAAAGGCAATAATTGCAAACGAGGAAAAATTGTAAAGAAAAGTAACGAAAAAGATTCGAAGAAGGACGTAGATGTAACAAATAAGAAAATTTATTTGACACTTGAATTAGGCAACTCTGCTATAAGAGAAAAGAATGTGCACCTGTCAAGTAGCATTTTCGTTACAAAGACAGCTCATCCATATATACGAAAATTGAAGGATACAATTCAATGGAATTAAATTACATATTCCACGAAAAATTATAATTATAATCATTTCCCCCCCTTTTTTCCCCCTTTTTCCTCCTAAAAATGTGAATAGAACAACGAAGTCCCTAGTCTGTGATGGTCATCGGCAGGCAACGGTGTGATATTTATCTCTCCTGCAATTGGCTTGGCAATTTACACCATTTGGCTCAAATTGTGGTTGAAGCTAAAAATTTGATTTATAAATAATTTTATAACCTAAAAAGTAACTGAGATCATGGTCAGTTCCAACAATGAGGCCAATGCTGTCTTGGGACTGTATCTGAGAGGAAGCCGGAATGAACATATTACAGAAATGGGGTGGCATACCTCAAGCCGCTTGCTGTGCTAATATCTTTTTACATCTTGTTTTCAGTCTTTGATTTAGTATCCCTATCTCCAGTAAAGAGTGGATTCTTTTGTAGATCACGGTTATAGGCAGCAACTGCTGCAGTAACCGTCTGAGATGTCTTGGCTGTAGGTGAAGCAAGTGTATGTGCACCAAAAGCTTTTGAAACACCATTGCTGACAGGTGTTTGTGGATTCCCGGTTTCTGTTCTACCATTTGCAATGACGCTGGTGAGTGAATCTTTTTGATTCCCTAACTCAGTTCTGGCAATCGATGAATATTTAGTTTCTGTATAGGAAAAGAAGAAGCATTGTCAGTTCACATTATAAGAAGTGTGAAAAACATACAAGTAACAATTTAGACCCTGAAAAGCCATCTTAGAAAGAACAAATGTCACCCTCTCCATAATTAGGAACTTTTGAATCCTATAGTTGACAAGATGCGCAAAACACAAAGAATCACATTGCCAAGTGGAATTTGTAAATTACAGCTGGCTAATTGTAGTGGTCCAAACTTTCTAAATGCAAAGAAGTAAATGATCATGACTTTCTCAAACGTCATTTGATTATGATATTTAAAAGATACATGAAAAACAACCTGCCATTCTTCAATGTCCTCAAATAGTTTAATCAACTTCCAGTCACAAAACAATTGTCAAAATCTAGGAAAAGGAGAGTAAGAAACTTGCCCTTTATTTCTCCAAAGGTGATGAGTTTATTAAGACAATCTCGAAACTTCATCAAAACAATCCTTTCCTGCTCTGCATAAACCTCTGTCATGCCTTTTCCATAAGGAACTTGTGAAGATGCGTTGCAGCCATGACCTGTCAACTTATTAGGGGAAGAAGCTGCCATGAACATTGCATCCTGTTCATCACACATTAATGCCAGCGTTCCAGGAGACATTGGCCTTCCTTTAGGCACATCAGCACTATCTGAACTGGAGTCATCCGGAACAATTTTATCAGCCTGGTTTGCACTCGAACAATCATCATTCACGGTTCTCTCAGCTTCCGAATCTTTCGGGCTTTCTAACCTGTCTTGAGTTGATGAAGCAAGGGAAGTTGCTCTTTGATCTTCAGCCTGCTTTTCTGTTGCATTTCGTTGGTCTAGAAAAAAAATGTTGAAATATATAATATGAGTCAAATCAGGGATGTAGCCAGTAAGCCAGATATATATTTTAGGCTGGGGGCTATAAACAATATATGTATATATACAGTCTTGTTCTTGTGCGGATGTCCGGATATAACTTCATAAGGATATTGAATGTGAGCTACTAGTTTTGACAAGTGCATACACATTTGAGTCAAAGCATGTAAAACTAGTGACTCACATTCAATATCCTCGTGAAGTTATATCAGGAAGTCCTCATTTGAAAGGATTATAAAATGTTTTTCTCAAAAATAAGTAAAGGTTAAGAGAAAAATATGGGCAACTCATGAAAATTTAAACTATTGTAAAATTTCTACAATCAATTAGAATAATGAACCTGAAAAAGCATTTACATTTCACTGAACTTTATTAACTACAAATTAAGATGCAAGTGTTGAGATTTTGTTGATTCCTTTAATTTGTTCCTTTGTATTTGTTCTAATATAAATTATCATAGATTTCACAATTATCACTCTTTATGAATTATGAATAGTTTCTTTCTACTTCGAAGAGGATATTGTTTTCCATAAGATTTAAGTCAGTTTTATTCAAGTATAAACTATGCACACGTATCTCTGTCTACATTAAACTACTTTTTCAGTAGACTTCCAATATTTTGTCGGAGGGCCAAATGGGCTATAGTCAAACCAACCTAGCCCTCTCACAAAACTGTCCCTTGGTCGAATAATGGCACAATTATTTCAGTCCTAATATACAAAAAGTGACAAATTTACTCAAAAGCTATCGACCAGAAGCATATGTAGAATAGAAGGTAGATTAGTGATTGACATTATCCTGTTAATTGTTATGATATTCACTAGGGCTGCCATTCAATAGTGGATGTACATAGAACAAGTCAAGAGAGAACCAGACTGTAAAAACAGAAAAGTCTAAAATAAGTCAAATTTAAAAATTCAATTGTGAGATGTCCTTGTTGTATTATTCATAACTATATAATAGTAACCTAAAAGAATATACACACATTTACCTGCTAGTGTCTTTGCAGCCTCTCCTGTTACTACCACCAAAACTGAGCAAAGTTCCTTTACATCTTGCGGATGGACAAGATCTGCTAAAAGAGACCTTGAACAATAATACACAAGTTAGCTTTGTGAACATGCAAGATTTGAAATAAAAAACAAGAAAGACAAACATGCCTACCTGTATGTAAATTTTGAAGGACCAGATGATGCAGTGTTTGTAGCACGAGCAACAGGAACTGAAGACAAGGTAGGTGAGGATGCAGATGCTCTAACATGGTTTGCCTAATGAAACATGGAAACATAAAGTTAATATTATCATTATAAGCTCAGAAAAAGGTAAAAATTTTGGTATATTTACCTTTCAGCAATCTCAAGCAAATTAAAACTTCAATTCAAATTGTCACCCTCCTTTTTTTCAAGAAATGAAGTGCACTGTAGTCCTTGTATTTTTAGACTTTTAGTGGTGGAAACGTATTTTTGGAGTGTTAAAAATAGCAGTGTTTAATCCTCTCTCTCGTCATAACACTAAATGTAGTCGAGCGTAGTGAGTGGGGAGTTATCCACTTCTTTTTAAACAATAAAAATAAACAAATTGAATGCATGCAAACACATTCAAGAGAGAAGTGGATATGTTGCACTTATCCACTTAAGCTTTCAAAAAATTTGAAATGAAAAGGAAAAGGAAAAGAGGGGGTGACATTTTGAAGCTTGAAGTTTTGATTTTCTGTGATCACTGAAAGGTAAGTATACTGAATGCTTTATCTGGCACAATAAACCAAGTGACTTTTTAAACTCAAAAAGCTTACAAAATAATTTTTCAAAATAAAATAACAAATAAATATCACATACATAACTACAAGAGAACATTCAATGCCAAAACACTATAAAGTAGTAATAAAGTTCACAAACAAAATCGTATTGCAGTAGAGTATGAACTTTCAATAAATTTCTTCAACAAACCAATCCAGATAAACCATAGTATGCTGCCAATTACCTGCTGAAAATGTCCAAGCCTGTGTATTGATGGATCCTTGGCAGTCGACCCAAAGAAGATCTCCTGACCTTTTCTCTTCTTAGAAATAGGCGGAGATGCGAATCCAGATGAACCAATAGCTCCAGTTATCGCAGCATTTGCTGCCTGCTGAATGTAAGCCATGTTGTTGGCATGATCTCCATGAAAAAGAGCCTGTCTCTCTTCACTTCCTTCAAAGTTCTTGCAGTCCATACATTTGCAGTTTTCAGAACAGAGAATGTTTGCTTGGAAGCACTCACAGTACTTTTTAAGGCACCCTGATTTCTTGCAGTGGCATCCTTTGTTGTGCTTTCCTAATATTAAAACTTCCCCTGTGTCCTCCTACAATCATTTGAACAAGTCCTTATGTTTGTAAATCCCGGCTAGAAAAATTCTAATTCTGACCTCAATATTGACATAGAAGGATAAGACTTTTGTACACACAAAAAATAACATGATATAAATGAAAATATTTTCCATTTGAACTACAGCACCGAATGAGAGAGATCTGTATTGTTACCCTAACACAAGATCTTCCAAAGAAAAAAAAAAGAAGAAATGGTAATGCCTAGACATATTAAACAGAACCCTTGAGAAACATCTCTGTTTAATTTTATTAGCTAAAACAATGAGTATCAAATTTGTTAAATTAATGCTACAAAAACTACAAGGTGATAACCGCATTTTGGTAAATAATTGCAATAAGTGAATATGTTGAAAAGTAGCACATTAAAATTTGACGCATACCCTACTATCTCGTGTTCCATGTGGGCTGCTGGCAATTTTTGGCCTAAATGCATTTGGATTACGCTCTAAAGTTGCTTCAACAGCTTCTCGCCTAGCAGCTTCATTTTCAACATTGTTACAACAATTAACACAATTGCAACCATCACAATATACTCCAGATGCAAAGCACTCACAGTACCTGTGCAAAACATGGCAAAACTTAGCTGCTTATAAGCAGACATAATATAATCAGCAAATAGTTGCAGTCCCAAGAAAATTGAGATTGTTAGATGGAACAGAAAAAATTACATGCACAAACAAATTAATGATGACTTGATCATTTTTTTTTTTCTTTTCAGGAAAATTTATGATATGAATGATTAAATATACACTTCCAATGTTACTTCTGGTCTACAACAGAATGTGCAAGGGTAGTAGTGATTACTAAATCCATCATAGCCATCCCAAAAAAATCTAATGGAGAGAGAATTTCCTCTTTAAATCAAGATATATTCATTGTTGTATTCCTCTTTCTCTCATATTTCACTTTGTACAATCTGCAAAGCAACTAATACAGATAATCCAAATCTACTATTGTTAAGCACTTACTGGTATAGATAAACTAATACTATTCCAAATAATCTCCACATTAATAGTTACGTTACTATCTTGTTAGCAAAGTAATCTCTTTGATAAGGCAAGCATTTTTTTAGTAGAGAATGCATATATGCATACCATCCTAGCATTATTGTAGGGGCAAATTTGACACAGGATACCCAAAAAAAAAAAAAAAAAACATTCATCTACCACAAGCTGCCCCATACCAAGTTAATCTATTTAGAACATTTGTTAAAGATAAAAGGAGGCAATATTGACTAAGAGTTTATCATTTTGGTTATTAAGGAACACAAAAAGGTATTGAAACTTGACTGGACAGAGATTATTGTGCACTTCCACACATTAATGATGTGTACCTACTAATTCTAATTTCTACCAATGTGAATATAAAGAAAATTTCTGATACCACAATTGCAACGAGAACAACTACAACTACAATGACCACAGTTACATATCATTAAATTCTAAGCATCAACTAATATTCTAACTCATCCTTGGAAGTATTTTTCTTCGGGTACAAATCAGCAAAATCATTTAAAAATTCTTTCTAATTGCAACGAGAACAACTACAACTACAATGACCACAGTTACATATCATTAAATTCTAAGCATCAACTAATATTCTAACTCATCCTTGGAAGTATTTTTGTTCGGGTACAAATCAGCAAAATCATTTAAAAATTCTTTCTATAAAATGTTAATTCTGAAGAGAATATTCTGAGGTAATTTTGGTAAATAATATTGTTATAGTGGTATTGTACAGATACAACAAGTCCACAATGATTATAGTCGTTCCACCCAAACTTTTAAATTCGAACTAATACAACCAACTTTTACAACTTTCTTAGGATTCCATAGCTGGAGGATAGATCAAAGATCAAATTGTATAATGCATACATGCAAAACCACAGGATGAGAAGTGGGCAATGGTGGACAAGGTACTGGTACAATTTATTATCTTCATATAAAGTCTGCAAGACTCTATAGTTCTTATCTAGAACACCCTATCAAGAAAATTTATCCCTTCTTTATGATCTCCAAAGTTTCAAAGGGACATCTAACTATGGGATGAAAGAAAGGATTATGCAAAATTGCATCCTTTCTTTGTTAAAAAAAATTTATGACTAAGTGGCACCATCAACTCGATGTTTCAATTTATAAACAGAATGGGACCATACCCAGAAATCATATAGCATAGATGGCGATTTAATATCAATTTCCATATATAAAAAAAAAACACATCAACTAATTAGTGATGCTCCTTCATACCAAGTGAATACAAAATTAATATACTTACAACTTCAAGCAACGTGAGTGTTTACAGTTACACTGCTTTTGCTTCTTTGGAGTACCTTCTTTTACTTCAGCATTGGGTCTTGATCTAGATTTCGGCGATTCTGGTTTTCTGACAAAAAGAAAGACTAGTGTTAAAAGTTAAAACTTTGTAAAATTGTTCAACATATGTCAAGAAGAAAATGCACTGTTCCTTTGTGATCCTATCCCACCTCCCCCATGAGAAATTTAAAAATTAACAAGATTTTAAATTTAAACAGTAAAAAGAAACACACAAATATACCATTTAATTTCAATATACCCCAGAAAAGAAAAAAAGAAATTCATATCAAACACTTAAAGTGAACGATGACATGAAAAGTGTAACAGCTGAATTATCTGTTTCGAAATGAATACATAAATAGAAAACACATGACGACTACCATCAATCTACAACAACTCAAACAGAGCAACCAAAATTGAGTATGAGAGAGAACTGAACTTCTAAAAGAAGCCACAAAATATTCCTATACACTCAAAAAAATTTAAAAATTAAGTCTTTCATATAAACCAATATTAAATCTTCACACAGAAGTAGCGAACACTCTCCAACAACCAATTCTCATGAACTCAAGTCACAAACACAAAAAATATGCACGAACTTACGCAACCCTCACTGATGGCTGAGTCGTTTGTGGAGGCGGCACAGGTGGCAGACCCACCACCTGCAGCTGTGGTTGCGGCTGAGGCTGAGGGTTGGCAGACACGGCCTGCGGCTGCGGGTGCTCCGGCAAAACCACAGTCCCAGCGAAACCGCCGGTGAAATCGAGCTGCCTGGCCAGCTTCTTTGCCGGGAAATCAGCGGCGGTCCCTTGCGTCTCCGATTGAGCCTTTTTTGGAGGGAATTCCCCTTCCTCACCCTCCCCCATCAATTTTCAAAAAACCACTGTTTTAAAAAAAGAATCAATCTTCTCAACAAAGAATTAAACTTTTCAAACTCAATTCAATAAATCGCACAAATTTCACAAAATCAACTCGAATTCGCGAAATTTCAGATCCGGAAACCAATCTGACGTCGCTTGAATATCAGATTGTAACAGAATATATGATTGCTCAGCTCGAGATTCACACCAATAATCTCTTTATTAAAAAAACAAATTCGAAGAGGACTTCGATGCACTGCAGTGAAGAGAACTGTAGAGAGAGATGTGAAATTCAGTGTTGTGATTGTGTGGGAGAGAGAAACGTAAAAAAATAAGGAAGAGGAGCAAGAGAGACTTGGTTTGTTTTGTGTTTTGTGTTTTCTTTTTTTTTTTTCCTTTTTTTTTTTGGTTCTTCTTCGTCTCTCCTCCCTCTCTTCTGTAATGTTTTGAAATTTCAATTTTTGTGTTTATTAAAGGGCGAGATTCGCTTGTCTGTTCCATCCGACGCTCCGTATTGAAACACAACATCATACGGTCACAATTCATAGCAATCGTCCTGCTGAGTGGTTGGCCGTCGGATTAAGGTGGAGATCAATGCTTTGAAAAAGCACTGGGCGCAATCCAGTGTTGTTAAGAACACAAAATATAAACAGTGACGCCGTTAGATTTATGCCACGTGGTTTGCGTTGGAGGGAGTAGACAGTTGGAAGGATGTGATTGGAGGGAGCAATTATGAGCGGAGGAGTAGAAAAACGAGGGAGTTTTTTTAAAGATTTTACGCAGTTAAAAATAAAAAATAAAAATAAAAATTGGCGCTAAAGGCGACTGAGAAGTGAGAAGTTGTTGGTTGACTTGAAGATAGATGAGACTTGAGAGAGTTTCTAGTTAATACGAGGCGACGAATGGACGGTCTCGATCTAACTAGGAATCAAACACAAACGTCCAATAAAGCTATGAATTTTCCCCATATTTTTCCTTTTCAGAAAAGACGATTTTGCCCCATTATTGTTCATTTGTTTTTGGTTAGTCTTTGAAATTAATTTTTGGGAAACAGTTTCAGTCACAAATTAATGATTATATTTACATATGTTTACCTTTCACTTCACCTGAAATCCTGAATTGATCATTGAAATAAATTAAAACCATTTAATGTTATAAAACTATAGATTTTGTTTAAAAAGTAGTGTGATGTTTAATAAAAAAAATTATTATAAAAAATAATAATAATTAAAAAAAAAAAAAAAAAAAAAAACCCTTCTTTTTGTCCTTTTCAAAAGTAAAATATTAAAACTTATGCGTTAGTCATTGCAAATTTTAGTAAAACTAATGTATGCTATTTGCAATGAAAATCTTCATACACTATTTATTGTATTAATAATAAGAATTAATAGACTAATGCTAGATATCGAACATTTGCATCTCATCTCAACCAATATGTGGTAATTGAACTCAACCAATGATACGATAATTGAATTCATATGATATGTAACTCCTTTGTAATATCATAATGTCATACTTACATCTCATGATATGACATTTCAACTAATGATATGGTATTTTGACTCATATGACATGTGATAAATAAGATAAATAATTGTTATACAAAATATGGTTGATAAATCCATTCGAATGTTAAATCTCAAGTTCAAAACTTTGAATCACAGTAACCATGCAGTAACCGCACGTGGCATGGGGGGGGGGGGGGGGGGGGGGGGGGAGTGGTTGTAACGGTGATGGTGATTTAGTTCCCTAGGAGAGATTTTGCTTTACAAGAAGGGTTTACTTGATTAATTTAAAGGTCAATTGTACTAACTTACCCTTTATTGAATTTAGCAAGATTTCAAAAAATATCCTAAATTAACACAAAAACCCCTTGTTATCAGGTCAATCTGTTAACTTTAACAGTTCACTAACCTTAATCTACGGAAAACCAAATATACCCATGCCACATCATTCCAAACATAAAATATTTTTTAATTTAAAAAAAAGAAAGATAATATATCAGTTTCCTACAAAAACATCTTCAATTCGCGAAGGAACCTCTTTTACGAACGAGATCGGCGAAGATCTCTTCCTGTAATCAAGAGATCGTCAAAGATCTCTTGTTTCCTTTGACAATAGACCTCCATCACTGGTAGATTATCTTGTTTATATATATATATAAAGTTTGATTTTTCAATTTTAATTAAAAAAATTATGTTTTAGATGATGTAACAAAGGTATATTTGGTTTTCCAATTGTAGGGGTGTTTGCATTAATTTAGGGAATCATTTTGAAACCTTACTAGATTTAATAAACTAAGGATAAGTTAGTGCAATTGACCCTTAATTTAAAATTAAAAGTTACATGATGAATGAGTAAATAATTTAAATAACCATCCTAAATTTTCACCTAAATATTAAAATATAAAAAGCGCATTTCCAGTTTAAAACTATTTTAAAATTGCATTATAAATTAAATTGTATAATCCGAAACAACCCAAAAAAAAATTGTAATGCTGAAATGAATCCACCCAAGTATAGTGAGAATGCTGGCTTTTGGGTCAAAAGAGGTCAGCCTCCATTTTCTCAAAGAGAATAAAAGCTCAAACAGATAATAAATGCTCTTCCTTTCCAGCCAACAAAAGGAATAGAATTTAGGTCTCACGAACTCACCAAAAGTGCCTTGAAAAGAAAAACAAAGCACCAATTTAGTTCTACCCTGTCCTCTAAATCTTTCCTTGCTCTACACAAAATTACAGGCTTCTGTTGTCATACATCAAGATTGCACCTGCAACTTCCATCCAAGCTAATATGCATCCCCAATCCGGTCTCGTCCCATCCCTCTTCTATCATCTCGACCCCGTTCCATGTACATGTCTCGACGGTAGTCTTTTGGTGGTGGAGCACCCCTAATTGGAGATCTGCTCCTCTCCCGCACATCTCGTCCCCATCGGCCATGATGTGGAGGAACTGATGGAACTGGAGGTGGAGAGGGTGGCCGCCTTTCGTATCCTTTCCTCTCATTAAAGAAGGTGTCCCTTCCACGGTCTCTATGGCCCCAATCCATTGGAGGCATTGGCTTGTTCCTCCCCCGGTAGTCATCTTCTGCAAAATGAGGTCGATCTCCTCTTCGCATGTGATCTGAGAACCTACCTTCATGCCTTGCAGGTGGGAGACCACCGGCACCAAACTCTCTAGGACCATCCCTGCCCCAACTACGAGGAGGTGACCTATAGCCATTCATGGCCCTCCGAGGGGAAAGATCCAAAGGAGGGCCAGGGAATCGCCTAGGTGGAGGAGGTGGGGGTGGAGGTGGAGGGCCAGGATAACCCCTCCTAGGACTACTTCCACCAGATGCAGGGCGGTGCCTCTTGCAGTTATTACAGTACTCTCGCCTGGCAAAGTTCAGGTTGCCACATCTGGGACATTGAAGAGATAATGTGAGATCAAGAAGAATGTACTGTTTGATACCGATATCTTAAACAGTGAACTAATTTGAACTAGCTAAAATCAAAAAACTAAATTTGCACTCGATTAAACTTCCAGTTACATAAATCAAGAAATACAAAAGGTAAAAGAGGATCATCTATCTTTGCTTGGTTAACATATTAATAAACTAATACTTACAAATTAAAGGGTTTTGAACTCTATCCAGATCACAATAATTACAGAATCTTTTCCCCCCGAGTGTGTAAAATGGATCTTATAGTAGGGTACCATAGTAACTGATAATTAATAAAAGATTTAAAAAGGTCTTGAAACAGAATTTCAAAACTTCCAATAAAATATCAATCACCGTTGTCATCCCCTCAATAAAGAATTCCACAACAATATTTGCACATTTCTTTTTTCTAAAACACAATAAACACTAAGAAATTTGTAACAAAATTATAGAGCTATCATGCAAAAAAAAAATTTGATAGCAATAATGTCATGCGAATATGTGATATAAAAGAGGTATATAGATATTGACGAAGAAAAATTAATCAGAAATAAGAAAATTTGCAACATGAGGAGCAACATATGGACTTACACAGGATCTGGGCAGAACCAGTCTCCTTCCCTTGGTCGCACATTTGGATTATTTCTATTCATGCCTTCGCTTCTGAAAGGCCCAGGACCAAATGCAGGTCCATCAGAACCTCTACCAAATGGTCTACCACCACCCCTTCCCCGACCATAAGGAGGTGAAGGATCTCGATATCTACCATGATCCCTCCCACTACCAAATTCATGGCTGCGGGCCACACCACCTGAATGATTGAAATCCGAACCATAACGATGATCTGCATCCCTACGCCTAGCAGGAGAGGCAGAACCTGCACGATTTCTATATCCTGGGACAAAAATCCAGTGAAGCCCACATATAAGCAAACACCAACTAAACAAAACAAAATAATAGAAGAGTTCTACATTTATGATGACTGAAGATCAGCAACCCACGAAACCGTCAATATCAATTTTAACAAAATTGCAACATGATTACCATCAACTTAAATCATGGTTACTTGAACTTACCACATATGCAACTGCTCAGTCCTCAAGAGAACAAAAACAAGTCCAGTGTTTCTACATTCAAGAGCCAAATCCATCTATCTTGTAAACCATTACATGCTTAATGATACATTTTTAACCTAAATACCTCTGTACTATCAACCCCCAAACCATGGATCTGGAGCTACCAAATTTAGTAAAGATACTGTGCTAGTAATTAGGGAGAGAACTTTGTCCATATCTGAGGACTGTAGATAGATAGATGGCTATATACCTAATGGCTAACAACCAAGAAAGAAACCAATATCCCGGCATAAGTTAATTCCAAAACCTCCATCTGAACCACACCTTCAATAAGGAGCAGCAAGACCAACTGGATGAACTGTACAAGGAAGAAACCACCAAAGAAGACCCACAAATTGACAAATAATTCGAACATTGACCGGCTGCCAAACTGTTCACTTGTTTTAGAACCATCTGGCATGTTTTTAGAAACCAACACCCGAAAAGTACAACTTAAATGCAACACAGTTTAACAAATTTCAATCCAAACCAAGGTGCACAATTGCTCAAACGTGCAAGGGCAGAAGCCACATGAGTTTGTCTGCTTCGTCATAATCAACTGCCAGTAATACCATGCGTAAATTAAAAAAATAATGGAAAAAAAAGAACAAACTACAACCCAAAGAAAATGCCACCGGAAAGCTTAAGAGATCCTTGGAAGCTTCCTGATCAAATTCACCGCCCCGTGAAATGTAAACATTAAAAATAAATAAAAAATTATTCATGACATACTGACAGAAAACCCCAATACTCTCGAAAGGATAATTTCATATAACTTACTACAGAGCCATCCACCTCAACCTATTTATCCACTGACAGAAAAAAGAAAAAGAAAAGTATAACCCAATCAAACCATAAGGAAAATTCCAATCCAGTAATCAGCCTGACACTATGGCAGCTTAAGTCTATCAGTACCACGGAAAGTCTTGGGTGTTTCCATTAACTAACGAACCAATGAAATCTGAAAAAAAGCACCAGTGGCCACCAGAAATATCATCTTCCATGACAACATCAGCTTCCACAATACATACCATACCCAGCTGCACCCAATGTCACCCATTTTCCATCTATCGCAGTGGGCACCAGCACAATAATGATACCTTGGTTACAACTTAAAGTGAACATTGCAACTGTGCTTACTAAAGGTGGCATTCTGACACTTTAATTCAACATGCCACGTGACCACCTGAAAATCCTTAGAGACAAAATCCTCTTAAAGTGTATATTACATCTTTCCAGACTGAAAAACCCGTATTGATGGAACCAAGGTAATAGTCATTATTCCCGCAATATTCAGCAGCAAATTACATGACATCAGCTTCGCAAGAAAGTGAAATACACGCACTTATGATTTGTGTTGCAGTACCCCATGAATTCATACAGCAAGCACAATATCCATTGAAAATATACCCAGAAACAGATTTACCCAAAATAAAAAAACAATTTCACCCAAACCATGATCCATGACCGCACTCACACCAACATGCCTTCCTCAAGACCCAAGTTCTTGCAGGCATCATTCAAAGCTGTAACACACAACATCAAAATTTATTCACAGTTTACACTTTACACTCAATAACGGGTAGGAGATCCACATGCCCGACAAGCAACATAAGGAACAGAAAACAGATTGTATTGCTAGAACAAACTCATAGAGTCATAGGATAATATACTGCAACAGAATATACAACTAAGCAAACTTATAGAAAAATTGAGCGAGAATCGCGCTAAAAGGAAGGACAATAACTATTGCGTCCATTCAGAGTAAAAATGGAAACATGAAATGCTACAAACTCATAGGATAATATACTATAACAGAATATACAACTCCACAAACTTATAGAAAAATTGAGCGAGAATTGCGCTAAAAGGAAGGGCAAAAACTATTGAGTCCATTAAGAGTAAAAATGGAAACATGAAATGCTACAATTCCAAAATTCAAAACAAAGCTGAAGATAGAAACTAATCGATTCTGTAATATATACCCAAGTGGAACACTTCAAGTTCTATTCTATTTGATTTTCATTTTACACCAATCAATTAATCATTCTATAAAGGAGAAGCTGAACCCCATACAAGTAGTAGAAAATGATCACTTCAAAAACGGTAAATCAAACAGTACAACAAAAAATGACAAACATTAACAACTTATAGTGCATACACTGGAGTAGCTAGGCACAAAAGTAATCCATCTTCAATTTAAACAAATTAGCACGAACACACAGATTTACATCCATAAGAGAATAAATCATATCATATCATCACATCATGAACCAGATCTAGGGATTCAAACCACATTATACGTCTTTCCTGGTCAGGATTTTGAGATTAAAAATTACAAAATTCACCTAACGCGGGTGTTCTATCCAATGAAGGAAGAAAAATATTCAAGCAATGAACAAAAACAAAGACAACGAATAAAAAGATACAAAATATAAAACAAAAAAATAGAAACGAACCAGGCTCATCAGAGTATCGATCGGACCGATAATACGGAGGCGGCTCACGGCGAACTTCACCAGGCTCGTAATCGCTGCCACCGCCGCGGCCACCACCACCATCACCGCCTCCGTCGCTGACGGACGGGCGAACAACAAGACTGCTGATAAGCGGCTGGTGATGAGGTGTCGTTTGATCTTTGTCTCTCGAACCCATCCTTCGGTCTCTCTCTTTCTCTCTATCCCGAAATCGATCAGCTCGTCTGATTACCTAGGCTTCGATTCGAAGGTGTGGGTTACACTAGTAAACCCTAGCGTGTCTAAAGACCATTTTATCTAATGGAAATTACTGAAAGGGACAGGTTCTATTGAGGTTGCGGAATTTTCATCGTCGGTTAAAACCGTAAAATAATTCCACAAAAATATCATATATATATATATATAAAATAATTTTCCGATTTTATGAAGCACATCTTAAGCAACTTTGATGAATTTACATGTAATCAAATGTTTTTCGATGAGATTTTTATATACATCCTAAGAAAATTAAAATACACATTTAGTAAAAATTTAGAAATTTTTTGGATTTAAAAACTATTTTTTCTTATATTTCCTTATTTTTAAATATTTTATATTAAAAAAATGGAAAAAAAATTAGTTCTTGCATCTATATTTTTTTTAATTTTTTTTTTTCATAAATGTATTTCAATGTTTTCACCATCCATACAAAAAATTAAATCAATATTCAACACATTCCATGAAATTTTATCAAATGTGCTTAAATTGTGCATTGTAAAAAGTCCTCGTTGAAAAATTACTATATATATATATATATATATATATATATATATATCTTTATCTTTTCTATCAGCATCCCCTCGTCTTAATACACTAAGCATATTTTGATGAATTTACATGAAATTGAATGTGTTTCGATAAAAAAATTTGTATGCGTCCTGACAAAATTAAAATACACATTTGGTAAAAATTTGAATTTTTTTTTGATTTGGTAACTATTTTTTCTGATATTTTCCTATTTTTAAATGTTTTATTTTCAAAAAAAGTGGGAAAAAATTAGTTCTTGTACCCGGAAATTTTTCAAAAATTTTCCACAAATGTATTTCATTCTTTTTATCATTCATACAAAAAATCACACCAATATTTAATAAATTCCATTAAATTTCACCAAATGTGATTAAAATGTGCATTGTAAAAAATCTTCAATAGAAAAGTTATATATATATATATATAGTAAGTATCTTATAAAGAATCCCTTGTTTTAATTTCAGTAAAGACCACCATAAAATCATATTGATTTGAATGAATTTTGATCTGAATTTTTTTTAGATGATAAATTCATTGAAATCTATTTATCAATAAAATTTGAGAATTTTTCAAGCACTAAAACTATTTTTCTTGAATTTCCTATATTTCGTACATTTTTCTGATGCCTTCATATTTAAAATAATTGAGATGTTATAGTACTTGAAAAAAAAATTCAAATTTTATTCATAGTTAGATTTTAATAAACTTATAATTAACTAAAAAATTCATATAAAAATTCATTCAAATCAATGTGATTTTATGGTAGTCCTTACCGAAATTAAAATAAAGGATCCCTTATGAGAGACTCAATATATATATATATATATATTAATTTAGGTAAAGACTTTAATAAAATCACGTCCATTTTTATAAATTTTGATCTTATTTATTTATTTATTTTTGTGGATGATAAATTTAATGAAACCTACCTATGAATAAAATTTGAATTTTTTTTAAACACTAAAACTATTTATCCTAATTTTTTTTTAATATAAAAGCATTAGAAAAATGGACGAAATATAAGGAAATTCAAGAAAAATAGTTATAATAGTTGAAAAATTCTCAAATTTTATTCATAGGTATTTTTCAATGAAATCATCGTTCATAAAAAAATTCAGATCAAAATTCATAAAAATCAATGTGATTTTATCAAGGCCGTTTACATATAAATAAATACGAAAAAAAAAATCCATTGAATCCAATCAAATCTATTGCATTAGATTTGGATTGGGGTTTGGTTATTATACCAACATGGATATAGTAGAACCAAATTTTGGAAACCACCTTTTTATTGATTTTAACATGGGAGTGGTTCCCAAAACTCAGATGGCTTACAAATTGAACCTTAAATAGTTCTCAGATTTTGGTGCTACCATACGTATACAGGTACAGTAGCCAAACCCTTTGGATTGAGGACATGATTGGATCAATTCTAAAATCCATTGCATCAACATAATCTATCAAATTTGATTTTCACTTGTTGGCTGAGTTGCATACGGGTTTTCAACTTTTTCCTTTTTGATACAACAATAAGAATACATGAATAATGTACATAAAGTCACATATTGTGACATGAAAATGGGTGACTCTCTAACATAAAATAGGAAATTAAGTAAATAATATATTTTTTTTGTGAATTATTACAACTATTACCTTTGAGTTTCTGAAATTACCAAGAGGATCCTAGTCATCAAAATCCATGTAGACTTGTCGGCACAGAGGCGGATGTTCGGAAGAATGGAACTGATGATCGACGACGTGTCTAAAATCAATGGAATGGCTTCACGAACCGTAGATCGGGCAATGGTGAAGTGGTGGTGGACCGACTTTGACCGTAGATCTACGGTGACGGGGCTAATCTAGAGGTCGGCAATGAAGGAGTTGTTGACCAGCGGTTTCTAATTCTGGTGCTGTGGCCGACAGCGTTCAACTGGAGGTGGCGCATGGAGACTAGGCGTGGAATTGATAGGGTTGCAAAGTGTGTATATATGGATGCGATTTGGAGACTGCCGTGATTTGCCAAGATGTAAAATGCGTATGGAGTTACTCGAACTCCTTACCACTGATGTGAAAGGGAGGTGCATTGCCAACTATGCTAAGAGTGATGTGCAATAATAAAACCTTTCATTACGCTTAAATAAACCTTTTTCTTTATTAAATTAATTATGTTTAGTGTAGTATATAAAATTTATTCAAAATTATTTGGTAAATGCATACAAAATCGTAATAAATAAGTAATGGAAAATTACTTTTAAAGAAAAATAAAAATAAAAGATCTTAATAAACTATCTTATGTAGCGAAATCCAATCAAATATTTTATAAAACTTTTTTCTTTATTAAATTAATTATGGTTAGTGTAGTAGATAAAATTTATTCAAAATTATTTGGTAAATGCATACAAAATCGTAATAAATAAGTAATGGAAAGTTACTTTTAAAGAAAAATGAAAAAAAAAATCTTAATAAATTATCTTATGTAGCGAAATCCAATCAAAATGTTTTATTTTTTAGTGATGCACCTCTTTGTTATCGGAAGAAAATAATTTAAAAAATATATATACAAAAAAAAAAAAAAAAGAAAAAAAAAAAGAGGAAAATCTGAAATCCATTATTCGAAAAAAACATGGATTACTCATAGTATTATTGTTGATTTGCAGAGTTTAGCAAAAAATTGGTGGTGGGGAAACTATGGGGCCTGTAATCGTAATTTGAGCTAATTGTAAGAACCCAACACC
This sequence comes from Acer saccharum, assembly GCA_030490815.1. Classification (NCBI taxonomy): domain Eukaryota; kingdom Viridiplantae; phylum Streptophyta; class Magnoliopsida; order Sapindales; family Sapindaceae; genus Acer; species Acer saccharum. The sequence goes on from CM059871.1 coordinate 33,936,257, forward strand.
ATACGTAACCTCCAATCAAACTGTCGGGAAAAAGTATTTACGTAACTAACGTAAAAAACAATTCTCTGAAATCAAAAACCATGAGAATCCTTAACACGCTGACACCTGTAACAGAAACAGCAAATCACGTCATATGAAATGACAAAATCACCCCTCGTGCTGCTCAAGCTTGACGCTTCTGTCCTCGTCCGCAGTGGTTCAAATGTTCAATGAACAGAAAGAGATATTTACGAGCCTCCGTTTCTCGCACGACAGTGAGATTACTGTCACATAATTAATCCCTTTTAAATAATAAAATAAATAAGTTTTATTGTTGTTGTCTTCTGCAGTAAAAAGCAACTTCTAGAGAAAACCAAGCTGTGCTCTGTTTGCTACCTTCCAAATATTGAAGAAGGAAGAAGGAAGAAGCCGGAAGAAGCCTTAGTTATTACTCTAAACGTACGCAATCGGCGCACGTTGGTGCCGATTCTCTTGTTTCTCACTCGTGTAAATCGCAGATCAGAAAAGCTGATTTCAAGTGTCTTGTTCAGTTGTTCGTCTCGTTTTCTTAACGTGAGTATCAGTCACTCCGTTTTGTGTTTCAGATCTTTTTGCTATTGTTTTCGATAACCGAAGCTTAAGATCATATAAGTTATTTTATTTGCTTTGTCTCAGGTTTGATACTATATAAAGCGTGGTTCGTTTTTTCGTTTTTCTTTTTTAAAGAGATTATCAGTATGTCATCTGATTTGGATTCTACGTTTTTTAGAATAAATTTGGATTATTATGGACTGCGATTCAGTTGAGGTTGTAGCGAGTTGATTTCTGCCGAGGTGTAGTTTAGTTCGGAGAATCTCTGTTTTTCTTTTTGTTCTAGTAATCTGTTTGGTTGCTGTGAAAACTGAGGAATATAACTGAATGTTAGGTTATCATTTGCCTTAGTTTGAATATTTCTTGAATTTGGTATTAAATGTGTATGATTAACTGAAATTAAGGCAGCAGAGTTTAGTTATTTCATAGACTCGGAGTCGTTTGATTCGATTCCATTTTGTTTGTATTTCTATTGTTGAATCAAGTAAAGGTGATTAAAATGTAAAATACTGAAATTGAGATGTAAAGAGAGCTCTTAATTGCTAACTGTACTTACCTCCTGATTGATGTGAGATTTATGAAAAGAAATCACTATAAATGCTTGATATAATGTTTTATCGTCTTTTAGTTTGATCAAAATAGGTAGAGGTGAATGTGGTATCTATTTAACCAAATAACTAAAATAGCAATTTGAATTTTTAGTATTATTTTTTTCCCCTATATTAGTGAAGTAACCAAACAGAGCATTACTGTCTGATTGCTAAAATAGCATATAAATGAACGCATTATTCCCCTTCTCCCCAAAATTGATAATATATGAAAGATTTGGTCTAGATAGGCTGATATGGAGTTCTGTTAGCTTTTGCCAATGACAACAATTTATTGGTTAATTATGTTAATTTATTCAGTGGAAAGAATAATTTGTGGTAATTGAAGTCTTAATACTTTTGGAAACGGTAGTTGATGTGGCTAGTTATTGATTGACAATGAATATGATGTGACAGAGTGGTCTAAAAACTCTCCGAATTTGGCTGCTTGGAGGGAAGGGTAGGTGCAGCCTGGCATGTGGGTACATCATTGTGAAGCATTCTAATGTATAAGCGATTGCCATCAAGAGGTCATATAAATGTTGTCGATGTAGAAGAGAACGAAGGTAACTATATTTATTGACTCTATGATCTTGTCTGTTAAATCTCATCTCTTGACAGCCAAGGTGATTGAAGTGGCAGACCTAATACGGCTTAAGTGTAGTTTCCATTGAGGCTATTAGAGGCACTCGCAGCCGTTTCTGCTCTCTCTTCTCTTTATAACCCTGCCTGAATGATTGGGTATCTTAATCTCTGTATGAAAGCAAAGCAACATAATTTATTTATTTTTGTTGAGATTTTGGTGCTTATGTTCCGATACTTGGCATTAGATGTGTCAGTTGTGCACTTCTGCTGCCCTTGTTTAACCATTGAAATATTTGCTATTGATCTAGGGAGATGGAAGAAAAACCATAAGGTCAAAGTGAAAGTTGTTTGATGAAATGAAACTGTTGCATATTTTTTTTTTTAAAATGAAACTGTTACTTAAAAACCATAAATAAGTATGAATTGTTGGAGTAGAAGGTCTATGTATTGTCTAAGTCGTAAGAATTTTCCAAGCAGTTTGCAGTGATATCTGGGCTTAGTTATTGTATTTCTTTTAGCTGATCTTCAGAATAGAATTGATATGGAAACTACAAATCCTTCGTGGAAGCTGTCTTTCCCCCATGTACTGGTGGCAACTATATCCTCATTCTTATTTGGCTACCATCTCGGGTATGTGGGATATCATAATTGTAGTCTTTTTATGGTTTCTCTTATTTGTCTCCTTTGTATTCTTGTTAGTATTTCATAAAGCAATAACTATATATTTATTATTCACATTATGTTGTTTTATACAGAGTAGTTAATGAACCACTTGAAAGTATCTCTTCGGATCTTGGTTTCAATGGGAACACCATAGCTGAAGGTGAGATTCTTGTCTATCTTTTTCTAACGACCATGGTGCAGGGTGGGGGGTAATGCTCTGCTCCTATCTGGTGGTGTTATTCTATATCTACGTCTCTACTCATAAATGCTCCATTGTGTGACATATAATACAGGTTTGGTAGTAAGTACATGTCTGGGTGGTGCCTTAATCGGATCCCTATTTAGTGGTTGGATTGCTGATGAGATTGGCCGTCGTAGGTCTTTTCAGTTGTGTGCTTTGCCAATGATCATTGGTGCTTCAATAAGGTGATATTTTTGTTCTCTAAACCAAATAATTAGTGTTATGACTTATGAGTTTCATACTCTCAGATTTTTGTTTCCCTCTAGATGTGTGTTGATCAAGAGGTTTTCCGTGTGAGTATTTGGTTTCTATTTTATTATCATGAAGCTTCATCACTTTTATCTATTAAAGGTCGAAATTTGTGTTAGGTCCAAACCTTGACCTTGAGAAAAGGCAATGATTAATCACAATGTCCTATTACCTCCTTGGTGCAAATTACTCGTTTTGCAAATATTGAGTAGGACTTAAACTGCTAATGTGCAAAATTTTGTTTGACAGATGATAGTTTTCTTGTTTAAGTTGCTTTTCAATGCTTGAGGGTTCATATGAATATAACTTTTCTGAGGAAAAATATCTTACAGCTTCTTTCTTATTGCATAATTTCATTTATTTATTTGTTTTCATATACTGTTTTTTTTCCCATCTTCCAGTTAACTATTAGTCTTTTCTTGACAAACATCTAATCACATCCCCTCTCTTATTTTTGTTCTTAAAATCTTATCTCATATGTGTAACTGCCAAAAAATTTTGATTTGCATTTTCAGTGCAACAACCAGTAACCTTATGGGTATGCTTTTAGGAAGATTCTTGGTTGGGACTGGAATGGGTCTCGGGCCACCTGTTGCAGCACTTTATGTGACGGAGGTATGCAGAACATAAATTCTCTGTGACATTGATTATAGCATGATATTTCTTGTTCACGAACTCAAATGTTGTTTCCCCTTCCATTCACATTGCCTCATCTATGCGAGCAGGTTTCTCCTTCTTCTGTGAGGGGCACTTATGGAGGCTTTATTCAGATTGCCACCTGTCTTGGAATTCTGGGAGCTCTACTTATTGGAATCCCTGTCAAAGAAATAGCCGGCTGGTTAGACTTGTGCATTGTAGCATTCAACATTCTTAGTTTGTATATCACCTTTCTAACATATTTCTTGTTGAAACTTATGTCAATAGGTGGCGCATTTGTTTCTGGGTATCTACAATTCCGGCTGCTATACTTGCTCTTGCCATGTTCTTTTGTGCAGAGAGTCCACATTGGTTGTACAAGGTTTTCTCTGATTTTAACCTTTGTATGTACTTCCAACATAATTCCTCTCTGTGCTTTGGATGACTGAAATCTTAAAAACTTTTATATGCTTACCATATTGAGAAGTTGTAGCATGCCCGAAATGAATTACTTTGTATCAGGAGTAATTCCATCCTCTACTGTTGCCTCCCTTATTTATTCGTTTCAATATTATGATCTTACATTCTGGTGTTAGAATCTACTTTTCCATCTTCTCCCAATCCCACTGATGCTGTCCTAATCAATTACTACTTCAATTATGACCTTACATTCTGGTGGCAAAGGTCACTGCCGATGCACCCCCTGTCCCAAAATAAATAAATAAAATAAATCATGTCTCATATATCAGAGATTTTAGTTTTATTGGAGTCCTTCATGTTGCAGTATTTTCATTTTCATTTTGGGCTTTAACAATTAAAAGGCCGGTTTCTTCTAAGCAGTAACTGCCACATATCCTACAACTTAAGATAAATTCCACTCTATAGTTATGGCTTACTATAGAAAAATGCTTACACTTTCTCATTGGCTTGATAGCGAGGAAGAATTGCCGACGCTGAAGTTGCATTTGAGAAACTTTTGGGTGTATCACATGTCAAATCTTCTATGGCAGAATTGTCCAAGTTAGATAGAGGGGATGACACAGATTCTGTGAAGCTTGGAGAATTGCTTTATGGTCGCCACTCTAGAGGTAGATAAAATATTTTCTGGTATACACTTATAGAGCTTTGTGAGTATTTTTATGCTTTCTGTTTTGTTGACATCTACTTCTGCTCTTGCTCTTGATGCCACCATTACTTTTTCCACTTCTTTCCTATTCTTCCTTTGGTCTTTGTTATTCACATTTTCCTTTTGCAGTTGTTTTTATAGGATCAACCCTATTTGCTTTACAACAGCTATCTGGTATAAATGCTGTATTTTATTTCTCTTCAACTGTATTTAAAAGTGCCGGAGTACCATCAGGCCTTGCAAATGCCTTCGTTGGAATTGCAAATTTATCAGGTATGGATTTGTTACTTTGTTGCTGCTTGCATACAAACATTGCATTATTGCATCGTCTCTTGATGCAAGATTGTACTTGTCTTCAGGATCTTTTGTTGCGATGGTTCTGATGGATAAACTAGGAAGGAAAATGCTACTTCAATGGAGCTTCTTTGGCATGGTAAATTGTAATTGAATTTTATTTTTCATGGAAAGCCCGTTCATGTATTAATAAAATAAAAGACACCGTTAAAAATTAGAATTCTGTTGTTGGAGAGAAGCTCATTAGTCGTTCACGGTATTTATTACTGCCATGGTTAAATGAAAGACAGAGTATAATGCTCCGGCCTCCGGGAGTCGTATTTTCTTTTGGAAACAGGCTAGCAATAAATGTCAACCTTGTGTTATGGATTATTATAATGATAGCCTGCTACTATCATACATCATAGAAAAATATATTTAATAATATTTATATACTTCAAAAAATTTCCCTCCCTTCCTAAACCATAATATGAGTGGGATATCGCAAAACCTCTTATATAATACCATAAGAAGTCTCACCAACCTAGATAGCTAGTACCGCACAAGTTAAAAGCAATTGATAATCTCTGTCCTGGATTTTGTTGCGATGAATAGATTGAGCTAAAACTCTTGCATGGTGTTTTTAATCAATTCAGGCGGTTTCAATGGGTCTTCAAGTGGCTGCATCAAGTTCTTATATATCACAACACTCTGGAGCTTTATACCTATCTGTTGGTGGCATGTTACTGTGAGTACTCTGTTGCTAATCTTTGATATGAGCTTTACTATGTTATTACATGCACGTAATGAACATGGCAATAAAATGGCTCTTGCAGTCTTGTTGCCATCATAATGAAATGCTTTCAGTTTGTATATTGCTAACCCTGAATCTTTAAGGCTCTTCCATGAAGGTAAGTTTCATTTATAGCAGGAAATTGGTCAAAGATGATATGTAGTATATTAAAATTCTAGAACATTTGTGAAAGCCCTGGTTGGAGATTTTTGTTGTCAATTGGAATGTCCTCAGATGATTAGCAGATGTTTGAATTTGATCTATTAGAGATGCAGAGAATATCATCAGATTTTATATTTTCCTCATGAGCTGAGCATAAACTACAAAACTACAGTTTTGGCATATAATCATCCTTTATTGATTTACCGTGGCATCTTTGTCAATGATTTAAGATATTTGCCAGGAATGAAAAAAAATTTCTGGCTCCAGGATACGGATCCTTATTGTGAACTTTTTGCAGGTTTGTCTTAACATTTGCTCTAGGAGCTGGTCCAGTTCCAGGTCTCCTCCTTCCCGAAATCTTTTCCAATCGTATTAGGGCAAAAGCTATGGCAGTGTGTTTGTCAGTCCACTGGGTAAATTTCTGTCACTCTTCTTTTATGTCATCAGTCTAGGTGTGAAGTAATAAAGTAGATTTTGGAGTAACAGCTTTTGCTATCTGATAAATTATTGGTTTATGTTGCATCATTAGGTGGTAAATTTCTTTGTGGGGTTGCTATTCTTGCGTTTGCTGGAGCAACTTGGACCAGGGCTCCTATACTCCATGTGTGCAACGTTTTGCGTGATGGCAGTGGTATTTGTGAAAAGAAATGTCATGGAAACCAAAGGAAAATCACTCCAAGAAATCGAGATAGCTCTTCTTTCACAAGAATATTGAGAGGTATTTTCTCATTTTACACGAACTCACCCCAAGCATTAAAGCTTTAAGTAATCCTTCTCATTTGATACAAGTTTTTTGAATGCCTGTGATCAACTGCCATGATCAGGCAAGTGCTTCATGTGTACTTTACTGGAAAGAGAATTACCCTTATTAAAATAGTTAAGCGGTAGACGTTAGCATAGTTAGGCCTCTTGGTCTATGATCACTAATGTGTATTCCACTTGACAATCAATAATATGGTATGGGAAAAAAAAATGGGGTTCTTATTTCTATATAATATGATGTTCAGTTGCATGTTTACAGGTCTTTTAGAGTCATGCTCGGTTTATTTTGCTTAATAAAAATTTTAACAGTAAACTGTTGCCATGCTGGCCGCACAGGAACTGAAATCTTAAGGGAGTGTTTTGAAAGACAAGGAATACAGAATTTTGATACCCAAAAGAAAATGTTGTCTTGAAAAGCAGTTTGAAATCTTAAAAATCTTGCAATAAAGAATTCTACAGTGGGATTATACTTGAATTATATTTCATCATTTTTGTTTCTAAAAGACGAGTCACATGTTAAAATACTGTTGCATGATATATTGTGTTTAGATAGATTAATATGAAAGGTGAGGAGGATTTGGACCCTCTTATATATATATATATATGAGAATATTGAGTATCTATATGAGGATCTGAAAGCCCAATACCTAACTGTCACAGAACCAGAAGTTCTATGGCAAGAATTAAAAGATCGATTTGATAACCAACCTGATGTTGCATTACCAAATGCCATGTGTCAGTGGCAACATTTACGCTTTCAAGACTATAGATCAGTCTCCGAGTACCATTCTGCTTTATTCAAAATCACTACATAGTTGAAATTGTGTGGTCAGGATGTAATCTGAAATCATATATGAGAAATGTGGAATAGGGGGAGTGTTATAAATGGTGGCTTTCCACCATCTACCACTATCTTAGTTTCTTGGTTATCAACCACCCACATGGAAGCTTGGCTTTTACTTACTTCATGCCAAAGTAAAATAGGTGGCAATATTAGATAGAAAATTGCAATAAGCACCCCTTGTTTGTTTGCCTATATATATGGCTTCTATTGTAGGTTTTTTGGGTTGTTGAGCTGATGCTCTCTCCAGAATATCAATACAAATGATAAGCTCTCTCTCTCTCGTTTTCTTCTCTTCTCTAATCTGATGTCTCTCTTATTTATTATTTCTTATTTATTTCATCTCTTCTTCAATGATCAAAAGTATAAACATATAGATATGAAAATATATCACTTCATCAAACAAAATCATGAATCATATTGATTTTTCGAACTTCCGGTTCGACCATGAACTGCAGGTTCATAAAATTCAGAATTTTGGAATTTCAGGTTCCAGTGGTAATAAATTAATAAGCTTCATGCTCTGGAAATAATAGCATTGTGCTGATAATGTGTTGTGAATCAAAGAATAATAGATGAACAAGAAATGATTGAAGAAGAGATGAAATAAATAAGAAATAATAAATAAGAGAGACATCAGATGAGAGGAGAAGAAAACGAGAGAGAGAGAGAGCTTTTCATTTGTATTGATATTCTGGAGAGAGCATCAGCTTAACAACCCAAAAAAACTACAATAGAAGCCATATGTATAGGCAAACAAACAAGGGGTGCTTATTGCGATGGTGGCTTTCCACAATCTTCCACTATATTAGTTTCTTGGTTATCAACCACCCACGTGGAAGCTTGGCCTTCACTTACTTCATGCCAAAGTAAAATAGGTGGCAATATTAGATAGAAAATAGCAACAAGCACCCCTTGTTTGTTTGCCTATATATATGGCTTTCTATGGTAGTTTTTTTTTGGGTTGTTGAGCTGATGCTCTCTCCAGAATATCAATACAAATGAAAAGCTCTCTCTCTCTCTCGTTTTCTTCTCTTCTCTCATCTGATGTCTCTCTTATTTATTATTTCTTATTTATTTCATCTTTTCATAGCACTCCCCCTTGGATTTCCACCACTTGTATTTTAATTTGCTAGGAAAAACCCAATGGGACAAAAACCTTAGCAAAATTATATACAATGATCTTCTGAATCAAGTGGTGTGGACGTGTTCAGAATTGCTTCATTAAAACTTTTTCGGTAAAACCTCGTGGGACAAAATCCGGTAGAAGGAAAAAGAGTACAGTATACATATGTCCATTCAAAAATTTTGCTCCCCCTGAACAAAGTTTCAACATCAATCTTGTAATTTACAAAGTCAATGCATGCCAATTCTATATACCAGTTTCTCATAAGTTGATGTAGACAATGCTTTAGTAAAAAGATCTGTCAGATTATCTGTAGACCGTATTTGTTTAACATCAATTTGTCGGCTTTGTTAAAGTTCATGAGTATAGAAGAATTTAGGAGAAATACAAGCCATATCATCTTCAAATATTGGTGTTGGTATTCTTGTAGATAATGAAAATCCACATGTATTTTGAAAATGATAAATAACTGACCTTAGCCACACACATTCTCGGCTTATTTCATGAAGTGCAAGGATTTCAGAATGATTAGAGGATGTAGCAACAAGAGTTTGTTTTGTGGAGTGCCAAGAGATTGCTGTGCCATTATAGGTAAAAATATATCCCATTTGTGAACGAGCTTTATGGGGACTAGAGAGATACCCGGCATCAGCATAACCAAGTAAACCTGAAAAGTTGTTAGATTTTGAATAATATAATCATAAATCTTTCGTTCCACGAAGATAATGAAAAAGATGTTTAATCTCATTCCAATGTTTTCGAGTTGGTGTCGAATTGAATCTAGCAAGTAAATTTACTGAAAATACAATATCTGCTCTAGCACATTGAGCCAGATATAATAAAACACCAATTGCATTAAGATATGGTACTTCAGGACCAAGTATCTTTTCACAATCTTCAATTGGCTGGAATGGATCTTTCTTTGGATCAAGGGATCTAACAATCATAGGGGTACTTAATGGGTGAGCATTGTCCATATGGAACATTTTCAGAATCTTTTCAACATATGTTGATTGATGGGTAAGTATTTCATTTGATTTATGCTCAATCTCCAGGCCGAGATAATATTTTGTCTTTCTCAGGTCTTTCATTTCAAATATTCAACAGTTTTCAGGAGCTCTCAAGGAGTTCCAATCAAATTCATATTATCAACGTAAACTGCTATAATAGCAAATATAGATTCAGATTTCTTTATGAAGAACACATGGGTGTATAATATAATTATTATACCCTTATTTTATCAGATAATTACTAAGACGGTTGCACCACATCCATCCAGATTGTTTTTAATCCATATAAGGATTTTAATGAGGCAGTTCTGAATACGTCCACACCACTTGATCCAAAAGATCATTGTATATAATTTTGCTAAGGTTTTTATCCCACTGGGTTTTTCCTAGCAAATTAAAATACAAGTGGTGGAAATCCAAGGGGGAGTGTTATAAATGGTGGCTTTCCACCATCTTCCACTATCTTAGTTTCTTGGTTATCAAGCACCCACGTGGAAGCTTAGCCTTCACTTACTTCATGCCAAAGTAAAATAGGTGGCAATATTAGATAGAAAATTGCAATAAGCACCCCTTGTTTGTTTGCCTATATATATGGCTTATATTGTAGTTTTTTTTTTTTCGTTGTTGAGCTGATGCGCTCTCTAGAATATCAATACATATGTCCCCTTGAATTCTTTGTAGAAATGATGGGGATTCAAAACCAACATTAGAGTGGGATGGTTTTATTACTAATTTTCATTGTGAACATACAATACATAAATTTTCATTGGATAAAAGAATCTTCTAGTTCTTTAATGGATGTCCATGAGAATTTTCAATGATTCTATGCATCATTGTAGATCCCGGGTGACCAAGACGATTATGCCAAAATATAAATATTTTTGGATCTGAGAATTTTTGGTTCATAATTGCATAAACTTTTACACCTCTCATAAGAGTGTAATATAATCCTGAGGAAGTGTAAAATCAAGTATGGCAATGAAACTTCAGCAAACGACAATGAAAACTTAGAATGCCTCCCTTTTATCCTATTTGATGAAGAACTATCCTTGAATATTGCTGCATCTGCACACTAGATCGGTGTTATTATGAAACAAAATAATTACACCAATGAATATCTTACAACCATTGGAGACCAATTAGACAGAATAGAAAACAACCAATCACAAACCCCTATCATTCAAATGATGTCTTTGATCCTTAGCAATCCTCCTCAGAGAGATTATAAGATGAAATCCAAGATTGCTGAATATGAACCCGAAACAATTCTATTCCCAGACACCATAGGGATATATAGGCAAACAAACAAGGGGTGCTTATTGCAATTTTCTATCTAATATTGCCACCTATTTTACTTTGGCATGAAGTAAGTGAAGGCCAAGCTTCCACGTGGGTGGTTGATAACCATGAAACTAAGATAGTGGAAGATGGTGGAAAGCCACCATTTATAATACTCCCCCTTGGATTTCCACCACTTGTATTTTAATTTGTTAGGAAAAACCCAGTGGGACAAAAACCTTAGCAAAATTATATACAATGATCTTCTGGATCAAGTGGTGTGGACATGTTCAGAACTGTCTCATTAAAACCTTTCCGGTAAAATCCAGTGGGACAAAATCCGATAGAAGGTAAAAGAGTACAGTATATATATGTCCATTCAAAAATTTTGCTCCCCCTGAACAAAATTTCAATATCAATCATGTAATTTACAAAGTTGATGCATGCCAATTCCATATACCAGTTTCTCAAAAGTTGATGTAAGCAATGCTTTGGTAAACAGATCTGCTAGATTATCTGTAGACCGTATTTGTTTAACATCAATTTGTCGGCTTTGTTGAAGTTCATGAGTATAGAAGAATTTAGGAGAAATATGTTTGGTTCTATCTCATTTGATATAGCCTCATCTAATTTGAGCAATACAAGCCACAGTATCTTCAAATATTGGTGTTGGTATTCCTGTAGATAATGAAAATCCACATGTATTTTGAAAATGATAAATAACTGACCTTAGCCACACACATTCTCGGCTTGTTTCATGAAGTGCAAGGATTTTAGAATGATTAGAGGATGTAGCAACAAGAGTTTGATTTGTGGAGCGTCAGGAGATTGTTGTGCCATTATAGATAAAAATATATCCCATTTGTGAACGAGCTTTATGGGGAAACCTGAAAAGTTGTTAGATTTTGAATAATATAATCATAAATCTTTCGTTTTGTTGACGGTGAAATTTGGATTGCTACACACTCAACAATTATATCAACTCAAAGTAAAACGAGAAAATAATCAATGCATGCAAGAGACAGATTTTACGTGGAAAACCCTTGAATGGGAAAAAACCACGGCGCCCTAGAGGGCAGAAAAATAATACTAGGCTTATTGCTTTGTTACACACTCAGATCTCTAATACAATTGCTCTCTTCTCTCTAGGTTTTCGAACCCTTTCCTCGTGGGATAGATGGTTCTATTTATACATGTTAATTAGGGTTTCCCATTGTTTTAGCCGTGTTGGCGATAAGATTCCCCTTTTGATTTGTACTAGGATTCCCATGTTGTCGCGGATCCGGGTATGCTCTTATCTCTTTTTCTTTTTATGATTCCTTGTTGCCATGGGTCTTCTAAAGGTTTAGGGTTTATTTCTGTGTTTCTGCTGAGTCGGTTCGGGCCCAGTATGCTGATGCAGCGAACACCTTCACTCCTGGGTATTATCCTTCGGCGACCACGTTTCTACTTTTGGCGAGTATATATCTAGCTCTGGCAACCACACCTTTGACTTTATTAATTTAAGACTGACATTGACTGGCCACATTTTCTTCCTTGACCCGATCAACGAGTGACGTTGCAACCTTTTCTTCATCTTTTATTGAGACGTGTCTGCTTGGCGAATTTATATATACAACAATACCCCCATAAATACTTCGAGCCGAGCGAATGACTTGTTCTTTTCACTTCGTTTGCCTCTGCGAGCAGTATTTATATCTATGCTTTTTAAGATTTCGGCACGTTTTGTAATTAATTTCCCTCATTCTCCTTTTCACCACGTGTTGTATTAATTGGTTGATTCTTCCGGTGCAAGCTTTTAATTCTAGCCACACAACCTCCGGCGCTTCCACTTACTTGATAGGTGAAGATATATTTTGACTGCTTGGTGATCCCCAAGGTGCCACATGTCCATCATTTGGCGGTGACTGTTGCGGCTAATTACTGTGACCGTCGCTCAAAATATCTTTTTCCTGATCTCCTTTTTGAATTTCAAAACTCCCCCTTTTTAATGCTCAAACGTTTCTCCTTCTCCTTTATCCTCTCACATCTCCATTAATCTCTTCTTTCTCTCAAAACAGAGTTCCTTCATTGTCTTTCATTTCTGCCACAAATCTCTTCTATTTTATTTCATTGTCGGACGACTCACCTTGAACTCGATCGTGCTTATTTCTTGGCATCCCCAAATCTCCTGCTCATTCTCCGAACCTAGGGTTTTTCTGGTGAGTTTTCATGGATCCCTCCTTACGTTCTTATCTTTTTAATCAAATGATGCAAGCTATAGAGCTTGGTGACAAATGTACTACGGATAAAATCGAATCTTTGATTCGTAATTTTCACCTGGATTCTCCGGTCCCACTTTCTGTTTACGTTCCATCTTCTGAAGATGATTTTATTCCTAACATTTCTCCTTCGTCCTCCGATAGTGATTCTCTAGTGATGCCAAGATCTTCTAAACCAGGTGGCAGCAGACGATGCGCCTCTAGGGTTCCTCGTGGATCCTTACTGGATGCGTAGACAGTTGTTGACTTTGACGTTGAAGACTATCAACGGGATAGGCTGCATTTCTCGCTCGATCGTCCGTGTTCCTTTGACACCGAAGTTAATGTGGTTGGTGAGGATGAACTCCGCAAGTATAGGAGTCACTTTGACATTCCGGAAGCTGTGACTTTAACTCTGCCGAGTGATCGAGCAGTATGGAATCCTCTTGAGAATGCGGTCGTTATTTATGGCGCAATGCTTAGTTGTGGGGTTACACTCCCTCTTCAGCCCTTCATCGCCAGATTTCTCGCGGAGGCCCAGATTGCACCGGCCCAGCTCGCTCCAAACAGTTACAGGATATTGATATGCCTGTGTTTGATGTGGAAATTGAAGGGTTATGGACCCCCTACACCCCGCGAGATCCGTCATTTTTATACGTTAAGACAAGCGGGCAATGGTGGCACGTATTTCCTTCTCTCCTTGCCCGTGGAGAATTGGATCCCTAAGGGTATGGCGAACCCCGGCCAAGTGGAGATTTCTAGCGATGAGAAAAAGAAGGGTTTCATTTGAGGCTTTCCCACTTCAAATAAAAGGTGGAAGAATAGCTGGTTTTTTGCTGGTGGCGAATGGGGCAGAGATGTGCCTGCCTGTAGTCGCCGTAATTTTTCGGCGAAGATAATTCCCAGGCACTTCACTTCTCCTTCTCCTTCTCCTTCCCAGGTAGTTCCCGTTCTGCTGGATGGAGAGATCTCTCATCTTGCCACGGCAGCCGTCCTTCCTTTGGACGAGAGGGGTAGATCTTTCCTCTTGGATGAGGAGAAAATGATCGCCCAATGGGTTTTCACACGCCTACCTGCCAGGCTTCTTCGCCGTAAGTTTTGTCAGCTTTTTCTTTTTATATTACTGTTTTGTTTATCTTGTTAGTGATACTTGGTTATTTTTCTTGCAGTGTGTGACTTTGATACTGTCTGTGACTTGCAAGCCCGGGCAGTGAAGAATTCTGAGGTTGCCAGTAAAAGACATGCTGCTGGTCTGGCCAAGGAAGGAATTGCTACCCCGGATGGTGACGATCCCTTAGATGGCGAGGAAACTGGTGATATTACTGGGGGAGGGGTCGAATCAGGGCAACCCCCTGTGCATACAGAGGCTGCTGCGACTACTCCTGCTACGACTACCCCCAGCCGTAAAGGAAAAGAAAAAGTTGGCGTTTCGGGAGGGGGGGGGGGGGGGGGGGGTCAGCGACATCCCTATTTTTGACGCAGATGTCCTTGAGACTCCTCTTGATCCTGCGAATGACTTGGCCCTCAGAGCCAGTAGAGGTAAACGCCCAGCTGAGGGCACTCCTGACCATGCTGCTCAACTCCCAAATCGGGCATCAAGGGTTGTGCAGTATGTCGTCTCTTCGAACGAGGAGGGTGTTGGTGAACCGATACTCGCCGAAACTCCCTCTACTCAAACGGCTATCTATGAGGGTCCTGCTGAAGGGGCAAATGCAGCGGTGCCTTCCTCCGAGGAAGTTAGTGATTTACATGTCCCTACTTCTACTCTGCCTCGAACAGCCTCTCCGTCCCGAGTGGCCTCTCCTCCGGTGGCCATGGGCGAGCCAGATGTTTCTTCAGGTCAGCCTCAACCGTCTGGTCGATCAGAGTTGGCTAATCGACCAGGACCATCGAAGTAACCCGGGGCTTCTGCTTCTGCTTCTGCTTCTAGTTCAGGTGTTGCTCATGAAGCCCGTCCCGTGGGATCAAATGAAGCCGGTGAAGGAACCGTGTCTCTTTATGATTTTTCGGCTACCGAGATTTGCTCGCATTTGATCAACAATGACGTGTACATTGGTGAGGGCTGGGAGCATGTTAAAGGCAAACCCTGCAACAGGAAGATGGAGTTTTTCTTTAACTGCCACTCTTTGGTAAGCTTTTCGCTGCAATCCTGTTATATCTGTATTTTATATTTACTTTCTAATTCAGATGTTTCTCTTTTCAGATGATGTCCGAGTTGGCCGAGAACTATAAATATGAGAACAAAGTTTCCAGGGAGGTCAAACGTTTGTGAGAGCAGGCTTCTGTTTTGGCTACCGAGAAGCTCTCTGCTGAAGAATCTTATGCTCAACAACTCGCTCATCTAAGAGAGTCTGCAGATGGTCATCTGTCCGCTCAAATAGCCGCCGAAGAGAAATTGTCTGCTGCTGAGGAGGAAGTTCGCTTGTTGAAAGAGCAATTGTCTGCTAGCCAAGAATCCCTCGCAGCGCGTTTGGAGGCTGAGCGGGTAGTTGAGGAGGCTAAGGAAAAAGCTGAACATGAGGCGCTGGATTTACGCAATCAGTTGTCTTCGTATGAACTCATCTTCGATAATTTAAAGGCTGTACTGGAGGCTGAAGCAGTTGATCGTTTCAAGAGATCCCCTGCCTACGATGCGCTTTTGCTGCGCGAGTTTGAACGAGGCATGAGGTAGTCGAAGAAGTTCTTTGCCATGAAGGACCATTCGAATGAAAAGGCTCTAAGGCGCTTCGACAGGTCTCTTCAACAGCATATGACCAGCGGAGTGGGTTCGATTAAACAGCAGATAAAACGATGGAAAGCCCACTGCCGCTATAACAGGACTGAGCCTTATCCTATGCATTTAGAAATCCCCAGCAAGCGTGCCTTCAACACTTACTACTTCGGTCAGAAGGGCAGCTTTTTTGGTTCTGGTGCTGAACCCAATTTGGGTCATGTTGCTGGTAGGGATTATGGGTTTTTCATGCCTGATGGGGACGAAGAAGTTACCTGGCCTTCTAAAAAGGAGATCGAAGATGAGGAAGACAGCGAGGGCCCTCCTGCAGCTAGTTGAGATTTAGGTCTTAGAGATTGTCTAAAATTGTAAATATTTATATCTTTTTGCCCCTTTAATTGTAAATGACTGTTCTATTTTATAAGTTAATTTATAACTCCTTTAGCTTTATTTTTGTTTAGCTGCCTTTACTGAGTTTTTGGCTTAGTCAGTGTTTCACCAAGTTTTTAGCATATTTTATAGCTTTATTCAGCTGCCATTGCTGAGTTTTGGCGTACTCAGCGTTTGTCAGGACGTATCCGACCATACACCAAGTTTTTAACATATTTTATAGCTTTATTCAGTTGCCATTGCTGAGTTTTGGCGTACTCAGTGTTTGTCAGGACGTATCCGACCATACACCAAGTTTTTAACATGTTATTTATTTATTCAGCTGCCATTGCTGAGTTTCAGCATATTATTGGGACGTCTCTCTTTTTTGCTTTTTGCTTGTCTTTTTATTTTAGCTGGTTTTCTCGACTTCCTTCGTTTGAGATTCATGTATGTTTTTTATTGGGTGTTTCTCGCCTCTCTAGGGATTTTATTTTTCCCGTAGTAGCGATCATCGATTTTTATAATTTTCATTGCTGTGGGTATGAAACTTGTTTTTACGCGATGGTAGTGGCGTACGATGGCGAATGCCCTTTGTAATTGGCGAGTCAAATCACGAATTCTCAGTAATAAATTACTCTTTATTGAATACTTCCTGCAACTTTTGTTAACATAGTCACAGAGAAAAAATGCTAAAACGAAAACTGCCTAAGAATAAAAAGGTTGAAATAAATCCTAAAAGCAACGAAAAAGGTCAAGGGTAATATATCTTCAAGTACTGCGCATTGCATGGCCGAGGTAGTTCGCCTAAACCCTCTCGAGTAATGCGATATGCCTCGTGACCAGCTGTGCCTGTAATTTGATAAGGCCCTTCCCATTTGTCTGCGAGTGATCCTGCAGCTTTGTCTCTTGTTCCTGGGTTCACCCTTTTCAGCACCAAGTCGCCAAGTGCGAACCTCTTTTCACGCACATGTGAGTTGTAATATCTAGCTACCCTTTGTTGGTACGCAGTGTTTCTTATTTGTGCGCGCTCTCTTCTTTCTTCTAATTCATCCAGACCGCATTTTAACATATCAATGTTGAGTTCCGGTTGAAAGAATTGTACCCTTGGTAAAGAGAAAGATGTTTCCACGGGAATGATAGCTTCAGCTCCGTAAGCCATGGAATATGGGGTCTCACCTGTTGAACCCCTTTCTGTGGTTCGATATGCCCAGAGTACCTGTGGTAATTTATCTGCCCAGCTACCCTTTTTCGCCCCCAATTTGGCTTTCAGGTTGTGTTTTATGATCTTGTTCACTGCTTCAGTTTGGCCATTTGTCTACGGATGTGTTGGGGAGGCGTAGTAGTTGTTGATGCCATACTTGTCACACAGCTCCCTGAATTTCTTGCCATCGAATTGGGTCCCATTGTCCGTGATGATGGTGTTTGGTATCTCGAACCTATACAGGATATTTTTCTTCACAAAGCTTATAGTGTTTGCTTCTGTTATATGTACCAATGGTTCGGCTTCTACCCATTTCGTAAAATAATCCACGGCTACAATAGCGTGCTTCGCTCCTCTAGCTGCTGTTGGCATTGGGCCGATCAAGTCAATTCCCCACATGGCGAATGGCCAAGGCGAGGTAATACTTTGCAAGAGTTCAGGTGGTTGGCAGATGTTGTTGGCAATTTTTTGACACGCCTCACATCTTGCTGCCACCCTTTTAGCGTTGGCCAGTAAAAACCCTGTTTTAATGTTTTATGGGCTAGGCTGACACCCCCAGCGTGGTTCCCACAGTTTCCACTATGTATGCTTCTCAGGATACCTTCTGCTTCTTCGGGCCCGACATATCTCTGCAATGCCCTTGAGTACCCCCTTTTGTACAATTCTCCATTGAGTACTGAATATCTCGTAGCTCTGTACTTCAATCGTTTTGCCTCTAATGGATCATTTGGGAGTACATCATTGACGAGGTACTCTTTGATTGGTGTAATCCAGCTGTCTCTCTCGCCAAAGACTGCCCCAACTTCCTTCAATTTGACTATACTTGGCTGCAGCAGGCGGATCATAGAAATAGTTCTGGGCCAGATGTTGATTGTGGTGGATGCCAACTTGGCTAAGGCGTCCGCCTGCTCGTTTTCTTCTCTGGGGACCTGGATAATTCTGTATTCTTTGAATATTTCCAGTAGCTCCTTTGCTAATTCCAGGTAAGCGATCATGCTTTCATCTCTCACCTAATATTCATCTAGCACCTGATTGACAACAACTTGAGAGTCGCTGAAGATTTCCACCTCATCTACTCCTAGGACTGTGCAAACCTTTAATCCTGCTATGAGTGCCTCGTATTCAGCTTGGTTATTAGTAGCTTTGAAGTCAAATCGCAAGGCACATTCGACTGAATCTCCTTCTGGGGTTGACACCACTACCCCTGCCCCGCTGCCGTGCGTGTTTGACGACCCGTCAATGCGGAGTTGCCATTTGAATACTTTCTTATTTTGCTCCACCATCATTCTCGCCACCTCTATGCTTGGCTCGGTGAACTCTGCTACAAAGTCTGCCACCGCTTGGGCTTTAATTGCTGTCCTTGGAAGATACTCTACATCGAATTCACTTAACTCGATCGCCCACTTCATTAATCAACCTTATACTTCTGGTTTTTACAGAATTAATTTCAGTGGGCAGTTGGTGTATACTCCGATTTTATGAGCCTGGAAATATGGCCTTAACTTCCTTACTACGGTTATTAGAGCGAGTGCCATTTTTTCAGCTGGCGACTACCTGGTTTCAGCCGGTAATAGTGCTTTGCTAGTGTAGTATATTGGTTTCTGGATCCCCTCTTCCTATTTTACCAGCATAGAACTTGTGGCTGCTTCAGAGACGGACAAGTACATATACAGTGTTTCTCCCGTTTCTAGTTTTGATAGCAGCGGTGCTTGCCTAAGGTAATCTTTTAAGGCCCGGAAAGCTCTTTCACAATCCTCGTTCCACTCGACTCCCTTTCCTTTCTTTAGTGCTTTGAAAAATGGTAGGCATCGATCTATTGATTTAGCTATGAACCTGCTCAGCGATGTTAGGCACCCCGTGAGTCTTTGGACGTCCTTCAAAGTTCTTGGCGAAACCATTTTTGCCAACGCTTGGATTTTTTCAGGGTTCATCTCTATTCCTCTTTGATGCACTTGATATCTGAGAAACCTTCCAGATGGTACGACGAACACGTATTTTGCTGGATTCAACTTCATTCCATACCTAACCAACACATCGAATGTCTCCCTTAAGTCATCCATATGTTTATCTGCTGTGATGCTTTTTGTCAGCATATCGTCAACGTAAACCTCCATATTTCTTCCTATCTGTCTGGCGAACATTTTGTTGACTAAGCGCTGGTAAGTTGCTCCAGCATTCTTCAGGCCGAATGGCATGACTGTGTAACAGTATAACTCTTAATCTGTGGTGAAAGCTGTCTTCTCCTTGTCTGGCTTGTGCATTTTTATCTGGTTATATCCTGAGTATACATCCATGAAGCTGAACGTTTCATGTCCGGCTGTTGCATCGACCAACTGGTCAATTCTTGGTAGCGGGAAGCTATCCTTGGGGCAGGCCTTGTTCAGATCGGTGAAGTCGACGCATATCCTCCATTGGATGTTCTTCTTTTTCACTAGAACTACATTCGCCACCCATTCTAGGTACTTAACTTCTCTGATTGATCCGCCATTTTTATACGCTAAGGCAGGCGGGCAATGGTGGCACGTATTTCCTTCTCTCTTCGCCTGTGGAGAACTGGATCCCTGAGGGTGTGGCGAACCCTGGTCAAGTAGAAGTCTCCAGCGATGAGAAGAAAAAAGGTTTCATCTGGGGCTTTCCCACTTCAAACAAGAGGTGGAAGAATAGTTGGTTCTTTGTTGGTGGTGAGTGGGGCCGCGATGCGCCTGCCAGCAGTCGCCGTATCCTCTCGGCGAAGAAGGTTTCCAGGCACTTCACATCTCCTGAAGCCTGGTCGAAGGCAGCCCCTGTTTTGCTGGATAGGGAGATCTCTCACCTTGCCGTGGCAGCTGCCCTTCCTTTGAACTTGAGGGATAGATCCTTCCTCTTGGATGAGGAGAAAATGATCTCTCAGCAGAGTTTCACTCGCCTACATGCTAGGCTTCCTCGTCGTAAGTCTTTATCAGTTTCTCCTTTTGTATCATTGTTTCGTTTTATTCTGTTAGTGACACTTGGTTTGCTTTTAAAGCAGTTTGCGATTTTGATACTATTTGCGATTTGCAAGCCCGGGCAGTGAAGAATTCCGAGGCTGCCAACAAAAGACACGCTGTTGGTTTGGCCAAGGAGGGAATTGCTAGCCCAGATGGCGATGACCCCTCGGACGGCGAGGAAGCTGGTGATGTTTCTGGGGGAGGTGCTAAGTCGGGGCGACCCCTCATGCGTGCAGAGGTTGCTGCGAATACCCCTGCTGCAACTACCTCTGCTGCGGCTACCCCTAGCCGTAAAGGTAAGGAAAAAGTAGGTGCTTTAGGGGGGGTCGGTGACATTCCAGATTTTAACGCGGATGTCCCTGAGACCCCTCATGATCCTGCGAGTGATCTTGCCCCTAGAGCTGGTAGAGGTAAACGCCCAGCTGAGACTACACCTGATCGTGTAGCTCGACCCCCTAAGCGGGCATCAAGGGTGGTGCAGTACGTCGTCTCTTCAGATGAGGAGGGTGCTGGCGAGCCAGCTCTCGCTGAAACTCCTATTCAAACGAATGTTCGCGAGGATAATACTGGGGGGACTAATGCAGCGGTGCCTCCCCCTGAGGAGGTTGATGAATTGAATATCCCTGCTTCTACTCCGCCCCGAACAGCTTCTCCTCTAGTGGCCATGGGCGAGTCTAATGTCTCTTCAGATCAGCCTAGACCGTCTGGTCAGCTTGAATCAGTTGATCGGCCCGGTCCATCGAAGCAAACTGGGACTTCTGCTTCTGGTTTGGGTTTTGCCCATGAAGCCCCTCCCGTGGGACCAACTGAAGCCGGTGAAGGGACCGTGTCTCTTTCTGACTTTTTGGCTACTGAAATCTGCTCCCACCTGATTAATAATGATGTGTATATCGGTAAAGGTTGGGAGCATGTTAAAAGCAAGTCTTGTAACAGAAAGATGGAATTCTTCTTCAATTGCCACTCTCTGGTAAGCTTCTCGCCATAAGTTTCTATGTCTTTTTATTATATACTTCCTAATTCGGCTATTTTTCTTTTCAAATGATGTCTGAGTTGGCTGACAACTACAAGTATGGGAACAAAGCTTCCCGGGAGATTAAACGTTTACGCGAGCAGACTTCTATTTTGGCCGCTGAGAAGCTCTCTGCTGAAGAATCCCATGCTCAACAGCTTGCTCAGTTAAGAGAATCCTCTGATGGTCATCTGTCTGCTCGGCTAGCTGCCGAGGATAAACTATCTGCTGCTGAGGAGGAGATCCGCTCGCTGAAGGAGCTTTTGACTGCAAGTCAAGAGTCCTTCGTAGCACGTTTGGAGGCTGAGCGGGTGGCTGAGGAGGCTAAGTGTTAGGTTGATAATTAGTGTTGGCATTAATTCCATATCAAAACGTGTTTTACTTGTAATGTTTAGTGGTTAGTAAATGAAGGATTTCGAAGACGAAGGACGTCTCAACCATTATTCGTTCAAGTTGCCGGCTTTTAAGAGTCTCGGACATTATCGGTCTACAAAGGTATACATGTCCTCTTATCTCTTACAAGGCTAGGCACACACTCACACATATCATTTTTGTGTGTCCCTTCATGATTTTATTTCATTTACATTTCACTTTCACACACTTGGCAAAATATGTTCATGCATTCACATTTAGTTAATAAACTTTGTGTTTTGCATTTTCTAGGACTATGTCCGGAAACTAGCATATGTGTGTGTATTTGTGTTTGTATGTTTCCGTATTTTGTGTTTAGGACTTGAACATATTCTTATTCAATGCCTTATTGAGTTCCGGTCGTTTCGGTTACTCATTCATAAGGTTTCGAGTCCAAACGTGTTGACTATGCCTCTTTACGTTCTCTTACGTTGTGTTGACTTCATCGATGATTTCCGAGATGATTTCTCAACCGTTTTTCAAAGTTGTATAGTCGTTTTCGTGCGTGAGAGAGTCACGGTTCGTAATCCGAAAACGGATTCGAATTCGGAGTTCGGACGCTCGAGATACGGGCCGACGAACCGAGAGTGCGCGGGAGAGGACAGCCCAGGCCGTGGGCCACATGGGCTGGCCGTGGTTGAGGCCGTGGGCCCCACGGCCTGGAGCCCCTTCTGCTCCCGTGTGGGCCACGCGCCCCCCACGGCCTGGGGGTGACGTGGCACCACGTGATTGGCCGAAAAATGCCTTCTCTCTCCTCCTATTTCTTCCCTCTCTCTCTCATTTTGAATTTCAAAGAAGAATTTTTCAGTTTTCCCGTCTAGAATTCTCTCCAATTTTTCAAAACTTCAAAACACCATATCTTCCTCATCCGGAGTCGGATTTGAGTGATTCAAGTTGGAGAGTGTTCGTATTTGAGTCCTCTAACATCTCCAAGTGGTTTGGTAGCTGTTTGATCGTGATTTCCAGTGGTTGACCACTGAATTCCGAACCAGCATCATAATCCGAGGTAATGGTCTCATCTTAGGGATTTCTTGTTATTTGACCTTCCAAATGCTTGGGGTTTCTTCTTCTATATCTATGTTATTGTTTTATGAAAGCTATTTGAAAAGGTAGCTTGATTATCATTCCAATTGAAATTCAATTTATGGACTTATGTTGACTAGATTTCATGATTCTAGGTTTTACATTTGTTTGTGAGTTGTATTGTGATTAGAATGGCATCTTAGGTTGTTTGATACTTAATTGAATTAATTTTGTGTTAAAATGACTTTGAGATTTGATTTGGTCCTTTGATTGAAGAAATCAAGGATTTGTGTATTTGTTTGTGATTTAGAGAATATAGGTTGTGATTGATGTAAATCTCAAAACCTTGCTCTATATTTTTGTCTAGTATATTGATTGATTTTAATCTCATATATCTAGACTTTGATTGTATATTGATAGCATCTTGAATTAGGACTTAATGAACATTTTGTGATTCAAGTGTTATATGTGTGAATGAGACTTTGAGTATATGTGTTAGGTGTTTCACATGCTTAGGTTTCTATTCATGGATTTTTGCATCTAGACTTGATTAATTGTGTTTTCACATGTTTAGGTCTATTTGTGCCATAGAATGTATTGATCACATGTTCTATGTTGAAATGAATGTTTGCATCATTTGCATTCACATGATCACACTAGGAAGTCCTTGTAAAAGGCATGAAGTCTTGGTTAGAGTCGGGATGACTCGTATAGCCAAGCAAGAAGTCTTGCCTAGAGTCGGGATGACTCGGATAGGTAAGCAAGAAGTCATGGCTAGAGTCGGGAGGACTCGGATAGTCATGCATGGGAGGCTCCCTAGAGGCAAGAGTGTCTTGGATAGGGAGTTGGCTAACATATTGGTAGGCCTAGGCGTATGGTTAGACATAGACTCCGATAGAGCGGGGTACACGGGATGTGTATGCACTCTTGAGGAATTTCTAATCTACCATCGATGTTGGTTGAGTGTGTTGTCCAATATATGGTGGTTCCGCATCATTGAGGGATTTCATACTTTCCAATAGGGTTGGGTAGGCTTAGACTTCACTAGGTTGGGTGAGCTAAAGATTGGTCACTTTGTGAATGTTCTATGTTTACTTTCCAATAATATAGTACCCAATGGTTGTAATTCAACCCGTGGATGTTTCCTCCTTGGAGGTTTTACCACGTTAAAAAATCCCTTGTGTTAATTCTTTCTATCTCTTCTCTTATATTTTAATTGTATATTTTATTGTCTTGATTCATAATATTCACTTGTGGTGTATTGTGAACCAAGTCTTTGTATAGTGTGATTAGTGTATTCATTCTATAGATCAATTTGTATCTTTGATTATTTTGTATATTGTAATATTTGTTTAGTGACATTTTGCTCACTCTTGTAACACATTGAACATCTTATGAAATACAAGGTTATTTTGTTGTTATGATTATTTGATATTTTACCTCACATGACTTGTTGATATACTTAGACATTTCTATTATGATTGTGTCATCATATTGTCTATGTATGTCTATCTTGGATTATTGTGTTGTGTGTAAGGCTACCTTGAGGGACAAACGGATGTTTGTTCAAGGGTTTGAAAAAAGGTGTAAAAACCTATTCACCCCCCCTCTAGGTATGCTTTAAGCAATTTAACTTTGTTTGTGTACATTCACTAAGGAAAAAGCTGAGCATGAAACGGCGGACTTGCGTAATCAGTTGTCTTCTCGCGAACTCATCTTCGATAATCTAAAAGCTGTGTTGGAGGCTGAAGCAGTTGATCGTTTCAAGAGATCCCCTGCCTACGATGCGCTTTTGTTGCGCGAATTTGAAAAAGGCATGAGGCAATCGAAGAAGTTCTTCGCCATGAAGGATCATTCGAATGAGAAGGCTCTGAGGCGCTTCGACAGGTCTCTTCAACAGCATATGGCCAGTGGTGTAGGCTCGATTAAAGAGCAAATAAAACGATGGAAAGCCCACTGTCGTTATAACAGGACTGAACCTCATCTTATGCATCTTGAGATCCCCAGCAAGCGTGTCTTTAATACTTACTACTCAGGTCAGAAGGGCAGCTTTTTCGGTTCTGGTGCTGAGCCCGACTTGGGTCTTGTTGCTGGAAGGGATTATGAGCCTTTCATGCCAGAAGAGGATGAGGAAGTCACCTAGCCTTCTGAAGAGGAAATTGAAGATGAGGAAGACAGCGAGGGCCCTCTTGCAGCTAGTTGAGCTTTGAGTCTTTTACACTGTAGGACTGTAAATTTCTATACCTGATGGAGACATTTAAATTTTTATGTCTTCTTTTCTTTTGCACCTTCATTTGTAATCCTTCAATTGTAAATGACTTTTATTTTGTTAAGTTATAAACTTTTTTATTTTTGTTCAGCTGCCTTTGCTGAGTTTTCGGCTTACTCAGTATTTTCACTAAAGTTTTTAGCATATTTTATAGCTTTATTAAGCTGCCATTGCTGCATTTTGGCGTACTCAGTGTTTGTCAAGACGTACCCGACCATACACCGAGTTTTTAACATATTTCATAGCTCTATTCAACTGCCATTGCTGCATTTTGGCGTACTCAGTGTTTGTAAGGACGTACCCGACCATACACCAAGTTTTTAACTTGTTTTGTTTGTTCAGCTGGCTTTCTCGCTTCTAGGGATTCTATTTTCCCGTAATGGCGATCGCTAATTTTTGTAACTTGAGATTTTTATTTATCGCCAGTTCTCGTTGCTGCGAGTATGAAACTCGTCTTTATGTGATGGTAGCAATATACGATGGCGACTGCCCTTTGTGACTGGCGAGTGAAATCGCGAATTTTCAGTAATAAATTACTCTTTTATTGAATGTTTCCTGCAACTTTTGTTAACATAGTCATAAAGAAAATGCTAAAACGAAAACTGTTCTAAGAAATAATAAAAAGGTTGAAAAAAACTCTAAACTTGAAAAAAAGTTAAGGATAATATATCTTCAAGTACTGCGCATTGCATGGACGGGGTAGTTCGCCAAAACCCTATCGAGTAATGCGATATGCCCCGTGGCCAGCTATGCCTGTAATTTGATAAGGCCCTTCCCATTTGTCTGCAAGTAATCCTACAGCTTTGTCTCTTGTTCCTAGGTTCACCCTTTTCAACACTAAGTCGCCAAGCGAGAACCTTCTTTCACGCACGTGTGAGTTGTAATACCTGGCTACCCTCTATTGGTACGCAGTATTGCTTATTTGTGCGCGCTCTCTTCTTTCTTCTAACTCATCCAGACCGCATTTTAGTATATCAATGTTGAGTTCTGGTTGAAAGAATTGTACCCTTGGTGAAGAGAAAGATGTTTCCACGGGAATGACAGCTTCAGCTCCATATGCCATGGAATATGGGGTCTCACCTGTTGAACCCCTCTCTGTGGTTCGATATGCCCAGAGCACCTGTGGTAATTTATCTGCCCAGCTGCCCTTTTTTGCTGCCAATTTAGCTTTCAGGTTGTGTTTTATGATCTTGTTCACTGCTTCCGTCTGGCCATTCGTCTGCTGATGTGCTGGGGAGGCGTAGTAGTAGTTGTTGATGCCATACTTGTCACACAGCTCCCTGAATTTCTTACCATCGAATTGGGTCCCATTGTCCGTGATGATGGTGTTTGGTATCCTGAATCTGTACAAGATATTTTTCTTCGCAAAGCTTATCGTGTTTGCTTATGTTATATGTACCAATGGCTCGGCTTCTACCCACTTCGTAAAATAATCCACGGCTACTATAGCGTGCTTTGCTCCTCCAGTCGCTGTTGGCATTGGGCCGATCAAGTCAATTCCCCACATGGCAAATGGCCAAGGCGAGGTAATACTCTGCAAGAGTTCAGGTGGTTGGCGGATGTTATTGTCAATTTTTTGACACGCCTCACATCTTGCTGCCACTCTTTTAGCGTCGGCGAATAGTGTTGGCCAGTAAAAACCCTGCCTTAACGTTTTGTGGGCTAAGCTGACACCCCCAGCGTGATTCCCAGAATTTCCACTATGTATGCTTCTTAGGATACCTTCTGCTTCTTCAGGCCCAACACATCTCTGCAGTGCCCTTGAGTACCCCCTTTTGTACAGTTCTCCATTGAGTACTGAATATTTCGTAGCTCTGTACTTCAATCGTTTTGCTTCTAACGGGTCACTTGGGAGTACATCATTGACGAGGTACTCCTTGATTGGTGTGATCCAGCTGTCTCTCTTGCCAAAGACTGCCCCAACTTCCTTTGATTTGAAAATACTCGGCTGCTGCAGGCGGATCATAGAGATAGTTTTGGGTCAGATGTTGATTGTGGTGGATGCCAACTTGGCCAGGGCATCAGCCTTCTCATTTTCTTCTTTGGGGACATGAACAATTCTGTACTCTTTGAACCTTTCTAACAGCTCTTTTGCTAATTCCAGGTAGGTGATCATGTTTTCATCTCTCACCTGGTATTCATCTAACACCTGATTGACAACAACTTGAGAGTCGCTGAAAATTTCCACCTCATCTGCTCTTAGGACTGTGCAAACTTTTAAACCTGCTATGAGTGCCTCGTATTCAACTTGATTGTTAGTAGCTTTGAAGTCAAAACGCAAGGCACATTCGACTGAATCTTCTTCCGAGGTTGACACCACTACCCCTGCCCCGCTGCCGTGCGTGTTCGACGACCCGTCAACGCGGAGTTGCCATTTGAATACTTTCTTACTTCGCTTCACCATCATTCTCGCTACTTCTACGCTTGGCTCGGTGAACTTCGCTACAAAGTCTGCCACCGTTTGGGCTTTAATTGCTGTCCTTGGAAGATACTCTACATCGAATTCACTTAACTCAATTGCCCACTTCGTTAATCGACTGGATACTTCTGCTTTCTGCAGAATTAATTTTAGTGGGCAGTTGGTGTATACTCTGATTTTATGAGCCTGGAAATATGGCCTTAACTTCCTTGATGCTGTTATTAGAGCGAGTGCCATTTTTTCAGCCGGCGAGTACCTAGTTTCGGCTGGTAACAGTGCCTTGCTGGTGTAGTATATTGGTTTTTGGATCCCCTCTTCCTGTCTTACCAGCACGGAACTTGTGGCTGCTTCAGAGACGGATAAGTATATATATAGTGTTTCTCCCGTTTCTGATTTTGATAGCAGCGGTGCCTGCCCAAGGTACTCTTTCAAGGCCTGGAAAGCTCTTTCACAATCTTCATTCCACTCGACTCCCTTTCCTTTCTTTAGAGCTTTGAAAAATGGTAGGCATCGGTCTGTTGATTTAGCTATGAACCTGCTCAGTGATGCCAGGCACCCCGTGAGTCTTTGGACGTCCTTCAATGTTCTCGGTGAAACCATTTTTGCTAACGCTTGGATTTTCTCAGGGTTTACCTCTATTCCTCTTTGATGTACTTGATATCCGAGAAACCTCCCAGAAGGTACTCTGAATACGTATTTTGCTGGATTCAGCTTCATTCCATACCTAACCAACACATCGAATGTTTCCCTCAGGTCATCTGTATGTCTGTTTGCTGTGATGCTTTTTGTTAGCATGTCGTCAACATAAACCTCCATATTTCTTCCTATTTGCCTGGCGAACATTTTGTTGACCAGGCGCTGGTAAGTTGCTCCAGCATTCAGGCCGAATGGCATGACTGTGTAACAGTATAAACCCTGGTCAGTGGTGAACGCTGTCTTCTCCTCATCTGGCTTGCGCATCTTTATCTGGTTATATCCTGAATATGCATCCATGAAGCTCAACGTCTCATGTCCGGCCGTTGCATCGACTAACTGGTCAATTCTTGGTAGCGGGAAGCTATCTTTGGGGCAAGCCTTGTTCAGATCGGTGAAGTCGACGCACATCCTCCATTGGTTGTTCTTCTTTTTCACTAAAACTACATTCGCTGATCTTGCGGCGAGCAACTTTGACACCTCCTCTTTTATTGCTGCACTTCTTTCTGGGTTAAAGCTTCTCCTTCTTTGCACGACCGGTTTGCATTTTTCATTCACAGCCAGGTTGTGTGAAATCACGCTTCTATCAATTCCCGGCATGTCTTCATGGCACCAAGCGAAAATCTCCTTATATTCTCTTAATAAGTTTGTCACATCTCTCTTAACTCGTTCAGTCAGCCTTGCTCCGATCTTGACTGTTTTGTCCGGTTCTGCTTCGTTTAAAACAACCGACTCAGTTGGCTCTTCTTTTTCTCTACTTGTTTTGTCCCTTGGGTCCAGTTCGAAGGTTTCCGGATTATCTTCCTGTACTTCCTTGTCTACTTCGAATATGCTCAAGGTTTCCATCTTGCCTTATCTTTGAAGATTGATAGGTTGGCGCGGCGAGCCATCTCCTGTGACCCTTTCAATTCTCTGACACCAAATTCTATAGGGAACTTTATTTTCAACGCATGGGTTGAAGTAACAGCTCGAGCTTTGTTAAGAAACGGTCAGCCAAGAAAAGCATTATATGGCCAATTATGGATGTCGACTACAACAAAGTCCAGCAGGATCGTTCGCCGGCATGGTGCTGTACCAAACCTCACTGGCAGCTTCACAGTTCCTAACGATCTCACTTCTGCGACACCGAAACCTTTCAATGGCACATGGAATGGCTCAAGATCTTTTCTGTCCAGTCGCAACTCATCGTATACTCTGGCACTTAAAATATCAGCTGAACTCCCGTTGTCAATCATTACCCGAAGGACATCCCTATGGGCTATTCGAACCCCCACTACGATTGCATCGTTAGGCTTTGCATCAATTCCGTCTGAGTCTTCTGTTGTAAACGTTATGGGATCATGTCCTTTTCTCCCTTTCTTGGGGTTTCTTTGCACAGAATTGATCTCCATGCTTCTGCTTTCATACATTACTTCTCGGACTTCTGACATCCTTTCTCGATTGCTTCTCCCAGTATGAGGTCCACCAAAAATGGTGTTTATAGTGGCAATAGGGCTGTTTCTCCTTGGACTCTTCCTTTCCTGCACGTTTCCTTGGCGGCTATCTTGGCGACCACCGTGCTGGTCCCCTTTCAAAGCAAAGTCCTTCAGGTGCCCATCTCTGATCAAGCTTTCAATGTGATCGCGCAGCTGGAAACATTTCAAAGTTTCATGCCTATGGTCTTTGTGAAACCGACAGTATTTAGTTGTATCTCTCCTGGCATTTGCTGATTGCTGTCGAGGGTATTTAGCGAGTCCTTTGTCTTCTACCACAGAAAGTATCTCCTCCTGATCGCCAGTTAAATAGGTGTAATGGTTGTACCTTCCTCGAAACCTATTGGCTCGATCGTTTCCTCTACTTTCCCTTAGATGTCCCTTTTGGCCCTTCTCATCTCTCTGGCGATCACGTGACTACGTCTTTTTGTCATCCTTATGGTCCGATTTTGAGTCAGGCTTGTGTCCATGTACGTAGCTACCCCCTTGCGCTACTTCTTCTTCTTCTTCTTCTTCTTCTTCTTCTGCCAGTGCATAGTCGCCAGCTATTTCCATCATCTCCTCGTAAGTTTTTGGTCTCTCCCTTCGTAGGTCAAAGGATAATCGCTCACTTTGTAACCCATTGGTGAAAGCGGCGATCACAGCTACATCACTGGCGTCCTCAATTTGAGCAACCTCCTTCCCGAATCTTGCTAGATACTTCTTGATCGACTCATTGCGCTCCTGCTTCAAGTTTGATAGATGAGCGAGTGACTTTCTTCTCTAGACACTCCCCATGAATTGCCTTATGAATGCTTTGCTGAGGTTTGAGAAACTGCTTATACTTCCGGGTGGAAGTCTTCCAAACCACCTGGAGGTGAGGTCGCCGAATGTTTGCAGGAAGGTGAGGCACAACAGCCCGTCATTGGATGAGTACTGGGCCATAATATTACGAAATCGGTGAACATGCTCCTTCGGATCCCTGTTCTCCTTATACTGCTCAATGGTTGGCATTCTAAATCTGTCTGGAAATTGGGTGCGAGCAATATTTTCAACGAATGGGCTATCTGACTCATCATCCGAAGATATGTTACGACCATACCTTTGTGCCATCGCTGAAACTTTTCTTGACAGCTCTTGTAGGGTGACATCTCGCTGACCAGTTGGTTCTCCTGCCGGATCGAGTCTACTCTTGATTGTCATTCTCCCATGATTGCCTCTATCATCCGGGCTCCTTCGATCTTCTGTGCTCTCAGATCTTCTTCGTCGTGCTCTTTTGGATCGTAATTCCCTTCGTGGATGAGGACTCTTATCTTCAGACGAGATAGAACGATGTCTCCGCCGGTTCCGTTGATATGTGTCACGGGAATTGACCCCATGTGTTCGTGCATGGTCTCGCTCCTCCCTAGATTCTTCATTCATCACACCTTTTCCCTTCCTTTGTTTTCTCCCTTCGAAATTCTCAGGGTGGTCCTGTGGAGTCTCTTCAGTGGATTGTATTGCTTGAGCATTAGTGGTTGCAATGTGAACTTCCGATCGTATCCTTCCGGGCGGATGGATTCCAAGAGTGGTTAACTCATAAGGAGAAGAAACTCCCAACCATATGGGAAGCGAAAGCCTTATTTTACTGGCTTCGCTGATTAAGTTTACCAATGCAGTCTGGAAATGCTGCAGAACCCCGGGATCGGCTGCCCTAGTTCCTGGTGTTGCCGTCGATTGTTCCCCGATCGTCCTTACCCTATCTCCTGTCGGCGCTGTTGGTTCAACAATTAGATCTCCGCTGGAGTTACCATCTCTGTCGCTGTCGTTGTTCATATTCTTCAGTTCGCAAGGGTTCCTCGAAGTTTCTGTTCAAAGGCCCCCTCCTTCTAGCGCCAATTGTTGACGGTGAAATTTGGATTGCCACACACAACAATTATGTCAACATAAAGAAAAACAAGAAAAATAATCAATGCATGCGAGAGACAGAATTTTACGTGGAAAACCCTTGAATGGGAAAAAACCACGGCGCCCTAGAGGGCAGAAAAATAACACTAGTCTTATTGCTTCGTTACACACTTAGATCTCTCATATGATTGCTCTCTTTTCTCTTTCTCTCCGTTTTCGAACCCCTTCCTCATGGGATAGATGGTTCTATTTATACATGTTTAATTAGGGTTTCCCCTTGTTTTTAGCCACATTGGTGGTAGATTTCCCTCTTTGATTCGTACTAGGATTCCTATATTTGACACGGGCTAGGATGTTTCTCTTATCTCTTTACGATTCCTTGTTGCCATGGGTCTTCTAAAGTTTAGGGTTGATTTCTGTGTTTCGGCCGAGTCGGTTTGGGCCCAACACGCTGATGCATCGAATACCTTTACTTCTAGGTTTTTTCCTTCGACGACCACGTTTCTACCTGTGGCGAGTATATATCTAGTTCTGGCGGCCACGCCTTTGACTTTATTGATTTAAGGCAGCAACATTCTGGCTCGCCATATTTTCTCCTTTTGACTCGGTCAATGAGTGACGTGGCAACCTTCTCTTCATCATCTATTGACTCTTTTGGTGACGTGTCCGCTTGGCGAATTTATACATACAACATATGATTTATAGAAATTTATTAATTCTTATATTCTTGTATCTCTGTAGAGATTTCTTCCATTTCAATAGATTTAGTCATTTCATAGACTCATGTCTCTTTAGATATATCAGACTCTTATTGAGTTGATTTAGGGAAAGTGGATTTATTTATAACTTGAGCTTTGTTTACATTAGGATCCTGATAACAATACCTTTCAAAGGTTCATAAGCTTATGATATTCATCAGATGATTTATTTGTTGCATTTTACTCAGATCGTTCTTCAGGAACAATCACCCGGCCGGGGTTTATGAGATAGCAACTTAT
Source organism: Acer saccharum (assembly GCA_030490815.1). Lineage (NCBI taxonomy): Eukaryota > Viridiplantae > Streptophyta > Magnoliopsida > Sapindales > Sapindaceae > Acer > Acer saccharum. The sequence goes on from CM059871.1 coordinate 33,968,808, forward strand.
AAAATTTTGTCACCTCTAATATATCAAGTAACCGATTAATAATTATCTAATGATCAATTATCTTGAAAATGAGCATGTCTATAACCAATTACAAATTGTAATGGCAAATAATGATGATAAGCAGTGGGCCAGAGATGAATAGAATGTCTCCATATAGAAATTGGTAATTGTATTGAAATAATAAAGTTCTCGCAATTACCTGGAGATGCTTGATAAGTGACTCTGCTAATCCATTCTGAGTATGAACATGTGGAACTGGATGTTCAATATCAATCCCAACTGATCTGCAGTATTCCTTAAATATCTTGGAAGTAAATTCATTAGCATTAGCATTATCAAGGCGTATTGACTTAATCGGATGATCGGGAAAATGTGCCTGAAACTTGATAATCTGTGCAAGTAATCTTGCAAAAGCAACATTATGTATTGATAATGAGTAAATGTGTGACCATGTGATGGATACATTAACTAGGATCATAAAATAGCGGAACGTTCTACTTGGTGGATGAATAGGTCCACATATGTCCCTTTGAATTCTTTGTAGAAATGACGGGGATTCAAAACCAACCTTAGAGTGAGATGGTTTTATTACTAATTTCCCTTATGAACATGTAGTACATAAATTTTCATAGGATAAAAGAATCTTCTGGTTCTTTAATGGATGTCCATGAGAATTTTCAATGATTCTACGCATCATTGTAGATCCCGGGTGACCAAGACGATTATGCCAAAATATAAATATTTTTGGGTCTGAGAACTTTTGGTTCATAATTGCATAAACTTCTACACCTCTCATAAGAGTGTAATATAATCCAGATGATAAACCCCAAACTCCAGAAGACCCAGAACAACAAGGAGTCATGGAAAGAAGAGTAGACCTGGTCCGTGACAAGTCAAGATCCTAGTACGAATCAAAGAGGGAAACCTTTCACCCACACGGCTGAAAACAAAGGGAAACCCTAAGTAAACATGTATAAATAGAACCACCTATCCCATGAGGAAGGGGTTCAGAATTCTATAGAGAGAAAAGAGAGCAATTGTGAGAGATTTGAGTGTGTAACAAAGCAACGAAAACCTAGTATTATTCTTCTGCCCTCAGGGGCGCCGTGGTTTTTTCCCATTCAAGGGTTTTCCACGTAAAACTTGTCTTTTGCATGTGTTCTTAATTTTCTTGTTTTATATTAAATTGATTTAATTGTTGAGTGCGTGGCAATCCAAATTTCACCGTCAACAACATGTGTGGCTTTTCCACCACATACATTCTACTTGGCTTCTTGAGTAAGCCAACCCACGTGGAAGCATGGTTTTTTTACTTCATGCTTAAGTGAATTAGGTGGCAGAATATTACAATAACCATCCCTCTCTTTCTTGCCTATATATATATGGCTTTCATTGTAAATAGTTGAGGTTGTTGTTTAACTGATACTCTCACTCAAAATCAATAAAAAGGCAATATATTCTCTCGCCTATCTCTCTTGTTTCATCTCTTATTTTATTTTATTTCTCTCTCATTAATTATTCACTTTATCTTGTTATTATTCTCTCATTTTGTTTCTAAATAAGAAATAATAAATAAGAGAGACATCAAATGAGAGGAGAAGAAAACGAGAGAGAGAGAGAGAGCTTTTCATTTGTATTGATATTCTGGAGAGAGCATCAGCTCAACACATAATTTATACAAATCCAGAAACTTCAGGTTCTGGTTAGTTGGCATACTCAGATATATAAATTGTATAAAATTAAATAGATGTGTAAAATTAAAATAATAGATAATATAACAGAAATAAGATGAAGAAGAACGAGAGAATAACAGTATGAGATAAAGTGAAAAGGGGAGAAAATTTACTGTTTGCTTTTATTGTTGATTTCGGATTACATCATGACCACACAATTTCGGCTGTGTAGTGATTTTGAATAAAGCAAAATTGTACTCAGAGACTGATCTATAGTCTTGAAAGCGTAAATGTTGCCACCGACACATGGCATTTGGTAATGCAACATCAGGTTGGTTATCAAATCGATCTTTTAATTCTTGACATAGAACTTCTGGTTCTATGACAGTTATGTATTGGGTTGTTAGATCCTCATGCAGATGGTGACGGATAATAACCATGGCAGTAGATTTGTTTTGTTCATATGCCTTGGCCCTATGTTCAATGGTGTAATATAGGCCTTCTGATTTTAGGAGTAATCTGACATCAATAACCCAGGACATGTAATTGTCCCTAGACACTTCCAGTGCAGCAAATTTTAAATTTGCAAGCTTTGATATTATTACAACTTCTGGTTATCCAAAAATCACAATCAGAGTCAGATTTTCTGGTCTGACAAAAATCCAAAGAATTTAAACCTTCAGATATATAAAGGGATATTTGTAAGTAAATAAATCTAGAAGCTTCAGGTTCCGGTAATGATAAATAAATCCATAAACTTCAGGTACTAGATGGGTGACCAAACTGTTTAAATAAAAATTGCAAAATAAAATACGTAATAATAAATGCGAAAAAATTAAATCCAGAACTGTAGGTTCTGGTAGGTTGGCATAGCCAATCTCATAAAAGCGTATAAATAAATAAATGCGAGAAAGTAAATCGCGTAAAAGTAAATAAAATGCGGGAAAGTAAATTGCGTAAAAATAAAATGCGAGAAAGTAAATCCAGAATTGCAGGTTCTGGTATTAATAAATAAAAATCTGGAAGCTTCAGGTTCTAGTAATAATAAATTCAGAAACTTCAAGTTTTGGAAATAAATATAGGAACTTCAAGTTCTAGTGGTAATAAATTTAGAAGCTTCAGGTTCTGAAAATAATAGCATAGTCCTAATAACGAATAAATAAGAGAGACATCAGATGAGAGAAGAGAAGAAAACGATAGAGAGAGAGAGCTTTTCATTTGTATTGATATTCTGGAGAGAGCATCAGCTCAACAACCTCAACTATTTACAATGAAAGCCATATATATATATATAGGCAAGAAAGAGAGGGATGGTTATTGTAATATTCCGCCACCTAATTCACTTAATGAAGTAAAATAAACCATACTTCCACGTGGGTTGGCTTACTCAAGAAGCCAAGAAGAATGTATGTGGTGGAAAAGCCACACATGTGTTGTAACACTCCCCCTTGGATGTTTCACCACTTGTATTTTTAATTTTGCTAGGAAAAACCCAGTGGGGCAAAAAACCTTAGCAAAAATATATATAATGATCTTCTGGATCAAGTGATGTAGATGTGTTCAGAACTGTCTCATTAAAACCTTTCCAGTAAAACCCAGTGGGATAAAATCTGGTAGAAGGAAAAAGAGTACAGTACCCATATTTACATTTAAAATTTTGCTCCCTTTGATTGAACGCTCCCCCTGAATGAAACTTCAATATCAATCCTGTAATTTGGAGAGTCGACGCATGCCAATCCTATTCAAAAGTTGATGTAGGCAATGTTTTGATAAACAGATTTGCAAGATTATCTGTAGATCGTATTTGTTTAACATCAATTTATCGGCTTTGTTGAAGTTCATGAGTATAGAAGAATTTAGGAGAAATATGTTTGGTTCTATCTCCTTTGATATATCCTCCTCTAATTTGAGCAATACAAGCCACAGTATCTTCAAATATTGGTGTCGGCATTCCTGTAGATAATGAAAATCCACATGTATTTTGAATATGATAAATAACTGACCTTAGCCACACACATTCTCGGCTTGTTTCATGAAGTGCAAGGATCTCATAATGATTAGAGGATGTAGCGACAAGAGTTTGCTTTATGGAGCGCTAGGAGATTGCTGTGCCATTATAGGTAAAAACATATCCCGTTTGTGAACGAGCTTTATGGGGATCAGATAGATACCCAGCATCAGCATAACCAAGTAAACCTGAAAAATTGTTAGATTTTGAATAATATAACCCTAAATCTTTCGTTCCACGAAGATAACGAAAAAGATGTTTAATCTCATTCCAATGTTTTCGAGTTGGTGCCAAACTGAATCTAGCAAGTAAATTTACTGAAAATACAATATCTGGTCTAGCACATTGAGCTAGATATAATAAAGCATCAATTGCATTAATATATGGTACTTCAGGAACAAGCATCTTTTCACCATCTTCAATTGGCTAGAATGGATCTTTCTTTGGATCAAGGGTTCTAACAATCATAGGGGTACTTAATGGGTGAGCATTGTCCATATGGAATCTTTTCAGGATCTTTTCAATATATGTTGATTGATGGATAAGTATTCCGTCTGATTTATGCTCAATCTCTAGGCCGAGACAATATTTTGTCTTCCCTAGGTCTTTCATTTCAAATTCATTTTTCAAATATTCAGCAGTTTTCAGGAGCTCTCCAGGAGTTCTAATCAAATTCATATCATCAACGTAAACTGCTATAATAGCAAATTCAGATTCAGATTCAGATTTCCTAAAAGATGACCTTAGATTTGAAAGACAAAAGAAACATATAGAGGAACCTAAAACCCAAAAACGAATCAGTGAATTCAAGAGTAACCTAGAAAAAGAAGTTTGCTCTTCCTTCCCAAATGCTTTCTGGAATAGAAAGAAACATATAGTCAGCCTTCCCTATCACAAAGATTTTTCAAAAAAAGGAATACCAACTAAAGCTAGACCTATCTAAATGACCTCTGAACTCCTTGAATATTGCCAAAAGGAGATTCAGGACTTATTACAAAAAGGACTTATTAGACTTTCTAAATCACCATGGAGTTGTCCTGCTTTCTATGTCAAGAAAAACGCTAAGATAGAAAGAGGAGTTTCTAGACTTGTCATCAATTACAAGTCTTTGAACGAAGCCCTCCAATGGATTAGGTATCCAATACCTAATAAAGCAGACTTATTAAAAAGACTTTATAATGCTAATATATTTTTAAAATTTGATATGAAATCAAATTTTTGGCAAATTCAGATTGCTAAGAAAGACCGATACAAGACTGATTTTACTGTTCCTTTTGAACAATATGAATGGAATGTAATGCCCTTCGGGCTAAAAAATGCTCCCAGTGAATTTCAATGCATTATGAATGAGATCTTTAATCCCTATACTGAATTCTCTATTGTTTATATTGATGATGTGCTAATCTATTCTGACAATGTTGATCAGCATTGGAAGCACTTAGGCATATTCTTAAAAACCGTAAAAAATCAAGGTTTAGTGGTTTCAGCCCCAAAAGTAGTTTTATTCTAAACCGAAATCAGATTCTTAGGTCACAATATCAAGAGAGGCACTATCATACCTATCCAAAGAAGTCTAGAGTTTGCTAGCATACCTATACATATTGTTGTATGTATAAATTCGCCAACCTGACACGTCATCAAAAGAACCAACGAAAGACTACCACGTCACTCATTGACCGGGTCAAGGGAGGAAGTTTGACAAGTCAGAATGATAAAATAGTTCAAGCCAAAAGGGAGTCAAAGATATGGTCGCCGAAGCTAAATACCTACTTGCCGAATGTAGAAATGTGCTCGCCAAAGATACGATACCCAGAAAGTGAAGGTACTCGCTGGACCAGTACACTGGGCCTGAACCGACTCGGCAGAAACACAGAAATAAACCCTAAACTTTTAGAAGACCCAGAACAGCGAGGAATCATAAAAAGGAAAGTAAACTTGATCTGTGACAAGAAAGGATCCTAGTACGAATCAAAGAGGGAAACCTTCCACCCACACGGCTAAAAACAAGGGGAAACCCTAATTAAACATGTATAAATAGAACCACCTATCCCATGAGGAAGGGGTTCAGAAATCTAGAGAGAGAAGAGAGCAATTGTAAGAGAGATCTAAGTGTGTAATAAGGCAACGAAAACCTAGTATTATTCTTTTGCCCTCAGGGGCGCCGTGGTTTTTTCCCATTCAAGGGTTTTCCACGTAAAATCTGTCTTTTGCATGCGTTCTTAATTTTTTTGTTTTATATTAAATTGATATAATTGTTAAGTGTGTGGCAATCCAAATTTCACCGTCAACAATTGGCGCTAGAAGCAGGGGGCTATCGTTTGAACAGAAACTTCGAGGAACCCTTGCGAATTAAACAACATGAACAACGACAGCGATAGTGATGGTAACTCCAGCGGAGATTTAGTTGTTGAACCAACCGCACCGACGGGAGACAGGGCGGTGACAATCGGGGAACAATCGGCGGCAACACCAGGAACTAGGGCAGCTGATCTCGGGATTCTGCAGCACTTCCAAGCTGCATTGGTAAACTTAATCAGCGAAGCCAGCAAAATAGGGCTTTCACTCCCCATAGGGTTGGGAGTTTCATCTCCTTACGAGTTAACCACTCCTGGAATCCATCCACCCGGAAGGCTACGATCAGAAGTTCACATTGCAATCCCCGATACTTAAGCAAGACAATCAACTGAGGAGACTCCCCAGGACCACACTGAGGATTTCGAGGGGAGGAAACAAAGGAAGGGAAAAGGTGTGATGAATGAAGAATCCAGGGAGGAACGAGACCAGGTGCGAACACATGGGGTCAATTCTAGCGACACATATCAACGGAACCGGTGGAGACACCGTTCCATCTCATCTGAAGATAAGAGTCCTCGTCCACGAAGGGAATTACGATCCAAAAGAGCGAAGCGAAGAAGATCCGAGAGCATAGAAGATCGAAGAAGCCCGGATGAGAGAGGCAATCATGGTAGAATGACAACCAAGAGTAGACTCGATCCAGCAGGAGAACCAACTGGTCAGCGAGATGTCACCCTGCAAGAGCTATCAAGAAACGTTTCAGCAATGGCGCGAAGGTATGGTCGTAATGTATCTTCAGATGATGAATCAGATAGCCCATTCATCGAAACTATTGCCCGCACCCAATTTCCAGACAGATTTAGAATGCCAACCATTGAGCAGTACAAGGAGAATAGGGATCCGAAGGAGCACGTTCGCCGATTTCGTAACATTATGGCCCAGTACTCATCCAACGATGGGTTGTTATGCCTCACCTTCCCGTAAACATTCGGCGACCTTGCCTCTAGGTGGTTTGGAAGACTTCCTCCCGGAAGTATAAGCAGCTTCTCAAATCTCAGTAAAGTATTCATAAGGCAACTCATGGGGAGTGTCCAGAGAAGAAAGTCACTCGCTCATCTATCCAATTTGAAACAGGAACGTAACGAGTCGATCAAGAAATATCTAGCGAGATTTGGGAAGGAGGTTGCTCAAATTGAAGACGCCAGTGATGTAGCTGTGATCGCCGCATTCACCAATGGGTTACAAAGTGGGCGATTATCCTTTGACCTACGAAGAGAGAGACCAAAAACTTATGAGGAGATGATGGAAATAGCTGGAGACTATGCACTGGCGGAGGAAGAAGAAGAAGTAGTGCAAGGGGGTAGCTATATGCATGGACACAAGCCTGACTCAAAACCGGACCATAAGGATGACAAAAAGACGCAGTCACGTGATCGCCAGAGAGATGAGAAGGGCCAAAAGGGATACCCAAGAGAAGGCAGAGGAAGCGCTCGAGCCAATAAGTTTCGAGGAAGGTACAACCATTACACCCCTTTAACCGGCGATCAGGAGGAGATATTGTCTGTGGTAGAAGACAAGGGACTCGCCAAATATCCTCGGCAGCAATCAGCAAATGCCAGGAGAGATACAACTAAGTACTGCCGATTCCACAAAGATCATGGGCATGAAACTTCAAAATGTTTTCAGTTACGCGATCACATTGAAAGCTTGATTAGAGATGGGCACCTGAAGGACTTTGCTTTGAAATGGGACAAGCACGTTGGTCGCCAGGATAACCGCCAAGGAAACAGGCAGGAAAGGAGTAGTCCAAGGAGGAACAACCCAAACGCAACTATAAACACCATTTTCGGCGGACCTCATACTGGGAGGAGCAATCGAGAAAGGATGTCAGAAGTCCGGGAAGTAATGTATGAAAGCAGAAGCATGGAGATCAATTCTGTGCAGAGAAACCCCAAGAAAGGAAGAGAAGGACATGATCCCATAACATTTACAGCAGAAGACTCAGACGGAATTGATGCAAAGCCTAACGATGCGATCGTCGTGGGGGTTCGAATAGCCCATAGGGATGTCCTTCGGGTGATGATTGACAACGGAAGTTCAGCTGATATCTTAAGTGCCAGAGTATATGATGAGTTGCGGCTGGACAGAAAAGATCTTAAACCATTCCATGTGCCATTAAAAGGATTCGGTGGTGCAGAAGTTAGGTCGTTAGGAACTGTGAAGCTGCCAGTGAGATTTGGTACAGCACCATGCCGGCGAACAATCCTGTTAGACTTTGTCGTAGTTGACATCCATAATTGGCCATATAACGCTCTACTCGGCCGACCGTTTCTTAACAAAGCTCGAGCTGTCACTTCAACCCATGCGTTGAAAATAAAATTCCCTACAGAATTTGGTGTCGGAGAATTGAGAGGGTCACAGGAGATGGCTCGCCACGCCAACCTATCAATCTTCAAAGATAAAGCGGGGATGGAAACCTTGAGCATATTCAAGGTAGACAGGGAAGTACAGGAAGATAATCTGAAAAACTTCGAATTGGACCCAAGGGACAAAACGAGCAGAGAGAAAGAAGAACCAACTGAGTCAGTTGTTCTAGATGAAGCGGAACCAGATAAAACAGTAAAGATTGGAGCAAGGCTGACTGAACAAGTTAAGAAAGATGTGACAAGCTTGTTGAGGGAATATAAGGGGATTTTCGCTTGGTGTCACAAAGATATGCCAGGGATTGATAGGAGCGTAATTTCACACAATCTGGCTGTGAATGAAAAATGCAAACCGGTTGTGCAGAAAAGGAGAAGTTTCAACCCAGAAAGAAGTGCAGCAATAAAAGAGGAAGTATTCAAGTTACTCGCCGCAAGGTCAATTAGAGAAGTTAAGTACCCGGAGTGGGTGGCGAATGTGGTCCTAGTGAAAAAGAAAAACAATCAATGGAGGATGTGCGTCGACTTCACCGATCTGAACAAGGCCTGCCCCAAGGACAGCTTCCCGGTACCAAGGATTGACCAGTTGGTCGATGCAACAGCTGGACATGAGACGTTGAGCTTTATGGATGCATATTCAGGATATAACCAGATAAAGATGCACAAGCCAGACGAAGAGAAGACAGCGTTCACCACAGACCAGGGGTTGTATTGTTACATTGTTACACAGTTATGCCATTCGGCCTGAAGAACGCTGGGGCAACTTACCAGCGCTTGGTCAACAAAATGTTCGCCAGAAAAATAGGGAGAAATATGGAAGTCTACGTTGACGATATGCTGACAAAAAGCATCACAGCAGATAGACATACAGATGACCTGAGGGAAACATTCGATGTGCTGGTTAGGTATGGAATGAAATTGAATCCAGCAAAATGTGTATTCGGCGTACCATCTGGGAGGTTTCTCGGATATCAGGTACATCAAAGAGGAATAGAGGTGAACCCTGAAAAGATCCAAGCACTAGCAAAAATGGTCTCGCCAAGAACTTTGAAGGACGTCCAAAAACTCACGGGGTGCCTAGCATCGCTGAGCAGATTCATAGCCAAGTCAACAGACCGATGCCTACCATTTTTCAAAGCTCTAAAAAAGGGAAAAGGGGTCGAGTGGAATGAAGATTGCGAAAAGGCGTTCCAGGCTTTGAAAGACTACCTTGGACAGGCACCATTGCTATCAAAACCATAAACAGGAGAAACATTGTACATGTACTTATCCGTCTCAGAAGCAGCCACAAGTTCCGTACTAGTAAGACAGGAAGATGGAATCCAGAAGCCAATATACTACACTAGCAAAGCACTGTTACCAGTCGAAACAAGGTACTCGCCGACTGAAAAAATGGCACTCGCTCTGATAACAGCAGCAAGGAAGCTAAGACCATATTTCCAGGCTCATAAAATCGGGGTATACACCAACTGCCCACTGAAATTAATCCTGCAGAAACCAGAAATATCCGGTCGATTAACAAAATGGGCGATCGAGTTAAGTGAATTTGATGTAGAGTATCTCCCAAGGACAGCAATCAAAGCACAGGCAGTGGCAGACTTTGTAGCGGAGTTCACCGAGCCAAGCATAGAGGTGGCTAGAATGATGGTGGAGCAAAATAAGAAAGTGTTCAAATGGCAACTCCGCGTCGACGGTTCGTCAAACACGCATGGCAACGGGGCAGGGGTAGTAATGTCAACCCCGGAAGGAGATTCAGTCGAATGTGCCCTGCGTTTTGACTTCAAAGCTACTAACAATCAAGCTGAATATGAGGCACTCATAGCAGGTTTAAAAGTTTGCACAGTCCTAGGGGCAGATGAGGTAGAAATCTTCAGCGACTCTCAAGTGGTCGTCAATCAGGTACTAGATGAATACCAAGCGAGAGATGAAAGCATGATCACCTACCTGGAATTAGCAAAGGAACTGTTAGGAAGATTTAAAGAATACAGAATTGTTCATGTCCCCAGAGAAGAAAACGAGCAAGCTGATGCCCTGGCCAAATTGGCATCCGCCACAATTAACATCTGGCCCAAAAGTATATCCATGATCCGCCTGTTGCAGCCGAGCATAGTCAGATCAAAAGAAGTAGGGGCAGTCTTTGGCGAGAGGAACAGCTGGATCACACCAATCAAAGAATATCTCGTCAATGATGTACTCCCAAGTGACCCATTAGAAGCAAAACGGTTGAAGTATAGAGCTACAAGATATTCAGTACTCAATGGAGAGCTGTACAAAAGGGGGTATTCAAGGGCACTGCAGAGGTGTGTCGGACCTGAAGAAGCAGAAGGTATCCTGAGAAGCATACACAGTGGGAATTGTGGGAACCACGCTGGGGGTGTCAGCCTAGCCCACAAAACATTAAGGCAGGGTTTTTACTGGCCAACACTATTCACCGATGCCAAAAGAGTAGCAGCGAGATGTGAGGCGTGTCAAAAAATCGCCAACAACATCCGACAACCACCTGAACTTTTGCAAAGTATCACCTCGCCGTGGCCGTTCGCCATGTGGGGAATTGATTTAATTGGCCCAATGCCAACAGCAACTGGAGGGGTAAAGCACGCCATAGTGGCCATGGATTATTTTACGAAGTGGGTAGAAGCCGAACCATTGGTACATATAACAGAGGCGAATACTATAAGCTTTGTAAAGAAAAATATCCTGTACAGATTCGGGATACCAAACACCATCATCACGGACAATGGGACCCAATTCGATGGTAGGAAATTCAGGGAGCTGGGTGACAAATACGGCATCAACAACTACTACGCCTCCCCAGCACATCCGCAGACGAATGGCCAGACTGAAGTAGTAAACAAGATCATAAAGCATAACCTGAAAGCTAAATTGGCAACCAAAAAGGGCAGCTGGGCAGATAAATTACCACAAGTGCTCTGGGCGTATCGAACCACAGAGAGGGGTTCAACAGGTGAGACCCCATATTCCATGGCTTATGGAGCTGAAGCTGTCATTCCCGTGGAAACATCATTCTCTTCACCAAGGGTACAACTCTTCCAACCAGAACTTAACATTGATATGCTGAAATGCGGTCTAGATGAGTTAGAAGAAAGAAGAGAGCGCGCACAAATAAGGAATACTGCGTATCAACAGAGGGTAGCCAGATATTACAACTTACATGTGCGTGAAAGGAGGTTCTCGCTTGGTGACTTAGTACTGAAAAGGGTGAATCCGGGAACAAGAGACAAAGCTGCAGCATCACTCGCAGACAAATGGGAAGGGCCTTATCAAATTACAGGAATAGCTGGCCACGGGGCATATTGCATCACTCGAGAAGGCTTTGGCGAACTACCCCGCCCATGCAATGCGCAGTACTTGAAGATATATTATCCTTAACTTTTTTCAAAGTTTAGAGCTTTTTCAACCTTTTTTATTATGTTTTAGAGCAGTTTTTCATTTTAGCATTTTTCTTTATGACTATGTTAACAAAGTTGCAGGAAATATTCAATAAAAGAGTAATTTATTGCTGAGAATTCACAATTTCACTCGCCAGTCACAAAGGGCATTCGCCATCGTATATCGCCACCATCACATAAAGACGAGTTTCATACTCGCAGCAATGATAATTGGCGAGAAACAAAAACCCGAGTTGCAAAAAGCGACGATCGCCGTTACGGGAAAATATAATCCCTAGAAGCAAGAAAGCCAGCTGAGCAAAGACAAAACATGTTAAAAACTTGGTGTATGGTCAGATACGTCCTGACAAATACTAAGTACGCCAAAATACAGCAATGGCAGCTGAATATAGCTATAAAATACGCTAAAAACTTGGTGTATGGTCGGATACGTCCTGACAAATACCGAGTAAGCCGAAAACTCAGCAATGGCAGCTGAATAAAAGCAAAAAATATGCTAAAAAATAACTTGGTGAAAAACTAAGTAAAGCCAAAAACTCAGCAAAGGCAGCTGAACAAAGAAAAGTATATATTTATAACTTTGTATCATTTACAAATGAATGAACAAAAAGAATAAATTTACAATCCTAAACAATAGAAAAATCCAAAAAAAACTCAACCAGCTGCAGGAGGGCCCTCGCTATCTTCCTCATCTTCAATCTCCTCATCCGAAGGCCAGATGACTTCCTCATCCTCCGTTGGCATGAAAGGCTCATAATCCCTCCTAGCAACGGGACCCAAGTCAGGCTCAGCACCAGAGCCAGAAAAGCTGCCCTTTTGACCCGAGTAGTAAGTATTGAAGGCACGCTTGCTAGGGATCTCTAGATGCATGGGATGAGGTTCAGTCCTGTTGTAACGGCAGTGGGCTTTCCATCGTCTCATTTGATCTTTAATCGAGTCCACGCCGCTGGCCATGTGCCGCTGGAGGGACCTATCGAAGCGCTTCAGAGCTTTCTCGTTAGAATGATCCTTTATGGCAAAGAATTTCTTCGCCTGCCTTATGCCTTTCTCAAATTCGCGCAACAAAAGCGCATCGTAGGCAGGGGATCTCTTGAAGCGGTCAACTGATTTAGCCTCCAGCACAGCTTTCAAATTTTAGAAGATAAGGTCACGGGAAGACAACTGGTTACGTAAATCTGCCGCCTCGTGCTCAGCCTTCTCCTTAGCCTCCTCAGCCACCCGCTCGGCCTCCAAACGTGCTGCGAAGGACTCTTGACTTGTAGATAGAAGCTCCTTCAGCGAGCGAATCTCCTCTTCAGCAGCAGAGAGTTTTTCTTCGGCGGCCAGCCGAGCAGACAGATGACCATCTGAGGATTCTCTTAACTGAGCGAGCTGTTGAGCATGGGATTCTTCAGCTGAGAGCTTTTCAGCCGCCAAAACAGAAGCCTGCTCGCGCAAGCGTTTAATCTCACGGGAAGCTCTGATCCCATACTTGTAAGTCTCACCCATCTCAGACATCATTTGAGGAAGAGGATAGTCGAAGTTAGAAAATATATGGAAAAATAATAATACATAGAGATTTACGGCGAAGAACTTACCAAGGAGTGGCAGTTGAAGAAAAATTCCATCTTCCTGTTACAAGACTTGTCTTTAACATGCCCTCGGCTATCACCGATGTATATATCATTATTAGCCAGGTGGGAGCATATTTCAGTAGCCGAAAAATCAAAAAGGGACACGTTCCCTTCATCGGCTTCAACTGGTCCGGTAGGAGGGGCTTCATGGGAAAAACCCAAACCGGAAGCAGAGGTCCCAGCCTGCTTTGATGGGCCTGGCCGATCAGTCGACTCAGGTTGGCCAGATGGCCTAGGTTAATCTGAGACACTCGGCTCGCCGATAACCACTGCAGGAGAAGCTGGTCGGGGAGAAGTAGAAGCGGGGATAGTCTGTTCATTAACCCCCTCAGAGGGAGGCGTCGCTACATTCTCGGCTTCAGCAGGCCCCTCGTGAACAGCCGGTTGGGTAGAAGGGGTCTTGGCGACAGCTGGCTCCTCAGCGCCTTCCTCGTCGGAAGAAACAACAAACTGCACCACCCGTGAAGCCCGCTTGGGAGGTCGAGCAGAATGATCAGGCATGCTCTCAGCAGGACGTTTACTCCTCCTAGCTCTAGGGGCCAGGTCACTCGTAGGATCGAGAGGAGTCTCAGGAACATCCGCGTTAAAAAAAGGGATGTCACTGACCCCTCCTGAAACCCCAACCTTCTCCTTACCCTTACGACTGGGGGTGGTCGCAGTCGGGGTAGTCGCAGCAATAGCAGTAGCAGGGGTAGTCGCAGCAGCAGCAGCAACAGGAACAGTCGCAGCAGCATCTGCACGTATAGGGGGCTGCCCCGATTCAACCCCTCCCCCGGTAACATCACCAGCGTCCTCGCCATCAAAAGGATCATCACCATCCGGGCCAGCAATTCCCTCCTTGGCCAAACCAGTAGCATGCCTTTTGCTGGCAGCCTCGGAATTCTTCACCGCCCGGGCTTGCAAGTCGCAAATGGTGTCAACGTCACATACTGCAAGAAAAATAAACAAAGTGTCAACTAACAGAATAAAACGAAATAGAAACAAAGAAGGAATAGACAAAGGCTTACAGCGAGGAAGCCTTGCATGTAGGCGTGTAAAAATCCCCTCAGAAATCATTTTTTCCTCATCCAAGAGGAAGGATCTGTCCCTTGAGTCCAAAGGGAGGACAGCCGCCGCGGCGAGGTGAGAAATCTCCCTATCCAACAAAGCAGGGGCTGCCTTCGACCAGGCTTCAGGAGATGTGAAATGCCTGGGAACCTTCTTCGCCAAAAGATTGCGGCGAATGCTAGCTGGCACATCCCTACCCCACTCGCCACCAGCGAAAAACCAACTGTTTTTCCACCTTTTATTTGAGGTGGGGAAGCCCCAGATGAAACCTTTCTTCTTTTCATCACTGGAGACCTCAACTTGACTAGGGTTCGCCACACCCTCAGGGATCCAGTTCTCCACCGGCGAAGAAAGAAGGAAGTACGTGCCACCATTGCCCGCCTGCCTTAGAGTGTAAAAGTGGCGGATCTCGCGAGGTGTAGGGGGCCCATAACCCTTCAGCTTCCACATAAGGCACAGGCACATCAGTATCCTGTAGCTGTTCGGAGCAAGTTGTGCCAGTGCAATCTGAGCCTCGGCGAGAAACCTCACGATGAAAGACTGAAGAGGAAGTGTTACTCCGTAGTTGAGCATGGCACCATAGATGGCGACCGCGTTCTCGGGAGGATTCCATGCTGCCCGATCGCCAGGTAACATCAAGGTGACAGAGTCGGGAATATCGAAACGACTCTTATATTTACGGAGCTCGTCCTCGCCAACCACATTAACCTCCGTATCAAAAGAACTGAAACTAATTATAGCACGGTGTGTATAAAACTATCTAGAGGGGGGGGTGAATAGATTTTACGCTTTTTACCCAATTTTTCGTGTTAGTCAAAATTACGAATTTACCCTCAAGATAATATAAACAAGCAAGTGTAATATGGTGCGGAAATTAAATCAACACTTGATTTTTACGTGGAAACCCTCACGGGAAAAACCACGGGCTATGTAAGTAAGCCACACTCGAACCTCGAATCCACTAAATGTGCAAACGATTACAACCTAATCCTGGAAGTAATCACACACCTACCTAATCCCGGTATGAGTGAACCTAGTCCAATTTGCTTGTGATCTAAGCAACCTAATCCCGATTGCTACACACAAGACTTACCTTCTCTTAAAGAGAATACAACCCTAAGTGAATATGTGAAAATATCCAAAATGCAACATAGAGCAAGGGAAACCCTATATGCTTATCTAAGATGATTAATATGCAATTAAGAACAATCCTAGATATCAAAACTAAATGACATGTCAATTAGTTAAGCTAATCAATATCAAGCACAAAACCTAATATGCTAGCACAATACAACTTCTCAAACATACATCATACTAATCTCAATTTTGTATCTAAAGCATACAAAATAACAATCAAGTAATTAATTGAGATTGCTAGATAAAATAAACACAAAATATGTAAGATATTAGTGAAAAGCTTACCAAGCAAAGTATGATGAAGATTCCATGCAAGATGACATCTAGATGATCTATGATGATGCTAGATGATGATTGATGATCATGAAATTGTGTTTGAGTAATTAAAAATGAGTTCTTTGTGTATTTTTCTTCTCTTGAAAAATATCCTAAGTATGAAGAATGAATAAGAACTCTTGTAAATGACCTAAAATCAAGTTAGCATATATATAGAGGCCATAAGTGAAGTGAGGTCGTTTTGAAATTTCGCCAGAAAAACACTCTGTGCACTGGTGGACCTGCGCTGGTGGACCAGCGCACAAGCCAATTTTGGCTTAAGCGCTAGACGTCAGGCGCTGCCACCAGCGCCAGTCCAGCGGCGCCAAACTGGGCGATCGGCGCTGGTCCACACCAGCGCACGACCAGCGGCGCGCCACTGGGCGATTTACGCCGGTGAGCGGCGCTGGTCGACCGGCGCTGGTGGACCAGCGCACAGCCCAAATTTGCACCCCACAAGCAATCATGCAAGGGGTACAAAGTCAAACAAGATGCATCCTAAAAGCCTAAATGCTATGATGTTTTCAACACAAGATGCAATCATATAAATAAGCAAGAAGAGATGAAAATAAGCATTGATGCACAACAAAAAGAACCACAACATACAAAGATTAAACATATGCATGAGTTGTGAGTGTGTGCAACTATCTCTTCAAGACAAGAAAGCACTTAGAATATTACCCTTGGTGCTTGTCAATAATGAGGTCTTCAAAGGGCCTAATGCACTAATAACAACATCTAAACTACCCTTACAAAGAATCCCCATTTATGGTTTGATCACGAAATAAGCCAATTAAAAACAACGGGAATCCTTACAATCTCCCCCTTTGGCTATTTCATGACAAAACCATCACTCACATTAAATCCTCACAAAAAAATAGAAACTACGGGATTACAATGATATTCTACATTACAAAGAGATAAGAGAATGCAACTTGAAGTCTTCAATCCTCTTGTAGAATAATCAATCCCTGAAAAGAGTTTCTAACATTCCAATTCAAGTAAAGTGTGAGATTAATCATGTGAGAATAATACTAAGCATTTGCATTTTTAGAATTTAGGAACAACATTAGCAAATGTATGCAATGTATGATAAATGCAATGCTCCCCCTCAAAGGGTTACTCCCCCTCAATGTATGTTCTCCCCAAAATGCACAAAAGCTTCTATATTTTGCAACTCCCCTTACCATATTCTACTCCCCCTTTTTGTCATGATATAGGCAAAGGAGTAGTCCCCAACCGGGTCACTCAAAGCAACGAGAGATAGAAGCATGCAAGATATGCATATACTTATAAGTCACTTTATGCACTTCAATTAATTTGAGAGAAACAAGGAGATTTATTTGAGAAAATGTGTGAATCCAACATGCTTTGCATACAAGACATATAGCATTCAAGTCCAAAATACAATGGTATTTGGCAAAGCAAATGACAAAGGTTTCTAATTCGAATTCAAACCAATTTCACCAATGTCATGGGAAAAGCAAGGATATAGAGATTATTGATTTTAATTTAAGAGTAACTATATCCAACTTTATAAGCGAAACATGGCATGAGCGACTTTGCACCCTATTAGATCTTTTCGAATAAGATATCCGTATGATAGTAACCATGTTCAACTAATAAAGAAAGAGAGACATTTGGAATGTAAATTCCTTTGAACGGATACAAGATCCTTTATTCATTTTGAGTCTCATAAGCTTTCACACAAGTTTTGCATTTTTAAGAATATGCAATCATCAATTCATGCTTTTCATGTGAGCATGTTGTATGAATTTCATGCTTTTTCATTTAGCATTAGCATGTTATTTAAGAAACATCATGTCATGGAGATAACTATAGGTCATTCACATCATACTTCCTATGTAAATCTCCTAGTCCAAAAATGCATGTTTGAACATAAATATGACATGGATTGTAAACAAGCAAGGTTCACACTTATAGAATTGAAAACATATATACATATGTACAACCAAGCTTACTCAAGCAATTAAAAGAAGAGGCATAAGTTATTTCAAATTTTTTTGCAAGATACAAGAATGCAAAATAGCTCTCTTTGCTTGAGTTCCCCATATGGGGTCAATCATAGAACATCACTCCACAAGACATATCCCAATAGATCTACTAAGAGTTTTAAATCGAGTAGCATCTAAGGGTTTAGTAAATAAGTCCGCAAGTTGATCATTAGTACCTACATGTTCAAGTACTATGCATTTATTTTCAACAAGCTCTCTAATGAAGTGATGGCGGATGTCAATATGCTTAGTTCTAGAATGTTGAACCGGATTCTTGGAAATATTAATAGCACTCATGTTATCACAAAAGAGAGTGAGAGTACCTTGATTGAATCCGTAGTCTACTAGCATTTGCTTCATCCATAGGAGTTGTGTGCATCCACTCCCTGCGGCTATGT
Organism: Acer saccharum; assembly: GCA_030490815.1. Lineage (NCBI taxonomy): Eukaryota > Viridiplantae > Streptophyta > Magnoliopsida > Sapindales > Sapindaceae > Acer > Acer saccharum. The sequence goes on from CM059871.1 coordinate 33,987,139, forward strand.
ACTCGGCCTCGGCCGTGGACAAGGAAATCGAGTTTTGCTTCTTGCAAAACCAAGACACCAAGTTGTTGCCTAGAAAGAAGCAACCGCCCGATGTGCTCTTCCTATCATCACAATTTCCTGCCCAATCCGCATCACTAAAGCCTACAAGACTAGCATTAGTGTCAAAAGAGTACCAAATCCCATAGTTGGATGTCTCATTCACATAGTGAATGATCCTCTTCACTGAAGAGAGGTGGGACTCCTTAGGATCCGCTTGGTACCTAGCACACACACCCACACTAAAAGATATATCGGGCCTACTTGCGGTCAAATAAAGCAAGCTACCTATCATGCCACGATATAGAGTTTGTTCCACACTTTTACCACTAGCATCCTTGCTTAGCTTCAAAGTGGTACTCATGGGTGTATCACAATGTTTGGCTTTCTCTAAACCAAACTTCTTCACTAGGTTCTTAGCATATTTGGCTTGGGTTATGAAAATCCCATCATGCATTTGCCTAATTTGCAAACCTAGGAAGTAACTAAGCTCACCAACAAGACTCATATCAAATTCAAGAGACATGACATCAACAAATTGTTGGACTTTGGTGTTGTTGGTAGAGCCAAACACTATGTCATCAACATATATTTGAGTTATGAAAAGCTCATCATTGTCTCTCTTGATGAATAGTGTCTTGTCAACACTACCTCTTGTGTAGTTATTGTCAACAAGAAATTGAGTGAGGCGCTCATACCAAGCCCTTGGTGCTTGTTTCAACCCATATAGAGCCTTTTTGAGGCGATAGACATGGTTGGGGTGGTGAGCATCCACAAACCCCTTGGGTTGTTCTACAAACACTTCCTCTTGCAAGAAGCCATTTAGGAAGGCACTCTTGACGTCCATTTGGTGCAATTTGAACTTGTGCACACAAGAGATGGACAAGAGAAGCCTAATGGACTCTAAGCGGGCAACGGGAGCAAAAGTCTCCTCAAAGTCGATACCCTCAATTTGAGAGTACCCTTGTGCTACAAGTCTAGCCTTGTTCCGCACTATGTTGCCATCCTCATCGGATTTGTTCCTAAATATCCATTTGGTGCCTATGACATTAGTGGTCTTAGGCCTAGGAACTAGAGTCCAAACCTCATTCCTTTCGAATTGGTTTAGCTCTTCTTGCATGGCAAGAACCCAAAATTCATCATTTAAGGCTTCTTCAACCTTTTTGGGTTCAATTTGAGAGGTGTAACATGTATAGCTAATAAGATTAGCAAGTTGGCGTCTAGTCCTAACACCCTCATTTACCTCTCCAATGATATCTTCTTTATCATGGAGTTTCCTAACCCATGGAGCGGGTTCTTTAGAGTCCAAGAGAGGAACTCTATCAATAGGTTGTGTGTCATTATTGTTGACATTAGATGTCCCAACATTAGGTGACACCACAACCTCCTCCAAAGGAGAATCATCACTAAAAATAACCTCCTCCTCATGATCATTAGACTTGAGCCTAGTATCATCAAATACGACATTGGATGATTCCATAACACTTAGAGTCTTTAAATTGAAAACTCTATAGGCTCTACTATTTAAGGCATAGCCAATAAAAATACCCTCATCACTCTTAGCATCGAATTTGCCAAGTTGATCACGGTCATTCAAAATGTAGCATTTGCTTCCAAAAGTGTGGAAGTAGCTAACATTTGGCCTCTTGCCTTTCCATAACTCATAGGAGGTGTTTCTAGTACCGGGCCTTAGGAACACTCTATTTCCTATATAGCAAGCCGTGTTGATGGCTTCGGCCCATAAGTTCCTAGGGACATTGTTGCTAAGCAACATCACTCGGGCCAACTCTTGGAGGACCCTATTCTTCCTCTCAACAACTCCATTTTGTTGAGGTGTCCTAGGAGCAGAAAATTCATGGGAGATGCCTAAACCATTACAAAAGGTTTCAAAGGTGGCATTCTCAAATTCTCTCCCATGGTCACTTCTAATCCGTTTAATGCTTTTAATATTAGAGTTCATTTCATTTTGAATTTTATTACAAAGCATTTTAAACTTATCAAAAGTTTCGGATTTTTCTCTAAGAAAATATGTCCATGTGAACCTAGAGAAATCATCAACACAAACAAAAATGTATCTCTTTCCACCCAAACTTTCGGTTTGCATGGGACCCATGAGGTCCATGTGGAGAAGCTCAAGTGGCTCTTGGTGGTGAGATACTTACCCTTTTTGTGCATGCTTTTAGTTTGCTTTCCTTGTTGGCAAGGTCCACAAATACCATTGGCTTTCTTCCCAAGCTTAGGGAGGCCACGCACACAAATGAACTTTCCAAGGGTCCGTAGATCCCTAAAGTTCATGTGGCCAAGTCTTTCATGCCACAACTCAATTTGCTCATCCATGGACACATGATTAGATACAATTCTAGCTTCAAGACAATAACAATTGTCGCTAGATCTCATGCCCTTCAACAAGGTTTGTCCATCGGGTTTAAGGATAGAGCAATAATCTTTAGAGAACAAGACGGAATATCCTTCATCACTAAGATGTGAAATGCTAATTAAATTGGCTTTCAAGCCATCAACAAATAAAGCATTGGATAAGGAGGGTAATCCGGGAACGGAAATGGTTCCTTTCCCTACAACATTTCTTTTGGATCCATCACCAAAAGTGACATTTCCACCTTCCTCCATAACAAGAGTCTCGAAGAAACTCTTGTTTCCCGTCATGTGCCTAGAGCACCCACTATCCAAGTACCAAAAATTAGAAGAATTTGCCTTCAAGGCTATTTGTGCAACATGGCAAACATTTTCATTCTTTCTAATCCACTTAGCAACAATTTTAGCTTTCTTAGTGGTCTTTGGTACATGTGCTCTACTATTTCTAGGATCATGCAAATCAATATTTTCTTTCCTAGAAACATGCATCTTGGCTATATTCTTTCTCTTTTCAATCATGCTTTGTTTTCTACACATTTTAATATATTGAAAGCAATTTGGTCTAATATGACCATCACAACCACAAAAGTGACAAATAGGAATGAAAAAAGGAATCATACCTCGCCTTTGAGCACGTCCATGTCTTTGTGGATATGTAGGTTCAATCCATCTTCGTTGTTGAATCGGTCTTGGTTGCTTCCAAGCTTGAGGTTGCATGATTGGTCTCTTTCCTTTGTGAGCCAATTTGGGAGGAGTGTTGGCTTGAGGAACCTTAGGAGGTTGAGCTTGAGATTTCCTTCTTGGCCCCATTTTCACTTGTGCATTAGAACTTTGTCCTATTTCTAACTTCTTCCTAGGAGGTTGCACAAATGAAGTTTCTTCGTTCTTCAAGCTCTTGACAAACACTGTCTTGTTAGAGGTTGAGACTTTCTTGCCATCTTCATACCCAAGACCTCTATTGTCACTTGGACTCTTTCCAACACCAAGTAAATGATCAAGCTTCTTGGTGCTAGAATCTATCCTAGCCAAGGACCCTTTAACCTCAACAAGTTCCCTCTTCAAGCCTTCTTCACTTCTCTTGGATAAGTCTAACTCCTCAATTAACTTATCCTCTCTCCTCTTCAATCTTTCCACTTGTTCACTTAAGTGGTCATTGTGAGCCGAAAGTTCAAGGTTTTCTTCTCTCAACCTCTCAATCTTTCTTGTGCTTTTAAGCGCTAAATCATTGAACTCGGCATGGTATTTAGCAAGCACCTTTTGCTCCACAAACTTCTTCTTGGAACTAGAAGAGGAGTCACTTTCTTCTTCACTAGAGTCAATTTCCTCTTGACTCAAATCTTCCTTTTCACTAGCACTTTTGCTCTTGTGAGAAGTGCAAAAGCTAGGAAGTTAGCCATGAGCTCTTCCTCACTTGAAGACTCATCTTCCTCATTGGAGTCATCACTACTCCCACTCCATGTGGCGGCCATCACTTTACCCTTCTTCCTCTCATTGTGATTCGCACATTCGGGGGCAAAGTGACCAATCCCACCACACTCAAAGCATCGGACCCCTTTCCTTTCGGTCCTCTCTTGTCTAGGCTCAAACTTCTTGAAGGAACTCTTTTTCTTCAAATCTTGTCCTCTTGACCCAAATCCCTTCTTCTTCTTGAACCCCATAACCTTGTTGAACCGTTTCACAAATAAGGCAAGGTCTTCATCCGATTCATGCTTTGCCTCCTTTGCATCCTTAGATGCTTTCAAAGCTATTCCTTTAGACTTCTTAGGAGGAGTAGTGTTGCTAGGAGCCTTCCTAGACTCATATGCAAGGAGACGCCCAATTACCTCACTTGGCTTCATATCCATGTAGCCACTATTTTCTTCTATGGCCGTCACCTTTGATTCAAACCTATCGGGGAGAGATCTCATAATTTTTTGCTTGACTCTCCTATCCGAATAAGGGTCTCCGAGTTGATGGCTTTGATTTACTATGTCCATCAATTTGATTTCGAAGTCGTTGAAGCATTCATCCTCTCCCATCCTAAGTAACTCAAATTGAGTTTGGAGGACTTGAAGCTTGGACTCCTTCACCACCTCGGTTCCCTCATGTGCAACTTAAAGGATGTCCCATGCCACTTTGGCAATTTGAGTATTCTGAATAAGCTTGTACTGATTCTCATCCATGGCACACATAATGGCATGCATCGCCTTCCTATTCCACTTTGAAGCCTCAAACTCTTGCGCGTTCCATTGCGCCTTAGGCTTCAACACATCTTGTCCTCCACCCGCGGGAGTCATCATAGGGAGATCATATCCGTCTTCCACCGCCATCCATGCACGATCATGAATTTGGCATATGTAGGATTCCATCTTCCCTTTCCATTGGGAATAGTTTAAACCGGTAAGAAGTGGAGGCCTTGTGCTTGAAGCTCCTTCGTGGCCACCACCATTTCCACCGTTTCCACTCATAGTGTTAATGAATGAATGAAATGAATGCAAATGTATGAATAATCAAAAGTCACACAAAATGCAAAACACACCAAAATAAAGCAAGGATCACCTATGTATGTCTAGGAACCCGCTCTGATACCAAGTGAAACTAATTATAGCACGGTGTGTATAAAACTATCTAGAGGGGGGGTGAATAGATTTTACGCTTTTTACCCAATTTTTCATGTTAGTCAAAATTACGAATTTACCCTCAAGATAATATAAACAAGCAAGTGTAATATGGTGCGGAAATTAAATCAACACTTGATTTTTACGTGGAAACCCTCACGGGAAAAACCACGGGCTATGTAAGTAAGCCACACTCGAACCTCGAATCCACTAAATGTGCAAACGATTACAATCTAATCCCGGAAGTAATCACACACCTACCTAATCCCGGTATGAGTGAACCTAGTCCAATTTGCTTGTGATCTAAGCAACCTAATCCCGATTGCTACACACAAGACTTACCTTCTCTTAAAGAGAATACAACCCTAAGTGAATATGTGAAAATATCCAAAATGCAACATAGAGCAAAGGAAACCCTATATGCTTATCTAAGATGATTAATATGCAATTAAGAACAATCCTAGATATCAAAACTAAATGACATGTCAATTAGTTAAGCTAATCAATATCAAGCACAAAACCTAATATGCTAGCACAATACAACTTCTCAAACATACATCATACTAATCTCAATTTTGTATCTAAAGCATACAAAATAACAATCAAGTAATTAATTGAGATTGCTAGATAAAATAAACACAAAATATGTAAGATATTAGTGAAAAGCTTACCAAGCAAAGTATGATGAAGATTCCATGCAAGATGACATCTAGATGATCTATGATGATGCTAGATGATGATTGATGATCATGAAATTGTGTTTGAGTAATTAAAAATGAGTTCTTTGTGTATTTTTCTTCTCTTGAAAAATATCCTAAGTATGAAGCATGAATAAGAACTCTTGTAATGACCTAAAATCAAGTTAGCATATATATAGAGGCCATAAGTGAAGTGAGGTCGTTTTGAAATTTCGCTAGAAAAACACTCTGTGCGCTGGTGGATCTGCGCTGGTGGACCAGCGCACAAGCCAATTTTGGCTTGAGCGCTGGACGTCAGGCGCTGCCACCAGCGCCAGTCCAGCGGCGCCAAACTGGGCGATTGGCGCTGGTGGCCGGCGCTGGTCCACACCAGCGCACGACCAGCGGTGCGCCACTGGGCGATTTGCGCCGGTGAGCGGCGCTGGTCGACCGGCGCTGGTGGACCAGCGCACAGCCCAAATTTGCACCCCACAAGCAATCATGCAAGGGGTACAAAGTCAAACAAGATGCATCCTAAAAGCCTAAATGCTATGATGTTTTCAACACAAGATGCAATCATATAAATAAGAAAGAAGAGGTGAAAATAAGCATTGATGCACAACAAAAAGAACCACAACATACAAAGATTAAACATATGCATGAGTTGTAAGTGTGTGCAACTATCTCTTCAAGACAAGAAAGCACTTAGAATATTACCTTTGGTGCTTGTCAATAATGAGGTCTTCAAAGGGCCTAATGCACTAATAATAACATCTAAACTACCCTTACAAAGAATCCCCATTTATGGTTTGATCACGAAATAAGCCAATTAAAAACAACGGGAATCCTTACAAGAACACGGACGGTTTGGCGAGAAGTGCAGCCCATCTCTCTAATGGTCCTCAACATCAGAGTTGACAGTCGTCTGCGCATCCAGCAGGGACACACGGGGAGCCCTAGAGGCACGTCGTTTACTGGTTGTTGGTCTAGAAGATCTCGGCATCGTGGGAGAATCGCTGTTAGAAAACGGAGGAGAGATGTTAGGAATAAAAGCATCCTCAGAAGACGGAACATAAACAGAAATTGGGACCGGAGAATCCGGACAAAAATTACGAATCAGAGATTCAATTTTATCCGCAGTACTTTTATCACCAAGCTCCATGGCTTGCATCATCCGATTAAAAAGAGAAGAACGTAAAGAAGGGTCCATGGGAACTCACCAGAAAACCCTAGGTTCGCGAAAGATACGCAGAGAGGCAGGAATAGTCGATTCCGGTGAACCGTCCGGCAATAGAAGGCACAGGGAAAGGACTGTAGTAAGTAATCGAAGAAATGAGGTAGATAAAAACGAAGAATCAAACTGTTCTTTTCTGCTTTGAGAAAAACGATGGAGGAATAAATGGAAAGAGTGAAGTGGAGAAAAGGAAACGATCGGGCCTTAAAAAGAGGGAACTTTGAAATTCAAAAAAAAAAATCAAGTGCAATGATGCACAATTAATGAGAATGACGGCCACAGTCACCAAAACCGCAATAGTCACCACCAAGTAAATGACATGTGGCATCTCGGGGATAACCAAGCCGTCAGAATATCCCTTCACCTGTCAAGCAAGTGGAAGCGCCAGGAGTTGTGTGGTTTAAATTGAAAGCTTGCACCGGAAGAATCAATTAATAATTACAGCGCGTGGTAAAAAGGAAAGAGGGAGTTATTGCCAAGTGTGTTGAAATCTTATAAACATAAATATAAATACTACTCGCAGAGACAAACGAAGTGGGAAGAACAAGTCATGAAAGAATGGTGTTATGAATCTCGATCTGAATGTCTCTAAAAATCGGCTCTCTTTATTTTTTTCCTTCCTTTCTTTTTATAGGTCTTCTGCAGTTTTGAGAGAACGAAGAGGCGGTCCACCGCTTGACGTGCCGCTGGGTGGGCACATGCATGGGCAGCGGAAAATCCATCTTCAACGTTCTGGAATGGCTCACTTGCCTCCTGAGCGGCATGGGCCGCTTGGGAGGCACTTGCCTCCTGAGCGGCATGGGCCGCGAAAATTGAGGATCCTCGAATGCCTAGTGTACCGCCGACGGTGCACTTGCATGATGGGCGGCATGGGCCGCGGTAAATGGGAATTTTTGCCCTTTCTTCATCTTTTGACTCCATCATCACCTAAATAAGATCCAATCAACATTTCTATGGAAAGAGGCCTGCAAAGACTTAACAAACACATCAACCTACCAAAAGGACCCAAGAAACAAACATAAACATAGGCAAAAAGGGCAAAATATAAGCATAGAATTAGACTGATCAAATACCCCCAAACCTATCTTTTGCTAGTCCTCGAGCAAAACCAAACATTCCTAAACTGAAAAACTAAATCCTAATAAAGCCACTTTCACAGGGAACGCGATAGCATTGAGCACATGCTACAAGCCTTTAAACCTCTAGGTGTCCCTAGTAGGAGGAGTGTTGTCTCCTGAGGGTTCTCAGCTATGACACCCACAAACATATCCCACAAAACCAATCATTCGAGATGCAATCGATTAATGCTCAGATTGAAACAATGCATGCAAAAGCCAATAGGTAAAGACTATCATTATGTCACAAATTTGAATGCACTGCTCAATTTTAGATGAAAAGCCCAAACTTAAGATATTCTAGCATCAAAAACACTTTTGCCGAACGCCATAGATGTAATTCACCTCGACTCTAAGCCTCACCAGATATCGCTCATATTTCACACAGAACCTAGGCAAATACACTCATCAAGCATATGCGAAAGAAGTTATGCACAAGAAATTTCAAATTATAATCGCATATGAATATATCATTGAAAGAACGCTTGATTTGTATGCAAAGATCTCATGAAAAGAATCGAATCATTATGAGCAAGATAAACACACACTTCACTTCTACTTTCATAGCAAGGATAACCAGCAGATCAATTAGACTTTTCATTAGGTTGTAATGGGGCTATTGGGTAAAGGTTAGAAAGGAACGGGATGTAGGAGTTCAAAAACCTAGGATCATTCAGTGAGAGCCTTCAGTTACCTTTACGGCTTGGCACAAGCTCTTAGGTCTTCATTGACTTCCTTTGTAAGTGGAATAATGCCACTCACCATTCATTAATGTTCCCTTAATTCACCATTCTCTTTTGCCCACTCCTTCAAGAGTAGATACAACACTTAAATCCTTTGACATGTTGTGCTCCTTAGATTCTTTCTCTGGCGCACGCAACTCACCATTCATTTTGGTGGCAAAACTTCTTTTTCTCATTTTTTCTCCTTTTTTTTTTTTTTTTTTTTTTTTTTAACAAACTATAGATATAATATTACAAAACCAGACAACCTTTCCTCTTTCATTTGGATTGAATGCAGCTCATTCTTTATTTGACTCATATCAATTTCGCACAACTTCTTATGCGAACTCTTCAACCTTCTTCACAATCTCAAAGCATGATCCCAAGTTAACAGGTATGGCTATTGTTGACGGTGAAATTTGGATTGCCACGCACTCAACAATTATATCAATTTAATATAAAACAAGAAAATTAAGAACACATGCAAAAGACAAGTTTTACGTGGAAAACCCTTGAATGGGAAAAACCACGGCGCCCCTGAGGGCAGAAGAATAATACTAGGTTTTCGTTGCTTTGCTACACGCTCAGATCTCTCTCACAATTGCTCTCTTTTCTCTCTCTAGATTTCTGAACCCCCTCCTCATGGGATAGGTGGTTCTATTTATACATGTTTACTTAGGGTTTCCCCTTGTTTTCAGCCGTGTGGGTGAAAGGTTTCCCTCTTTGATTCGTACTAGGGTCCTTTCTTGTCACGGATCAGGTCTACTTTCCTTTTTATGATTCCTTGTTGTTCTGGGTCTTCTAAAAGTTTAGGGTTTATTTCTGTGTTTCTGTCGAGTCGGTTCAAGCCCAGTGTGCTGGTCCAGCGAGTACCTTTATTTTCTGGGTATTGCATATTTGGCGAGCACACTTCTATATTCGGCGAGTAGGTATTTAGCTTCGGCGACCATATCTTTGACTTCCTTCTGGTTTAAGCTATTCTATCATTCTGACTTGTCAAACTTCCTCCTTTAACCCGGTCAATGAGTGACGTGGCAGTCTTTCGTTAGCTCTTTTGATGACGTGTCAGGTTGGCGAATTTATACATACAACAGCTATAATATGGCTTACATGGGTTACAGTAAATTTGGTGAAGAAAGAAAAGGCAATCAGTGTTTGGCTTCAAACAGGGCTATGGAGCACACACACAAGGGTAGGAAATATTACAGGCCTTTTAAGTAGTTCATGCACACATAGTCTAACATCACTTCCACTGGTTCGACTTACTCAAGATCAAAGATAACATGTGAAAATCTTTTATGATGAATGCTCTATAATGCTCAATGTTCAACCTATAGAGATCAGATCTAATGCTAAGAACCTACTGAGTGTTTAAAGAATAGAAACAAAATACTCCCTCAAATATGTCATTTATGTACGCACTTTGGCTTAGTGAACTCACAGGGTAGTCTCCACTATTAATCATGGCAATCCAACTATGCATCCTATCCACTATCACATCCAGAGCATGTCATAAATTTTGAAAATGCAATGCAATACTCTAAGCGGCAAGATGTTAGTTTAAACCCAGTGATTTAAGCATATCATTTCAAAGTCAATACCAAAACATCTCATCAAGGTTACTGCAGGAACGACAGACTTTAAAACACTGAAAAACATGACCCAAGACTCAACATACCCCCAAACCTAAACTCGACAGTGTCCTCAATGTTGACAAGCAAGAAAAGACAGGCAATGAAAAACAAAAGAAAAAAAACAAAAGCAAATAAAAGTTTAAAAAGAAAAAAAAATCCAGCCTTGCTAATCTCCTCCATCCTCATCAGATAGCTGTAAGATCTCGGTCCCCTGATCGGAGTCTATCGGGTCATCCTGCATCTGCTGCTCATCATCAAAGTGCAAGATCGGGGTCCGCTGGTCGTAGTTCTACTGCTCGACACCTGATCCACCAGCTGCAAAAGGATCCTGGTCAGGAATAGGAGTCGGAAATGGCACTCCACTCCCACTAGCCACAGAAGACCGGCTAGTCAGCATCCCACGCAGCTCCTCTATGTTTGTCTCGATAGTGTCAAAACGAGTCTCTAATCGACCCTTCAACTGCCCGAAGCGTAAATCCATATGAGTCTGCATAGCATGCAAAAGAGTGGTAAATGGATCACCTCCTGGCTGAGCTCCGCCTATCTGAGCGGCCTGTGGCGCCCCTTGAGGCTGGTCCTGTAAAAGTGATGCTGCCTCTGCCTCTCTTGCCTCTCGCTCCTCTCGGCGACGTCTTCTCTCCCCATAATTTCCAATAGGAGGAAGGCCCCTCAGGACTAATTGTTGGTTCCAGTTCGTCAAGTTCATCATACTAGGGTCATGATTCTCTAACCCTGCACTCACATCAATGCCTGCCTGTCTACAGAAAGCAGTGATCAAACACGGAAAAACCATGGACTGGTCATCGTGCGCACTAGCGTCATGAATGGCATTAAAAATCACCCGTCCAATATTGATAGGGCCACCTGACCTCAAACGGAGCAACACACGGGCCTGGTCATAAAAGATCTCTGTACGGTGCTGGGATGGCATCAGTGAGTATGTCAGGAAAAGGTTCCAAAAGGCAACATTGGCATGCGTGTCGCGCTGATATAGCTTCACTAATGTACCCCATTCCTCCTGTCCATCCATCCTAAGGCCTGCAGCCACTCACCCTCTGTAAGGATCAAGATTTGCAATATATTCTATCCCTCGACCATTACTAATAGCCACCTCCAGAGCGTCAAAGTATTGATTAATGGCCTCCGGAGTTATATGAACCTCAACACCCTGCACTAAAACTGGGCCTCCAACCAACAGTCTCTCTGGTACAACACTAGCATAATACTCCGCCACAATCCCCCTGTTCGGCCTTGGTGGGCATGCAACATATCCACCCCATCCGCGATCTGCAACCATCTGTGGAACAGGTGTCTGTACCAAACTCTCAACATCAATTCCCCTCTCAATAATCCAAGGTCGCCTGAGGAAATTGCTAAACCGACTCTTAAAGTCCTTGTGTTGTGCTTGTTTTGGCAATGCCTTCTGTTTCCCCTTATCGGATGTACTAACCCGAGGACGCTTCCCTATAGCAGTCCTTGCCATCTGCAGATAACACAAGCCAAAATTACACAACAAGTCGCTACCAAAAATTCGGCAGCATTTCGTTTCAAAATTCGGCTCCAACTATGTTTACAATGCCATATAAATCACATGCAACACCAAATAATCACATGAAAGGTTCATTTAAACCAAATATATCCTTCAAATTCACGCATGGCAACCATTATTCAAGCAAAAACATTCAAACTCTCCTAAGAACAAAGAATTTCGGAATTCCCTAAATACCAAGTGAAAACACAACCCAATAAACTTAATCATGCTAAATATCTCAATTTGAACAAAGCCCATTGGTCATTAAAACTCAGAATCCGAATTTGAGCACGAAAAACTCTCAATCTCTTCATACCACATTGTAGAACCAAACTTCATAAGTTAATGCCATTGAAGCAAAATAGAAGAGAGAGGAGAAGACATACCTTGTAGTTGAACTAGGAGAGGCGGAACCTTGGAAAGAAATTGAGAAGAGAAGAAAAGAAAGTGGAGGGAAGAGAGAACAAGAGAAGACGCAGCAGCTGTGGGTCAAATGAGACCCACCAGACTGCTCGTCAGTTATAAATAGTAGGGCAATTTTTGCACCTACCGCTGATGAGACACGCTGCATGGGCAGCGGTTCGATCGGCGGTAAAGCATAATTTCGCTTACCTGGAGAGTCCAAACGCACCGTTTTGTTTAAGTGACCGCTGGTCGTACCGCTGTCCAGGTACATGCAGCATGAGCGGCAGCTTCAGCGAGCCAGACCAGTGTTGTTGTCAAATTATGCCCGCTGAGCGGACACCTTGCCTCTTGCGCGGTACATGCCACGTTAAAACTCTACGGGCAGCAGGTCTGCATTTACCGCTGGCCATGCACGGTCCTCCTCAGCGGTATGGGCCGCGGTAAATGCAGAAAATGTGACAGGCCTTATTTCATCGAGAGCCTCTTGAGCGGTCTAGGGAGCGAGCCATTCCAGTGTTGCAACGATGAGTGTACCGCGGCTCAGGCATAGGCACCTTGAGCGGTCTAGGCCGCGCTAATTCCCAAAAATGTGCAGTTCGAACCTGATTCTGACCAAAACAAACAAGCACACCTAAAACATAACTGCACACAGCTCAACACAACTGGAAATCTCGATTCCCCCAAACCTGGATTGAATAATACTCTTCACTAAACAGACGACTCACACTAATTACTGACTCAAATTAATCTAAAGAAAATAAATGAAATAGAAAAAATGTTACCTAGGTGGGTTGCCTCCCACCAAGCGCTTGATTTAGCGTCTAGGCAAGACGTGTGAGAGCTCTACGGCTCTATAAGCACGGAATCTTCCAATCGAACGACAGTTCCAAAATCCTTAATGTAAGGCTTAACCCGATGCCCATTTACCTTGAACTTGTTGCCATTCTTCTCGTTATGCACTTCTACAGCTCCGTGGGGAAAAACCTGTGTGACTTTGAATGGTCCAAACCATCTAGACCTCAACTTACCGGGAAACAGCTTCAGCCGGGAGTTGAACACCAGCACTTGCATACCGGGACGAAGGTCTTTATGCACTATCATCTTGTCATGTATCAACTTAGTCTTTTCCTTGTACAGTTTTGCACTCTCATATGCTTCCAAGCGAAATTCTTCAAGTTCACACAGCTGAAGTTTCCTCTCCTCACCGGCCTTGTCATAATCAAAGTTCAACTTCATGACTGCCCATAAGGCTCTATGCTCAAGTTCTACTGGAAGGTGACACGCTTTCCCAAAGACCAACCTATATGGACTCATCCCAATAAGTGTCTTGAAAGCTGTCCTGTAGGCCCACAATGCATCATCTAACTTCAAAGCCTAATCCTTTCGAGTGGAATTAACAGTCTTCTCTAGGATACTCTTTATTTGTCTGTTGCTGACCTCAACCTGTCCTGAAGTCTGTGGATGGTATGGTGTAGCAACCTTATGCCTTACACCATATTTCTTCAAAAGTGCAGCAAAGGATCTGTTGCAAAAATGCGTACCTCCATCGCTAATGATAGCTTTAGGGGTCCCGAATCTTGCAAATATCGTCTCCCTCACAAATTTCACCACAGTTTGACCATCATTATTCCTTGTGGCCTTTGCTTCTACCCATTTTGACACATAATCAACCGCTACCAAGATGTAACTATGACCGCAAGATGGTGGGAATGGTCCCATGAAATCTATGCCCCAGACATCAAAAAGCTCTATTATCAAATCTCCAGATAAGGGCATCTCATTTCGCTTACTTATGCTCCCCGTACGTTGGCATCTGTCGCATGCCAAACAAAACCGGACTGTATCTTTATGTAACGATTCCCAGAAGAATCCAGATTGCAACACTTTCAAGGCTGTCTTTCTTGCACCAAAATGTCCTCCACATTGTAGCTCGTGATAAAATTTCAGAACATCTCTCTGCTCTGATTTTGGAACACATCTTCTTATAACAGAATCGGGACCATGAGTGTACAAATAAGGGTCATCCCAAAAGTATTTTTTTGCTTTTGTAATGAACCTTTTTCTCCCTTGTGAGTTCAATTTCTCTGGGACTACCCCACTTACCAAATAGTTAACCAGATCAGCATACCATGGTTCACTATCCTTCACAGCCAACAATTGTTCATCCGGAAACTTCTCATGCAATGGCAATATGTCTACTTCATCCGGATTTGCCTGTACTAACCTGCTTAGATGATCAGCAACCACATTCTCACTACCTTTCTTGTCTCGTATCTCCAAGTCAAATTCTTGTAGTAGGAGGATCCACCGAATCAATCTAGGTTTGGCATCCTTTTTCTGAAGAAGATGACGAAGGGCTGCATGGTCTGAATATACAATGACTTTGGCACCCACCAAGTAAGTTCGAAATTTCTCCAATGCAAAGACTACTGCGAGAAGCTCCTTCTCAGTTGTTGAGTAGTTCAATTGAGCGTCATTTAAGGTTCGAGAAGCATAGTATATTGCGTGCGGAACCTTATCTACCCGCTGCCCCAAAACTGCTCCGATGGCATAATCCGAAGCGTCACACATCAATTCAAAGGGTAATTCCCAATTAGGTGGAATTATTACTGGTGCGGTGGTTAATGCACTCTTCAAAGTGTTAAAAGCTACCATACACTCTTCAGTCACCTCAAACTCAGTTTCTTTTTGTAGAAGCAAACATAAGGGCCTTGTTATCTTCAAAAAGTCCTTTATAAATCTTCTGTAAAAACCCGCATGCCCAAGAAACGACCTCACATCCTTCACAGATTTTGGAGGCTGTAAACTACTGATCACCTCCACCTTGGCTTTGTCCACTTCAATTCCTCTCCTTGAAATCACATGCCCAAGAATGATCCCTTGTTGTACCATGAAGTGGCATTTTTCCCAGTTCAACACCAAGTTGTTCTCTTCGCATCTCTTAAGGACTAAAGTAAGGTTGTGCAAACACAAATCAAATGAATCCCCAAACACTGAGAAGTCATCCATGAATACCTCAATGATCTCTTCCAACATATCTGAAAATATTGACATCATACACCTCTGAAAAGTACCTGGTGCATTGCAGAGACCGAATGGCATCCTTCTGTATGTGAACGTCCCAAATGGACAAGTGAAAGTAGTTTTTTCTTGATCTTCTGGTGCGATAGCTATCTGATTGTAACCTGAGTACCCGTCGAGGAAAAAATAGTGACTGTGCCCTGCCAATCGCTCAAGCATCTGATCTATGAATGGAAGAGGGAAGTGGTCTTTTCTAGTAGCAGTGTTCAGCTTCCTGTAGTCGATACACACTCTCCATCCTGTCTGAAGCCTCTGTGGAACCAACTCATTCTGCTCATTGCGAACCACGGTAATACCTGATTTCTTAGGAACCACGTGAATCGGGCTGACCCACTTACTGTCTGATATGGGATAAATTATCCCCACTTGTAAAAGTTTCAGGACCTCTTTCTTCACTACCTCTTTCATTATCGGATTTAATCTCCTTTGGGCCTCTCTCGAAGGTCTTGAATCTTCTTCGAGAAATATATTGTGCATGCAAATTGTTGGACTGGTTCCCTTGATATCTTCAATTGACCATCCTATAGCTGACTTATGTTTCTGTAGAACCCCAATGAGCCTTTCTTCCTCAGTACTCTGCAATTCTGAAGCAACAATTACCGGGTATGTCTCATTCTCACCTAGATACACATACTTCAGAGTTGTTGGTAACTCCTTGAGCTCCAACTTTGGTGGTGGATCATTGGCAAAACTAACAGTTGAAACTTGGAAGTCTTCAACTTCTTCTTCAGCTAGTTCAGAACTATCTTCAGTCATGTCGTCTTGATCATCCCAATCCCAATCTGCCAAATCCTCATCCTTGAATACTCCATCAACCCCAGGGTCTAAAACCTCGATGAATGAACAATCATCAGCTCCGACAGGGTATGATGATGCTTCAAACAATTTGAACTCCACCGTCTCATCTAACACTGTCATTGAAAGTTTTCCATTCTGCACATCAATAAATGTCTTTGCTGTGGCCATGAACGGTCTACCCAGAAGAACAGGTCTCATGTTAGTCTCTTTACTCACATCCTCCATGTCTAATACCACAAAATCAGCTGGAATAATAAGTTTTCCAACTTGGACCAGTACATCTTCAACGTGCCCTCTCGGATATCTAACTGAACCATCCGCTAACAGAAGTGACATTGTTGTAGGCTTCAACTCATTCAACCCTAGCTGCTTGTAAATAGAATAAGGCATCAAATTAATACTGGCCCCTAAGTCTAGCATTGCCCTTTCAAGCTGGGTACCTCCAACTG
This sequence comes from Acer saccharum, assembly GCA_030490815.1. Taxonomy (NCBI): domain Eukaryota; kingdom Viridiplantae; phylum Streptophyta; class Magnoliopsida; order Sapindales; family Sapindaceae; genus Acer; species Acer saccharum. Next base: position 34,003,791 of record CM059871.1, read on the forward strand.
TTATATTGATGCAGAAACTGCCTGGATCTTTCAGTTTGGGAGGAAGTTCCTTTTGCAAAACTGCACTAGCACTGCCTGCTATGTATTCCTGATAATTCGGCCCAAACTTCTACCTGTTGGTGTGAAGAATCTTGAAAAATTTCGCATATGAGGGCATCTTTTCAATCATCTCGAGTAAAGGTAAGTTCACATGTACCTTAGAAAGAACATCAAAAATCTCCTTGAATGCCTTACTTAGCTTGTCCCTTTTAAGCCTCCCAGGAAAAGGAATTAGTGGAACATATGGAGGTGGTGGAATATAAGGATCCGATGACTTGTGTAAAACTGAGGTTTTCTTGGGTGTCTCTACCACTACCTCTTCTTCTACTCTAGCCTCCTTCTCACTTAACTCCTCTGATCCCCTGGTGTCCTCTTTCTTTTGCCCTCTAACAACTTCAATGTCTAACACTCGCCCACTTCTCAACACAGTCAATGCCTTGGCTTGTTCTGATTGATTAGGAAACCTTCCTGGTTCATTCTTGCGAACTGCGTCGACTATTTGCCCCATTGGTGTTTCTAAATTTTTAATGGATGACTCAACATTGTTAAATCTCTGATTTGTATCACGTGAGAAGCGCTCTGTATTCTTAGCAAGGGATGTCACAATTTCTTCCAAGGATCTCTTCTTCGGCTGATAGGTGGTACTGTCTCTATTTGCAGCATTGTTCCATTGTTGAGGTTGACTATTGGAACCTTGACCTTGGTAAGAGCCTCTGTTGTAACCTCCTTGATTTGTTCCCTGAGTGTTCTGTTGAATGAGCTGATGACTATTAAGAGCAGTGTTAGGGTCAGAATAAGATAAATTTGAATGGTTACGCCACGCAAGATTGTAGGTATTCGAGTAAGGATCGTTTCTTCCTCTTTGGTAATTGAAAGCTTAAACCTCCTCTGTCTCAAATGGTATCCCATCTCCATCTTGCACTGAGTTCACCCCTAACTGCTGTTGAGTCCTATTCGAGTTTTGGGCCATCATAGCCTGTACTTGCTTAGCTAGATTTGCCATCTGAATTTCCACCCCAGTTGTCTGGTTGACCTCATACTTACCTCCCTTTCTGACAGTTGAACTTCTATGCTGGGAGTTTAGAGCCAAAGTTCCATAGATCTCAGCAATCTCTAAAGCAGATTTCCTGGTAATGATACCCTCACAAGCATTGTCAACAATGTTTTGTGTGAAAGGTGTCAATCCATCATAAAAAGTGCGGACTTTGTACTCCTCTGTCACCATGTGAGGGGGTATTTGATCTAACAGCTCCTTATATCGCGACCATGCTTCATGGAACGATTCACCATCTTCTTCACCAAAACTAGCTATCTTGATCCGGACTTCTTTTGCTTTTGAAGTAGGGAAAAATCTGTTGAAGAATGCAGTGCACACGTCAACCCATGATTTCAAAGATCCTGCCCTTACTGAATTGTACCACTTGATGCCCTTGTCCTTCAAACAATACCGAAAACACCTCATCCTTTACTGCTCTTCTGTCAATCGGCCCATCGGGAAATTCCCTACGGTAGCTTGATAGTCCTTCATAAACTGGAGGCAGTCTTCTGTTGCCAAACCGTGAAAAGATGGCAGCATATTTAAATGGCTACCCCTCAACTCATAACTCCTGGCTACGGCATCTAACACAATTGGCTGAGGTTGGTCTCCCAGCATAGGCTGTCCAGACTCTCTCATTAGTCTGATATCATCTTCTAGTGCACGTCTTGGAGAACCCGGTGGATTGTCTCGAACTTCCTGTCTATTCTGAACACCTTGTTCATCATGAACCTCTCTTTCAGCTCGAATAACCCGGTCACGTTGCTCACGTGATCACCCATGTCCTCAACTAAAGGATCTAACTCTTCAAACTGTCTAGCAACCCGGCCTACTCGGTCAATCTCGTCGTTAGCAGGGATCAGAATACCTTCAAGCGAACGACGTCCGTTCATACACCTGTAAAACCTGAAACACCAAAAACACAACTACCACGAAGTAAGATGAAACAAGAGAATAACTAAAAACTAAAATAAAATCTAATGACACACACTACCTAACCTAAACTAACTAGATTCAACTAATAGAATCTATACCAATCCCCGACAGCGGCGCCAAAATTGATGCAGTAAAATCTGTGTTCAATTTACTAAGAAAGTTCGTTCACTGAGATCGGCGATTTTATCAGTCAAAACCAATTAATCTAGCAAAAGGTTACTCTAAATGAGAAAACTAAATTGCATAATGCTTTTCTTTGGAAGATTGTCTAACTCTAAAATTTACCTAAATTATGACTACTTGAACTAAAAACTAAAATCAATTAAAATCAAATCAGAGAATAATCAAATCAGAGAATAAATATATGGAGAGAAATACTAGGGAATCGATGCACCTTTCTTAGACACTCAATGCTCTCAATTAGTCTCAATAAACACTTCAATAAAGTTTAGGGCTTGTTTTGATAAACAATTAAGAACGAATCTCCTTCCCACCACTCGCACAAAGGCCATGTGTCAAGTGATAGTAACGAAATCCTTTGGAACAAAACTCTAAGCCAAATCAATGCAACAAGGCCATGCAAACATTAACTTTCAAATCTATTAAGCTTATGATTGTGATTTAGATGGAAAAGGCCATTCACATATAAACCCTGATCTCATGGATAAACTAAATCACAAACTCATATCAATTGAGGCCACAAAATAATATGAATCAGTAATGTAGAGCAATTAATTCAACAGACAAGACTAAAACCCAATTGATTAACAGAAATATAGACTAATTGATTACATAGAGTTATCCAAAATCGGTTACATCAATCCCCTAGTTAGAGGTTTAGTTACACATCAATGGAGAGAACAAAAACATAGAAGAGATGAAGATAGAACCCATTATGGTGAGATGCTTCTGACTTGATATCTCCGTCGTCTTCCTGTTCCCAATAATCTTCTAATGATGGAATGAATGAAAGAATGAAAGAATGGTGTTATGAATCTCGATCTGAATGTCTCTAAAAATCTACTCTCTTTATTTTTTTCCTTCCTTTCTTTTTATAGGTCTTCTGCAGTTTTGAGAGAACGAAGAGGCGGTCCACCGCTTGACGTGCCGCTGGGTGGGCACGTGCATGGGCAACGGAAAATCCATCTTCAACGTTCTGGAATGGCTCGCTGGATGGGTCGCTTGGGAGGCACTTGCCTCCTGAGCGGCATGGGCCGCGGAAATTGAGGATCCTCGAATGCCTAGTGTACCGCCGACGGTGCACTTGCATGATAGGCGGCATGGGCCGCGGTAAATGGGAATTTTTGCCCTTTCTTCATCTTTTGACTCCATCATCACCAAAATAAGATCCGATCAACATTTCTATGGAAAGAGGCCTGCAAAGACTTAACAAACACATCAACCTACCAAAAGGACCCAAGAAACAAACATAAACATAGGCAAAAAGGGCAAAATATAAGCATAGAATTAGACTGATCACTAGGCCCACTATCAGGCCAGACTTATCACCCGACTTATTGCCCAACAATAGACTTATTACGACTTATCAGGGCAACAACCAAGTTGCATTAACTTACCATGAAAACAATAGTTTGACCCCAACTTCCCAAAGCCCAAAACTTAGTCACAAAGACAAATATGCCCTAAGCCTATTACCTCAATCTCACAATCCAAAACCATCAGGTCAAATTGTAGCTTCCTCTAAAGGAATAAAATAATGATAAAAAAAAAATATAAAAACCAGACACAAAAGCTGACACATGCCGAGGTGTCACCATCTAAGTGGTCGGGTGCAACACTCAGCTCATGCACTGAAGATTTTCTCAGGTATATCACTGGTGGTCTGGTGTCATAGAACATAAGAAGTTTTTATCACTTCTAATCACTTAACATAAGCAATTGTGAATTGAAACCAATGGTCTTGGTGGTTCAAAATGAAAATCCACAATTAGGGTTCAAAATCTCGGTGGTTAGTAATTTTAGGGCCAAGGCCAATTGCATAATCAATGAATCCAACATATTGCTGAAAATGGAAACATCGTAATCTGCTGATACTTTGAATTGTTTCAAAAGTTATAGAGGATTGTTGTCAATACTCACCTTCTTCGGATATTGTCGCTTTGTAGTTCGAGAAAATCTTGCATGGGACTACCATATGGTGAGACCGTGAGACTGTCTAATGAGATTGCACCATTTATCTTGGAAATATAAAAATAAATTATAAAATTCTAATTTGGTGCAATCTCATTGAACGGTCTCATCATGTGACAGTCTCATACAAGATTTTTTCTACAGCTCATGGCTAGCAATTTTATAATGGACTTGGATCCTCTCCTCAACTGTCCTCAGCTATTGTGGATCCGATGCCACCTGTATATTATAGTATTTAATGGTCTAGATTATTTCTTGTGTTTTTTTTTTCCCTTTTATACATTAAACGACACCGTATTAAGAAACCTCACAAAGTCACAATTTCATCAGACCTAAAAATATGTTTCTTCTACAAATTATATCTTCCTCGTCTCTTTTCCATCGACGACTTCAATTGCAAACAATTGCAAACAATTAATATTTCTCTTGCATTGAAATGAAGGGTAATGATTTGTTTTCCACCCAAACAAGAAAAAAACAATGTCGTATCCACTCCAATCACTCTGAAATCAAACACTTTTCCTACTTTTCTGCCTTCCAAAACTTGGAATTTTTTTTTTTACTAACACGAATCTATTGAACGAAGAAGAAACTTGTTTCCTTCTTTCGGTCTCAATGGCAACCAACGGTTTCAATCTTAAACACAATTTCTCGTGTTTGTTGTTGATTATAAAAAAGAGATCTGGAAACAAATGTTTGCTGTTGATTAAACAAAATCTCTGAAAACAAAATCGAATAAAAATCATAAAAAGTTGAAATTAAGATATTGTGTTTTTTTTTTTTTTTAAGTCATCTAACATCTGAAACTAGGCAAAAAACAACCGAAAAAAAAAAGTCCAAAATCTCAACTTTTATCTGAAGAATGAAGCTTAGATGTATTTAACACATTGCTTCCAGAAATGCCCCTAAACAATTTAACAATTACAATAGGGTTATTAGCACATTTACCCCATGAACTCTATGTTTGTTGCTAATTTACCCCTGTATGTTTTTTTTTTTAGGCAGTAAACCCCCGGAACCCACATAAATTGGCAATCATTGACGGAATGGGGACGGAACCCTTATTTCGTCTTCTTTCGTATACACATGCGCCTCACGTGTGTGTTATCAAAGGGCAATGCAGTCATTTCACGGGTATATGTGAGGGGGTATGTTGCTAATTACATATCAGTTGATCAAATCCCCAATTTTTCCCTAATACAATAGCGACTGGTTTCCCTTTTGCCAGTAAAAAATTTCTAGGGTTTGTTGATAGGCTCTTGCAATGGATTGCTTGCTTTTTACTGTTCTAAACTAGGTATAGCTTTGTTGAACATTTCAACTAGGCAAGACCTAACTCTACCAAAGTTTTGGAGTGATTTTGATGCTTTTTCTATGTTCTATGATGGGTTTGGTTATGATGGTGCTAGTGATTACTACAAGCTTATTAGGATTGTTAAATCTAGTGAAAGTTGGACTAAAGTTACTGTTTATAGTTTGAGAGATAATACTTGGAGAATGATTGATGATGATTTTCCATATTTGCTTGACATCTTTCATGGGATTGGAACGCTTGTTATGGGTGCTTTGAATTGGATAGTGGGAGGTAGAGTTTCGGTTTTCGACTATGGTAACTTCATCCTATCATTTATCTTAAGAAGTAAACATTTGGCCAATTTCTAAAGCTGGACACATTAGTGGGTTTTGTGTTAGGAATTCTTCTCAATTTATAAATTTTGCTTGTTCGGTGTTGTTCCATTGGTGATAGTGTTCGAGACATGGGTGGAGCAAGGTCAACTAGAGATGAACAACCTGTATATGGTAAGATCTTCGATTAACTTTTCTTGGTTTTTCTTTTGTTGATGTGTGTTGTGTTTATGGGTTCTTTATTTGAGTGGGTATTGACCAAAGTGAAGGGGAAATAGAGAAACCAAAATTTTAAAAATTCATGTAAGAAATTGAAGAGGTTGAGTGGAGAATATTATCCCTTAATTATTAGGGAATAATCAACCATTTAATCACAGAAAAATGTAAAGATTATAAATTGTGCATAAAACTTAATTTAGTGAACATATAAAAAGAATTACTTTTATTTGTTCATTAGAGAGAATTACAATAACGGGTTTAACAAAAATCAAAATGAAATAATTTTGAGATGTATAATTAAACCCAAAGAAAAATTTAAAAAAAAAATTAAAAAAAAAAAAGTAAACCCAAAAAAGGAGATAGAGAGTAGAGACTTCAGTTTATTGGTTGAATCCACACTCCACTTAAGCTAAGGCTCTCCATGTCCATGTGAGACCCCAAACAAAATGGTATAACAAGTCGGTAAATATAACAAGCACTTACAGACTTATAGTACTAGCTAGCCCAACAAATACCTAAAGTAAGGATCTACTTGATTTGAACCCACATTGCAACACTTGGTACACCCTTGTAGACGACATAAAGAAGATAATAACCAGGAGGAGCAACTTTACCGGATGGTGGAGCGACAGCTATAATGCTATGGATTCCTGGCCAAACATTATTGATCACTTCGACGGTACCTAACATAAGAAGCCTTTGATTCATGGAAATACCATGTGTGGTGAAGGCGGGTGCAAACATTGTAACCTTAAGATCAGCCTTATTTAAACCTAACTCTTTTGACCTAACATTCACCCTGAACCTTTTTCCATAGTTGATAACCTTATTTGAGGTATCAACCACGATTTCCTGCCTTAGCTTAGCCAATTTTGGATTCAAATAAGGTGGTGAGAATTTCTCAACCCTAAGCTCGGTGGGGTACTTGACATCATATAAGTATCCGTTGTTAGTGTTGCTACCTGCTATAAGAACTTTCCCATCTGGTAGCAACACAGATGATGAATGATACATTCTTGGAATGGTTCCAGCAGCTAATTCATGAAATCTAATACCCCTTTTTGCTTTAGTCTTATATAAAACCGGGACGAAATTTGGTTCCTCAGCATCACCCCATGCCGATGTACCTGTTTTTGCACCGTTAATCAATAAAACATCTCCGGTGGGAAGGATCGTCATATCTCCCATTACGCGAGGTGATGGCATCACTTCCTTCTTCCACACTGCATTTGGCTTCATGAGGCTAAGTCTTCCACAGTCTCGCAATGCTGGCAAGAATTGCTTTCTGGTTTCTGCAAAAAAATAGGAATCCCATGACGCACCCCCACAAACCAAGACATCAGCCGGGATTACTTTAGGGTTGTCAACATAAAGTTTTATTGGGAGAAGCACGGACATCCCCGATGAAGGGTAGTTGCGAGCACCACCAGAGAGAGTAGGGTACTCGCGGACAACTTTATTAGCAGCTAGGTTAAACAACATGGAACGGTTGTTTGCGAAAATGAAGAGGTTGCCATCAGTAGCAAGGTGGACAAATGGGTATAAATTATTTTCAATTCTAAAGAACTGGTTGTTTCCAAGTGGAAGGTTATCGTTGGTGTCTCTGAGAAATGGGAGGAAGATGGCTTTCTTATTGCTTAGTCCTTCTCGTGGAATGTATTCGTAGCTAAAGGCATCACGACCACCAAACACGACGAAGCCACCATCTGGTAATGTTACTTGTGTTGCGTACCATCTAGGCTCTGCAAGAGCTGTTGGGTATTCCTTCCAATCGCAGTTTTTGCAAGTGGACAGATATCTAGCAGTGTTTGCTCCTTTCATAAAACCTCCAGTACTAACCAAGTTTCCATCTACTGTGAGGCCTCCAGATGAGCACCATGTATCTGTTTCAATCTGCGGTTATATATAAAAAAAATACTATTAAATTTGTTGGATATATGCTAATCAAATTCCAATCTAATTTTAATTTGTAGCTATATATGCATAAAATTGATAATGAACCTTGAGTGCTTGCAATTCTGAGGTTTCAATGTCAAATAGTACAGAATGGCACCAACAATCTTGTATTTTATTGACCGGGTCAACCATATGACAAGGCATCTTCTGTGGAGGCAATGGAAATTTTGATACCCTCCAAATTGTGGCATCGTACATTAGCACCTTATTGATTTTTGGAAGTAAGATTGCATGCATGGCTGAGACACCGGAATTTTGAGATACCAGATCCCATTTCCCTTTATATCCGCGACTGCGACCTCCAACAACGGAAACCAACAAGAGAGGAAGAATGAAAAGGACTTTGATGAACATTGATGCCATAGAATGGCATACGTTGTTTCTGCTAACACGTATTGTGTTGGCAGAAATTTTTTTTTTTTTTTTTTTTTTTTTTTTTTGAAGCTCTCTCGCTTCCTCTCCTTCATTCTCGTGTGTCTCTCCATCAATTTATAAGGATATATGCAAACAGTTGGTTGGTTTAACAATATGCTAAAATAGTAGAGTTTTGTTGCTGCTTTTTAGGCAACTCTTTGGATGGCTATTACTATTAGGTGGTTCGAGGCTCTTTTTACCTTCTTTGAGGCTCAAATTAATAGTGAAGGATTCTGTTTATTTACCTGGATGGAGTTTTTCTTTCATGGTCCTAATAACTTAGGGGGTTTATTTTTTTCTTTTAGTATTAATATCCTTCCTTATGGATTTTCCTTTTTCGTTTTTTAAACAAAACTATTAAAATCTAACAGGAAAAAAAATATCAATATAGTAATTTAAGTTAATATGCACATATTAAGATATATTATATGGTTACACAGCAGCTCTCTCAGCTACAATTGTTAGTGCACCTCCTCTTTCTCATTAATTGTGAAGGGTTGATATGAAGTCTCACTATACGTATTTTACAAGAATCTTGGTGTTATGAGATTAAATATCTAAGTCGTACATGTACTGTTTAATATTGACAAGTACTTACAAATAAATAAATATATTAAATGCTTAAAAAGTACCAAGTAGGTCATATACAATTAAGTGCTCGTTTGGTTGGGCTTTCTACTACCTCAAAAGCTCTACTAACCTCTATTTGAGTTTTTTAGAGTTGTTTGGTTAGGTTTTTGAGATTGTCTATTTTAAATTCAGTAAAGGCTAGTAGAGTTTAAACATGAGTGGCGATATTTACACCCCTTTAAAACTGTATGTACACCCCAAATTTATATATTTTTAAAATTCCAATATTATCCTCAAATTAAATTATTACCATTATAATCATTATATATTATGTTTTTAACAAAAAAAAAATTACAAACTAAACTAATTTTTTATTTTTAAAATTTTAAAAAAAAAAAAAAAAAAAAAAAGGTACAATATCTTATGAAATTTCCACAGTAATTTCCCAATTGCAAGTTTGCATATGATTTTTTTAAAACGCAAAAACACCATGGTTTATTGTCAACATACTCAAAATCATAATGTCAACCCAAAAAAAATCCCAATGGATGGTCATTTTATAGATTATCACACTAAAGAGAAAAATGAAACCCTCAAAAAATAAAAAATAAAATGAGTAGAGAGATTTGAATGCAATTTTTGCTCAAAGATAAAGTATGTAAATAAGGACTTAAGAAAGAAGAACTAATTTAGAAAAAGAAGTGGAGGATGAGCGGCTGCAGCGGCTCCCTTCTGATAAGGACTCATGAGAGAAGAGAAAAGAATTGACTTAGAAAAAGAAATGGAGGTGGTGCAGTGCAGTGACTCCAGTTTTTAAATTTTAATTAATTTAGAATCTATTAATTTATAATATTTATTATCAAAATTACAAAAAGGATATAATTGGTAATGTGTTGGGTGTGTATACAAAATATAATATTTTAAAAAAATTAATGAGGTATATATACAAAAAGGGGTGTATATACAGATTTCGAGGGGTGTAAATATAGACACTCTTTAAACATCTACTATGCAAAATGTAAGGTCCAACTCCAAAATTGACCCAAGCCCAACCAAGCAAACAATCCATTTATCAAGCCCAAGCCCATGGAAGCCCAAGCCCAAACATGAGAGATTCATTTTTTAAGTCAGATCAGTATAAAAATAAAAAATTAAAAAAAAAAGTGAATTGATAAGGCAATTAGTTGCTTGGTGGCAGAACATGAAGAAATGGAGAAAAACTTGCACGGGACGGTCTCATTGACGTGGCAACGGGACCATCTAATGAATGCATGCCATATATACATTGGAGGATAAAAATATATTTTAAAGTCTCATGTAGCACACATTCATTGGACGATTCCATTGCCACGTCAATGAGACCATCCCATTTAAGTTTTTCTAGGAGAAATGAGCTGGCTGCTCATGTGATAGGTGGCAACACCATGCAAAGGGTGGCAAGAAATATTAATAATAAAAAAATTTAAAAAAACGTGAGAAGAGAGAGGGGAGGGATTTGTGCAAATAAAAAACAGAAAAGCTGAGAAATGAGAGAAAGAAAGGAGAGAGAGAGAGAGGAGAGGGAATCTGAGAAATAAAGAGAGACAAAGACCTACAGTGAGAAAGAGAGCTTCATAGCCGAGAGAGAGAATCAGAGAAAGAAAGAAAAGGAAGAAAAGAAGGAAAAAAAAAAAAGAATCAGACTTATCGTGTGTGCGTGTGAGAGATAGAAGATTGAGATTTTGGAAGAAGAATTATTAGAGTGCAGCAGTAGATTTGTAAAGATATGCACCGGATATACAAATAAGTGATGATGATTTTGTGAGATTGAAATATAACAGTTTATTAGATTTCCCAGTAAATCATATCCTAAATTGAGTTGTACGTATTTTAGGGTAGATCCAGGACCAGATGAATTTAGAAAGGAACCCAGTCCCAGAACAGATTTGAGCAAAGCAGTTTTGTTAGTGTATAGTTTTATTTATTTATAATTAAGTTAATTATTTTAGAATTGTATGCTAGCTTTAATTATTTAGAGAATTATTAGAAATAAATGATTTATTTATTTATTTAGAAAACAAATTTCCAATTATTTGAGATGTTTAAGAAATGTGTAGATTTCCAGAATCTAGAAATAGATTAGTTATAGAATTAAGATTTAGAAAGAAGAATAGTTCACGTAAGTTCAAACAGATTTTCAGTTAGATTTTCATAAAGTTTTCCAGATTTCCAGATTCAAGTGTTTTATGAGAATTTTCAGAAAAGAAAAGAAAAGAACATTTATTTTTGTTTTTAGAAAAGTATTTAGAAATGATTATATATGTATGTTTAGAAAACTAAAAGAGTTTTCAAAGATTGTTCAATTTTTAAGATATCATATATGTAACGTCCCCAGCAGTATCAGATTCAGATTATTAGCCTTTGGGGCTGCTCTACACTTGTATGTGAGATTATTACTTTGCATGTGCGGTCATATCGCCTTGTATGTGAGATTACTCTGCACGTTCGATCAGATATCGACATGTATGTGAGATTATGTGTATATATTACTTTGCACGTTTGATTAGATATCAGCGTATATGTAAGATTATAGCTCTACACGGGTGATCATATATCATCGTGTATGTGAGATATGTTTTTCCCCCTACTCTGCATATGCACTGAGATGCTTTGCCACGTACGTGAGATATTCCCCTGGATACTAGTTTGGTAAAGAGTTTTCAGATTATATATATTACTGATATGATAGATAGAGAAAAGATTTCAAATCATCAGAAAAGATTTCAAATTATCAAATATTTTATATTTTATAAAATCAGAAAATGTTTTTATTATATTACATATTATTTACAAAAAAAATGTGTTTTATTTACAAAAAATATATATTTAATTAGTACTCAACCTATTTTACAGAATAGTTTTCAGATTAAATCCTGATTAGTTTCAGGAAGAGATACAGAATGCAGAAAGAGACATAGAAAAAGAGATACATCATTTAGAATGGAATACATATTCAAGAAGAGATTCAGAATTTAGAAAGAGATATAGAAATGTGTTCTACAGATTAAGTTTAGCCTAAGAAATACAGAATTCGAAAAGAAATTGAGAAAAGTTTTCTATAGCTAATAGTTTTCAGATCGTATGTTATTTAAGCAGTATAAAGTTTATTAAGTTTATAATGTATTTCAAGAAGATATTTGTTTTCAAAATGGTAAAGAAGATATTCATCAGGGATAGTAGTTTTTAGTAAAATTTATAAGAAAGAAAAGTTTTAGTTTTCAAAGTTTATTTCCTCTCACTGAGCGTTAGAGTGCACTCATTCTTTTATTTTAAACTATTTTTCCCAGATGGTCACCAGGTTCGTACAGATTCATTAGTATCGTGAGATGAGCCACATGTAATGAAAGAAATGGTAGTTCATGGTTTTAATTTAAGCTATGCTTATGTGCATATATTTAGATTTCAAGATTTTTCATAAATAGTTTTTGAGGATGTAAATATTGAGCAAATGGGTCCAACACAAAGAAAGAAAATTTTTTATTTTTTAACTATTGTATATTTTATGACGGGCCATAACCCACAGATTTAAATTGCACTTTTAAGTTACAAGGTGGAAAGGTTTTGAAAAGCCAAAGTGATCATTAAAGATTTTAATAGAAGTCACTTTGAGATTCATATGATTTTCTGTAATGTTTTTCAGAAGATTCAGATTTCAGTTAGAAAGATAAGATTTTCATTGGATTCTCTTATATTCAAGATAAGAGTTGTGGCGAGTCCTATCACAAAAGCTCATGGGGAGGAGTTTCTCCAAATAGACATTTTTTTTTATAAAAATTAAAAAAAAAAAAAAAAAATCTACCAACTAAACAACTATAATTTTTTATTTTTTTCAAAAACTCTATTTATAATAGATCTACTATAAATATATACCTTCTACAAATAGAGATTTTTTAAAAGCCCAACCAAACAGACTCTAATAGTAATTTGAGGCATTTTTCTTATCTTTTCTTTTCCTTTTTCTTTTTCTTTTTCATTTTTTTTTCTTTTTTTTTTTTTTTTTTTTGAATTTTGAATTTTGGGAGGTGCTGGAGGGGGATATAACTTAAACCAACAAATGTGAGGAAATGTGAGGGCGGTGACATAGCTACAAATTTTAGTTTGAAGGGTCATTATACTAAAACAAAAAATTTCAAGTTTAATTTCTTTTGTGTTTGGAGCTCCTTCAATTTGTGTTTGAATCGTGTTCTAAATACCTTACACGAATTATATATAGAGAGAAAAACGCAGAGGAAGTTTTAGACGAAAAACGGTTCCTATGAAAAACAAGATTCTGACATCCCTTCTTGAAAACAAAAATGGGTTAGAGGTTAACCTTGAATCAAATGTTGCAAGTTAGAGAAAGTTGCAAGTTAAATATATATATATATATATATATATATATATAATCCCGTTCACATCAGTGCGTACTGATATAACTACATCAGTACCAATGTAGGAGTTAACCTTGAATCAAATGTTGCAAGTTAGAGAAAGTTGCAAGTTATATATATATATATATATATATATATATATATACGATCTCGTTCACATCAATGCGCACTGATATAACTACATCAATACCAATGTCTATGGACCACTGATTATGGAGAAGCTTTGACAAGTGCATACACTTTAAGTCAAAGTATATAAATCTAATGGTCTACATCTGATAGCTCGCTTTTTGTGTCATTACCAAATTGCGATTATCAAAAGATTATTTATATTTAAAAGTTCCTACGCAATGTGCTCTAACTAGCAAAAGACTAGTAAAGCGATAAGCGATGGTATCGTTCCGCAGGGAGGTGGTGTCCGTCAACTGTCTTGAGTTTTAGTGTTTATTGAAAGCATGTAAATAGAATGTGGATGTGGTGGGAATGGTGTGTGTGGGGTGTACACATATTGCGGTATAATGTGTGTGGAGATGTAAATAAAAGAATGCAAATAAAAACAAAGAAAATATGGAGGGGTAAGAATGGTGTTTAAAGAGACAAATAATAAAATGGTGGCTTGGAGAGATGCAGGATTGTGGTCATACAAGGTAATTATGCTCACCATATATAAATGCACACCTAGTGGGTTGTTAGACAATTAAGTTCATCCAATTCAAGTTAAGGGTTCGTTCTCACGATTAAGGAGTTCCGAAACCAAATCATCTATTGTTACGAATCATTCGTTGATTAAGGAAACCAAAATCTATTCTCACTCCCCAAAGGTCATGGAAGAGCGTGTGTTTTAAGGCCAAAGACCCATTAAGCTCATGAACATGTAGCCAAAACCTATTCTAGCACGGCCACGCATAAAACAAGTTTCATCCATTCTTTTAGAGCTAAGTGGTCAAGACTATACCCGGAAAGTCATCCATTGAGGTACAATCCTAACCCACATACACTCAAACCCATCAAAACAAGGCATTTCGACCTTCTATCAACATACACACACAAATAGGATATTTGATTACAACTAATCCTACATTTAAGTTAATTTACTCCTAATCCCATCCATGTAAACATATCAATTTCCAATCTTCACACACATGCATATCAAGATAAGAGATTATGCAATAATAACAAGAATAAATCAAAACCCAAATGGATTTATAAACAATCATCACATAAATGAGTACAATATAGGTTTACTAATATTTCCCAAATGGGGTTACACATTTAGAAAACAAGAAATACAAGAGAAGAGTTTAAAGGAGACAACCCTTGAAGATGTGGCCTTCTCCAAGAGCTCCATGCTTGCTAGCTTGAATTTGGTCCAAGAGCTCTTCTTTCTCCTTGCAATATACTCCGAATGTGGTGGAGGATGTGTAAAAAGTGGTGGTGGTGAGCTTCCCATGAAGGAGAACCTCCATGGGAGCTTTGAAAGCCTCTCTCTCTCTCTCTCTCTCCTCTCTCTCTCTCTCTCTCTCTCTCGATTTGATAAGAAGATGAAGTGTGGGCTGTTGGGTGTGATTTAGTGTTTGTGGCTGGTTTTGTGTGTCTCAAGAGAGGGCTCAAAATGGTGTATAAATAGGCTGGGAAAGTTAGGGCATGATCTGGGTATGAAAAGACCAAAATGCCCTTCTGAAATGGCTTGAAAACTGACCTTTCACTGAGCTAGCAACGGAAGGTTACTGCCAAGTTCGATGTTGGAGGGGGCGACCACCATGGGGGTGAACATCACTGCCCTTGTTGGCATTGAGGAGGTCACTACCACATTCGCTGTTGGCGGGGGTGAACATCACTGTTCTTTTCAACTTCGCGCACCAGTTACTAAAACATGCATAACTCCCTCTAGAAAGCCTGGAATCGCAATCTGTAAAATGTTATGGAAACTAGACGTCCAGGGATTTCCGAATATGTGTGGATCTCAACGTGGTTCGATCTGAGAAGGGAGATATGCCCCTCAAAACTTGGGTGTTCTGCATAAAGTCTCTGCCGCGGTCATGTTTCTAGCCTCGTGCACCGTTACAGAAACAGGCATAACTCCCTCTAAAATCTCGGAATCATGATCCATAAAAATCGCTAGAAATTAGACTTTCGAGGCTTTCCGAAAATATATGGTAGGAAACCCAGTTCGATATGATAAGTGAGATATGGACCCCAAAATTTGTGTGTTCTGTATGGGCATTTGCAATGTTAGCCCAATAACCTTTGGAAAACAGAGTTGGCTAGTGCCGCAATCTCAGTGTTGCATTCTGGCTCAACGGTGGATCCACCACGGAACAATGGTTTTGCTTGCCACAGTTGACCATGAATCACACCGCGGTTTGGGTCAACGGTGAAGCCGCGACAACTCTGCATGGCTTCCATTCTTGCTTCTTTTTGCTAATTTTGGCTTCCCAAACTTAACTTTAAGCTCAAAACCTTATTGTAGGGAATATGTACCTATACAAGGCTCAACAAACACATTATATACAAAAATATGCTCGAAAACGAGAACAAACAATAGGAAATAGGGACCTCAAATAGGTTTATAAATCGTCTGATCAACATCCAACGCACTGATAAAGTTATATTAGTGCGCACTGACTTAAACATTTATGTGTATATATATATATATATATATATATATATTAAGAAAATTGGAAGAAAGAAAGTTGTTGGTGAAGAACTAAATTCGATCGATTTCAAGTTCTAGTAATTTTACATGTTGAACATTACGTTTCGGTTAAATCCCAATAACATTATTGGAATTTTATTATAAATTTTCTCCAATACTTGGTTGACATGTGACAGCCAAACACTTTAAAAATATAAAGTAACTAGTTATAACTATTTACTTTCAAATTATTTTATTTTACATTTTTTTAAAATTTATTATAAAAATGTAATAATCTAATTTCATTTAATTTAACTAATTATGTTAAATAATTTTAAATGATAATTAGATAATGATTATGCATATCCTTACAATAATCTTCTGTGATTTAAATAAATATATGATATTTTTTATTATTTGAATTTATATTTAATTTAATTAAACATTTATAATATATTAGATTTAAAATAGTTAAAATTATTTTTTTATATTTTAAAATATTATTTTTCAGAAAATAAAAATATTTTTTTAATTTTTAAAATATTTTTGATGTATTGTATTTTGAAATTAACATTTATATGATTTAATTTTATAAATTATTTGTAACATAATAATTTTTGAATTAAGATTTCATTTTAAATATTTATAATTATTTTATTTTTTTTATATGATAAATTTTAAGTGATATGTAACAATAAAGTCGTAGCTCGTAATAACTTTACCGTAGCATGTAATAACTCGGTTTATATGGGTAACAAAATATATGTGTTTTGTAACAAATTTCACTTAAAAAGTTATAGTCAAAGCATTTATAGTAACAATTTCACGTTGGTTTGATATGTAATAATAAAGTTGTAAGTTGTAACAATATTGTCGTATCATGTAACAATTCATTTATTTGGGTAACAAAATATTCATACTATGTAACAAGTTTTACATAAAACATTATAATTAAGATTTATGTGGTAACGATTTAACGTTGTAACAAATCTGACATAATATGTAACAATAAAGTTGTAGCTCGTAACAATTTTGATGTAGCATGTAACAACTTAATTTATATAGGTAACAAAATATATGTGTTTTGTAACAAGTTTTACATAGAAAGTTATAGTTAAAACGTTTATGGTAACAATTTTACGTTGATTTGATGTGTAACAATAACGTTATAGATTGTAACAACTCATTTTATATGAGTAACAAAATATTCGTCTATGTGACAAGTTTGACATAAAAAATTGTAATTAAGATATATGTGATAACGATTTAATATTGGAATAAATATGCCGTAAAATGTAACAAATAAAATATACATTGTAAAAACTTTGTGGTAGAAAGTTAAAAACTCATTTTATTTATAAAATATATATATATATATATATATATATATATATATATATATATATATATATGCATACTATGTAATATGTTTTGCGTACATATAATTGTAAACATATTATTTATGGTAACAATTTCACGTTGTATAAAAAAATACTATTATGTTTTTATTTAAAGAAACGTAAAAAAATAATATTTATCGGTTCTGATTAATATTATAAATTTATAACGCGAGTTGCTTTGTTTTTATTTAACAATTCATTTTTTATAGCATAATTGGCAGTGCACCTCCCTTCCACATAATTGGTGATGGGTTTAAATCACACCATGATGCCTTTTACAAGCATGTGTGAGGACTGAGGAGTTTTCTTTCCGGGTTGTGGGAGTAGTTATCTCCCGTTATGAGAGTAGATATCTGAGCCGCACATGTATTGTTTGATCCCAACAAGTTCCTATCGTAATAGTTTTTGTAATACTTCCAAAAAAAAAAAAAAAAAGTACTAACAAAATCATCTATTTACTTTGTCAAATTATATCCAATATAAATATAAAGAAAATATATCCAATATAAATATTTTAACCTCATTTCAATTAAATTATTTCACATTGCTAAAATATATTAGGCTAATAGAGCCCCCATTGAAATTGTTATTACCAACGCTATTGTTAGTAGGGCCAAACTATGAGATAAAGATAAATTATAACTAATTAATATAATTTATTTCATTCTAGTCATTAATTCTTTATTATTTGTTCAATATGGTATTTTTAATATGTGTATGACTGTATGTGGTGAATTTATATACCGTGTTATTGTTTATAAGAAATTATCAATAAATTTGTATTTAAATTCATTTATTATTCTATTATATAGATTATTGTAATATTTTTACTGTATCATATGGATGAAATTATAGTTATAGATCATTTACACCAATGATATATCTTATTTTTTATTAGGGGAATGATTAGTTAACTGTAATCACTACAAAAAAAAAAAAAAAAAAAAAAAAAAAAAAAAAGGGGCTATTGTGACCTTTTTTTTTCGTCCCAATAGGTATATTGGGACGAATTTTATTCGTCCCAAATTCCGTCACCTCAGGTGGGTCGCAATAGCTTCTTTGGGTCAAAAATTCAAATTCGTCCCTTAAAACTACCTATAGGGATGATTTTTGTTCGTCCCCTTTGACAACTTGTAGGGACGAAATATTTCGTCTCATTAGATAAATTTTCGTCCCTATAGGTATCCTATTGGGACGAAATTAAAATAAAATAAAATAAAAATTTATTGCCTCAACCACCCACACAAATCAAATTTAATTGTTGTCCTCAAGGTGAATCGAACCCTACACACACACGCCCAACCACTTTGCTGCTCTGTTGTTTGTGATAACAAAAGCATAATTTTTATATATAACCTCTAATTGTTATTAAAATTTTATTGATTTTTTTTCAATCAAAATTTTATTTGTAGATCAATTCCACTAATTTAAATTTTATTTTTATTTGATAAACAAATTGATATTAAAAAAACATTTATTATAACATTTAATTAAATTATTTTTTTAAATCATATATTGTCATATCAAATGGTTAATCGTTAATCGTACTCGGAATTAGACATGACTCCGGTTCCGGTTCTCGATTCGGAACCAATGGTTCCTATTTTCAATTGAGAACCAGTGGTTTTGGTTTTTGATTCGGAACAAGCGGTTTCGGTTTTTGATTCGAAACCAGCGATTTCGGTTTTCGATTCAAAATCAACGGTTTCGGTTTCAATTCCGGTCCCGGTTCCGGTTCCGGTTCCAATTCTAGTTCCAGTTCCAGTTCCGACGGTTGGGTTCTTTTTTTTTTTAATAATAGAAAACCTCTCAAGACTAATAGTTATTGATCCTTATGAAGAATTTATTGGAAAAAACAAAATTCATCTCGTTAAAGAACCACTTTGGACGAACAAAATGATCTATATTGCATCATTTTCTAATTTATATGGTAATTTAATTATTAATCTACCTTTAAGGAAAAACTTTTAAAAAAAATCAAGAATTTTCAACAAAATTAATTAATTAGTTCTTTGTTTTTTTTTTTTTTTTTTTTTTTTTTTTTTGGATTTTTGAATGGATAACATATTTTATATCATAAATTCCAGTATTTTGATTATGTCAAAAAAATTCCAGTCAAAAAAAAAAATTCGAGTACTTTAAAGAATTTTTATCAACTATGTATTTATTTTATTTAAGCATTTCTATCAATAAATAAAAAAGAATGCCACAAGTGAAAATATAAAAAGAGATGAAATAAGAAATGTTATAAGATGAAAAGAAAATAATAGTAATAAGAGAGGAAAGAGAGAAATAAATTACTAGAGAGAAACAAATAAAATGTTTAGGAAAAGAGAAAAAATATGAGAGAGAGAAACAATTAAGATAATTAATTATCATGAAATCTTGACCATTCAGACAAGTATGATCTAGTGGATACATAAGTGTAATAAATCATGTGTAAAAAAAAAAAAAAAAAAAAATGGTTAAGATGCACTCATAACCATAAATACAATAACTATTGTTGACGGTGAAATTTGGATTGCCACGCACTCAACAATTAGATCAATTTAATATAAAGCAAGAAAATCAAGAACACATGCAAAAGACAAGTTTTACGTGGAAAACCCTTGAATGGGAAAAAACCACGGCGCCCCTGAGGGCAGAAGAATAATACTAGGTTTTAATTGCTTCGTTACACTCTCTAACCTCTCACAATTGCTCTCTTTTCTCTCTCTATTTCTGACCCCTTCCTCGTGGGATAGGTGATTCTATTTATACATGTTTATTTAGGGTTTCCCCTTGTTGATTTGCTCTAGGATCCTTCTTTGTCGCGGATTGGGTCTTCTTTCCTTTTACGATTCCTTGTTGCTTCGGGTCTTCTAAAAGAGTAGGGTTTACTTCTGTATTTTTACCGAGTTAGTTCAAGCTCAGTGTGCTGGTCCAGCGAGTACCTTTAATTTCTGGGTATTACGTTTTCTGGCGAGCACACTTCTATATCCGGCGAGTAGGTTTTTAGTTTTGGCGACCATACCTTTGATTTCCCTCTGGTCTAAACTATTCTTCCATCCTGACTGGTCAAACTTCTTTCTTTTACCCGGTCAACGAATGACGTGGCAACCCTTTGTTAGCTCCTTTGATGACGTGTCAGTTGGGCGAGTTTATACATACAACAATACCCCCATGAATACTTCGAGCTGGGCGAATGACTTATCCTTCATACTTCGTTTGTCTCTGCGAGTAGTATTTATAAGACTTCAGCGCTTTTGTGCAACAACTCACTCTTCCCCCTTTTATATGTCCCGCGTTGTTTCACTTAATTGATTCTTCTGGTGCAAGCTTTTAATCTGGGCCACGTGATTTCCACGCTTTCATTTGTTTCGTCAGACGAAGGGACGTTCTGACTGCTTGGTTGTCCCCGAGAGGCCACGTGTCCTTTGCTTGGTGGTGGCTGTTTGTAGTTGGTCACTGTAGCCGTCATTCTCATTAATTGCGTATCACTCACTTGATTTCTTTTTGTTTTTGAATTTCGAAGTTCCCCCTTTTAACGCCTAAACGTTCCTTCTTCTCCTTTTATCTCTTCATTTTTCCCTTTTCGTTATTTCCCTACCGTCTTCTTATAACAGAAAGAACAGCTTGATTTCCTTTGCTTTTGTCTGCCAAATTCCTTCGAGTACCTGCTACAATCCTTTCCTTTGTATTCAATTCCTTTTGTTACCGGACGGTTTCGTCGGACTCGGTTGTTCCTGCTTCTCTGCGTATCCTTCGTGAATCTAGGGTTTTCTGGTGAGTTCCCATGGACCCTTCTCTACGTTCCTCTCTTTTTAATCGGATGATGCAAGCTATGGAGCTTGGTGACAAAGACACCGCGGACAAGATCGAATCTCTGATTCGTAATTTTCGTCCGGGTTCTCCGGTGCCAATTTCTGTTTATATTCCGTCTTTCGAGGACGCTTTTATCCCTAACACTTCTCCTCCATCTTCTGGCAGTGATTTTCCCACGATGCCGAGATCTTCTAAGCCGAGCGCGAGCAAACGACGTGCCTCTAGGGCTCCTCGTGGATCCCTTCTGGATGCCCAAACAACCGTTGATTCAGATGTCGATGATCATCAACGAGACAGGCTGAACTTTTCGTTTGATCGCCCGTGCTCCTTTGATACTGAAGTCAACGTGGTTGGCGAGGCGGAGCTTGGCAAGTTCAAGAGTCGCTTCGGGATCCCAGACTCGGTGACTTTGATTTTGCCTGGTGACCGAGCGGCGTGGAATCCTCCTGAGAACGCAGTCGCCATCTACGGTGCCATGCTTAGCTGTGGGATCACCCTTCCTCTGCAGCCCTTTATCGCTCGGTTCCTCGCGGAGGCCAAAATTGCACCCGCTCAACTTGCCCCGAACAGTTACAGGATCCTCATGTGCCTGGGTTTGATGTGGAAATTGAAAGGTTTTGGATCCCCTACGCCCCGCGAGATTCGTCATTTCTACACCTTGAGGCAGGCTGGCAACAGCGGGACTTATTTTCTGCTTTCCTCGCCCGTGGAGAATTGGATTCCAGAGGGTGTATCGAACCCTGGGCAAGTGGAGGTCTCCAGCGACGAGAAGAAGAAAGGCTTTATTTGGGGCTTTCCTTCTTCAAACAAAAGATGGAAAAACAGCTGGTTTTTCGTCGGTGGCGAATGGGGTAGAAATGTGTCTGCCAATAGCCGCCTGAGTCTTGTAGCGAGGAAGGTTCCTAGGCATTTTACTTCTCCTGATGCCTGGTCAAAAACGGTCCCTGTTTTGCTGGATGCAGAGATTTCTCACCTTGCTGTTGCAGCCGTCCTTCCTCTAGACGAAAGAGGCCGATCATTTCTCCTGGACGAGGACAAGATGATTGCAAAAGGGTTATTCCCTCGTCTACCAGCCAGACTTCCTCGCCGTAAGTTTTATTCCTTTCTTTATGGTTTCCGTGTGTCCATTCGCTAATATTTGATCGGTTTTTGCAGTGTATGATTTTGACAGAGTTTGTGACCTGCAAGCTCGGGCGGTCAAAAATTCTGAGGCTGCCAGTAAGAGACACGCCGCTGGTTTGGCCAAGGAAGGCGTTGCTAGCCCGGATGGCGGCGATCCTTCGGATGACGAGAATGTTGGCGATGTCGATGGGGAGCGAGTCGATTTGGGGACATCTGTTTGTCCGGATGATGCTGCGAATACCCCCGTCGTTAAAGATGGTGTGGCTGCGAGCACTGCGGCGAGTACTGCTTGCGACAGCTCCAAGCCGTAAGGGGAAGGAAAAAGTGGGGGTTTCGGGGATGGCCAGTGAGATCCCTATTTTCGATGCGAACGTCCCTGAAACTCCCCTGGATCCTTCAAGCGACCTAAACCCCAGAACTGGAAGGGGTAAGCGTCCAGCAGAGGGCACGCCTGATCGTACTGCTCGGCCCGTAAAGCGGGCGTCAAGGGTCGTGCAATACGTGGTTTCTTCAGACGAGGAGGTCGCCGAGGAACCTGTGCTCGCCGAGGTTCCTTCTGCTGAGACGACCGTCCCAGGGGCTCCTGTTGAGGGACCAAATTTGGCGGAGTCTCCTCTCCGGGAAGGGGCAAGTAGTTTTGGTGCTACTGCCAGTCCCCCAATCAGTGCAACTCCTCCTCCAGCAGCTGCGGAAAAAACGAGTGCTTCTTGTGCTGGTCAGCCCGGGTCATCTGGTCAACAAGGGCCAACAGAGAAACCTGGGTCGTCTAGACAGGGGGAGGCTGCTGCGTCTGGTTCTGGTGTTGCTCATGGAGCTCCTCCTGTTGACCCAGCTGAGGCTGGTGAGGGGGATGAAACTGTCTCCCTCTCGGATTTCACAGCTGCCGAGATTTGTTCTTATTTAATGAATAACAATGTCTATGTCGGCGAGAGTTGGGAACAGATAAAGAAGGGATCCTGCAACAAGAAAATGGAATTCTTCTTCAACTGCTATTCTTTGGTGAGCTTCTCGCTGTGTTTTTTGTATTCTCTGTTTAGCGCGTCTCCTGACTTCTGCTTTTCTCTTTTTAGATGCTGTCTGAGTTGACTGATAACTACAGACGAGGGAATTTTTTGTCGAAGGATTTGAAGCGCCTACGGGAGCAGTCCTCTCTTTCGGAGGCCAAGAAGCTTGAGGCTGAGGAAACCCATGCTCAGCAACTTGCGCAGCTGAGGGAGTCGGCAGATGGGCACCTTTCAGCCCGATTGGCTGCTGAGGAGAAACTGGTTGTTGCTGAAGAAGAGATTCGCTTGCTGCGAGAGCAGCTCTCCGCTAGTCAGGAGTCGCTCGCTGCACGTTTAGAGGCTGAGCGGCTAACTGAAGGTGCAAAGGAAAAAGCCGAGCGTGAGGCTGCAGATTTGCGCAACCAGTTGGCCTCGCATGAAGTTATTCTGACTGACCTTAAGGCCGTTTTGGAGGTTGAAGCGGTTGATCGTTTCAAAAGATCCCCTGCCTATGACGCGCTCTTGTTGCGTGAGTTTGAAAAGGGCATGAGGCAGGCGAAAAAGTTTTTTGCCATGAAGGACCATTCAACCGATAAAGCTCTGCGGCGTTTTGACAGGTCTCTTGAGCAGCATATGGCTGATGGTGTGGGCTCGATAAAGGATCAAATAAAACGATGGCGAGCCCATTGCCGTTACAATAGGACTGACCCTCATCCCATGCATTTGGAGATCCCCAGCAAACGCGCCTTCAACACATATTACTCGGGTCAGAAAGGCAGTTTTTCTGGTTCGGGCGCTGAGCCAGACTTGGGCCCTATTGCTGGAAGGGATTATGAGCCCTTTATGCCAGAAGGGGATGAGGAAGTCATCTGGCCTTCAGAGGAAGAGATGGAGGATGAGGAGGACAGTGAGGGCCCCCCTACAGCTGGTTGAGGACTGTGTTTTTAACTTTTTCTTCCTTTATTTGTAATTCTTTATTTGTACATAACCTTTATTCAAGTTATAAACTTTCTTTCATTTTTGTGTTCAGCTGCCTTTGCTGATTTGTTGGCTTCGTTCAACTTTTTCTTTTCACCAGGTTCTTCTTAGCATACTGTATAGCTTTGTTCAGCTGCCTTTGCTGTGTTTTCGGCATACTCAGTGTTTGTCAGGACGTATCCGACCATACACCAAGTTTTGTTTTAGCATATTTTAACGCTTTGTTCAGCTGCCTTTGCTGTATTTTCGGCATACTCAGTGTTTGTCAGGACGTATCCGACCATACACCAAGTTTTTTAGCATATTTTTTGTTTGTTCAGCTGCCGTTGCTGTATTTTGGCGTACTCAGTGTTTTGGCAGGTTTTATTCGACCATGCCCTGAGTTTTTATTTCTCGCCAGTTATCGCTGCAGCGAGTATAAAGCTCGTTTTCTTGTAATGATAGCTATGTGATGGCGAGTCAGAATCGAGAATCTCTTAGTAATAAATTACTCTATTGAATACTTCCTGCAACTTTATTAACTGTTATAAAGAAAGAAAACTAAAACGAACAGCTGTTCTAAACTTAAAATGGAAGAATAAAAAGAATTCAAAAGAATCTAACTTGTCCCTTAGGGATAGTATATCTTCAAGTACTGCGCATTGCATGGTCGGGGTAGCTCTCCAAGTCCTTCTCGAGTAATGCGATATGCCCCATGGCCAGCTATCCCCGTAATCTTGTAAGGCCCTTCCCATTTGTCTGCGAGCGATCCTGCAGTCTTGTCTCTTGTTCCCGGATTGACCCTCTTCAGTACTAAATCCCCAAGTGTGAACCTCCTTTCACGCACATGCGAGTTGTAATATCTGGCTACCCTCTGTTGGTACGCCGCATTCCTTATTTGTGCGCGCTCTCTTCTTTCTTCTAATTCATCTAGGCCGCACTTTAGCATATCAACGTTGATTTCTGGCTGGAAGAGTTGTACCCTTGGTGAAGAGAAAGCTGTTTCCACAGGAATAACAGCTTCTGCTCCGTAGGCCATGGAATATGGGGTTTCGCCTGTTGAGCCCCTCTCTGTTGTTCGATATGCCCAGAGCACTTGTGGTAACTTATCCGCCCAGCTCCCCTTTTTGGTTGCCAATTTAGCCTTCAAGTTGTGTTTGATGATTTTGTTCACTGCTTCAGTTTGGCCATTCGTCTGTGGATGTGCTGGAGAAGCGTAGTAGTTGTTGATGCCATACTTATCACACAGTTCCCTGAATTTCCTGCCGTCAAATTGGGTCCCATTATCTGTGATGATGGTGTTTGGTATCCCGAACCTGTACAAGATATTTTTCTTCACAAAGCTAATGGTGTTTGCTTCTGTTATATGTACCAAAGGCTCGGCCTCTACCCATTTTGTAAAATAATCCACGGCTACTATGGCATGCTTTGCTCCTCCAGTTGCTGTTGGCATTGGGCCGATCAAGTCTATTCCCCACATGGCGAATGGCCAAGGTGAGGTAATACTTTGTAGGAGCTCAGGTGGTTGTCGGATGTTATTTGCGATCTTCTGACATGCTTCACATCTCGCTGCCACCCTTTTGGAGTCGGCGAACAGAGTTGGCCAGTAAAAACCCTGTCTCAATGTTTTGTGGGCTAGGCTGGCACCCCCAGCGTGGTTCCCACAATTTCCACTGTGTATGCTTCTTAGGATACCTTCTGCTTCTTCAGGCCCGACACATCTCTGCAGTGCCCTCGAGTATCCCCTTTTGTATAGTTCTCCATTGAGTACCGAGTACCTTGTTGCTCTGTATTTTAGTCGCCTTGCCTCCAATGGGTCACTCGGGAGTACATCGTTGACGAGATATTCTTTTATTGGCGTGATCCAGCTGTCCCTCTCGCCAAAGACTGCCCCGACTTCCTTTGTCTTAACTATACTCGGTTGCAATAGGCGGATCATAGAGATATTGTTGGGCCAGATGTTGATGGTGGCAGATGCCAGTTTGGCTAAGGCGTCAGCTTTTTCATTTTCTTCTCTGGGGACGTGAACAATTCTATACTCTTTGAATCTTTCTAACAGCTCCCTTGCTAATTCCAGGTAAGTGATCATGCTTTCTTCTCTCGCTTGGTATTCATCTAGTACCTGATTGACAACAACTTGAGAGTCGCTGAAAATTTCCACCTCGTCTGCACCTAAGATTGTGCTAATCTTTAAACCTGCTATGAGCGCCTCGTACTCAGCTTGATTGTTGGTGGCTTTGAAATTGAAACGCAAGGCACATTCAACTGAATCTCCTTCCGGTGTTGTCAGTACTATACCTGCCCCGCTGCCGTGCGTGTTTGATGAGCCATCAACGCGAAGTTGCCATTTGAATACTTTCTTATTTTGCTCCACCATCATTCTCGCCACCTCTGTGCTTGATTCAGTGAACTCTGCTACGAAGTCTGCCACTGCCTGGGCTTTAATTGCTGTCCTTGGGAGATATTCTACATCGAATTCACTTAATTCGATCGCCCACTTTGTTAACCGACCGGATACTTCTGGTTTCTGCAGGATTAACTTCAGTGGGCAGTTGGTGTATACCCTGATTCTATGAGCCTGGAAATATGGTCTTAGCTTCCTTGCTGCTGTTATTAGGGCGAGTGCCATTTTTTCTGCCGGCGAGTACCTTGTTTCGGCTGGTAACAGTGCCTTGCTGGTGTAGTATACTGGTTTTTGGATTCCATCCTCCTGTCGTACTAGCACGGAACTTGTGGCTGCTTCAGAAACGGATAAGTACATGTACAATGTCTCGGCTGTTTCCGGCTTTGATAGCAGTGGTGCCCGTCCAAGGTAGTCTTTCAAGGCCTGGAAGGCTTTTTCGCAATCCTCATTCCATTCGATCCCTTTTCCCTTCTTTAAAGCTTTGAAAAATGGTAGGCATCGGTCTGTTGATTTGGCTATGAATCTGCTCAGCGATGCTAGGCACCCTGTGAGTTTTTGGACATCTTTCAGAGTCTTTGGCGAGACCATTCTTGCTAGTGCTTGAATTTTTTCGGGGTTCACCTCTATTCCTCTTTGGTTCACCTGATATCCGAGAAACCTCCCAGATGGTACGCCGAATACACATTTTGCCGGATTCAACTTCATTCCATACTTGACCAGTACGTCGAATGTTTCTCTCAGGTCATCTGCATGTCTATCTGCGGTAATACTCTTTGTCAGCATATCATCAACATAAACTTCCATATTTCTCCCTATCTGCCTGGCGAACATCTTGTTGACCAAACGCTGATAAGTTGCCCCAGCGTTCTTCAGGCCGAATGGCATGACTGTGTAACAATACAACCCCTGATCTGTGGTGAATGCCGTTTTCTCTTCGTCAGGCCCGTGCATCTTTATTTGGTTGTACCCTGAATATGCATCCATGAAACTCAACGTCTCATATCCGGCTGTTGCATCTACTAACTGGTCAATCCTTGGTAATGGGAAGCTGTCTTTGGGGCAAGCTTTGTTCAGGTCGGTGAAGTCGACACACATCCTCCATTGATTGTTCTTCTTCTTAACTAAGACTACATTCGCCACCCATTCCGGGTACTTGACTTCTCTAATTGACCCTGCGGCGAGCAACTTTGACACTTCCTCTTTTATCGCTGCACTCCTTTCTGGGTTGAAGCTTCTCCTTTTCTGTACTACCGGTTTACATTTCTCATTCACTGCTAGATTGTGAGAAATTGTGCTTCTATCAATCCCTGGCATGTCTTCGTGGCACCAAGCGAAAATCCCCCGATATTTTTTCAGCAAGTCCGTCACATCTTTTTTAACCTGTTCAGTCAGCCTTGCTCCGATCTTTACTGTTTTATCTGGTTCTGTTTCATCGAGAACAATCGACTCAGTCGGTTCTTCCTTTTCTCTGCTTTTTTTGTCTCTTGGGTCCAGTTCGAAGTTTTCCGGATTATCCTCCTGTGTCTCTGTGTCTACTTCGAATATGTTCAAAGTTTCCATTCCTGTTTTATCTTTGAAGATTGACAGGTTGGCGCGGCGAGCCATCTCCTGCGACCCCTTCAGTTCTCCAACGCCGAATTCTGTAGGGAACTTTATTTTCAGTGCATGGGTTGAGGTTACAGCTCGAGCTTTGTTAAGAAACGGTCGGCCCAGTAGAGCATTATACGGCCAATTATGGATGTCAACGACGACAAAGTCTAACAGGATTGTTCGCCGGCACGGTGCTGTTCCAAATCTTACCGGTAGTTTCACTGTTCCTAACGACCTAACCTCTGCGCCACCAAATCCTTTCAGCGGTACGTGGAATGGTTCAAGATCTTTCCTGTCCAGCCTCAACTCATCATACACTCTGGCACTCAAAATATCAGCCGAACTCCCGTTGTCTATCATCACTCGAAGGACATCCCTATGGGCTATTCGAACTCCCACGACAATTGCATCATTAGGCTTTGCATCAATCCCGTCTGAATCTTCTGCTGTAAATGTTATAGGATCATGTCCTTCTCTCCCCTTCTTGGGGTTTCTCTGCACAGAATTGACCTCCATGCTCCTGCCTTCATACATCACTTCTCGAACTTCCGACATCCTTTCTCGATTGCTCCTCCCAGTGTGAGGTCCGCCGAAAATTGTGTTTATGGCTGCGTTAGGACTGTTCCTCCTTGGACTCTTCCTATCCTGCCCGTTTCCTTGGCGGCTATCTTGGCGACCCCCGTGCTTATCTCCTTTCAAGGCAAAGTCTTGCAGGTGCCCATCTCTGATCAGGCTCTCGATGTGATCGCGCAGCTGGAAACACTTTGAAGTTTCATGTCCATGATCTTTATGGAATCGACAGTACTTAGTTGTATCTCTCCTTGCATTCGCTGATTGCTGTCGGGGGTATTTGGCGAGTCCCTTGTCTTCTACCACAGACAATATCTCCTCCTGGTCGCCATTTAAAGGGGTGTAATGGTTGTACCTTCCTCGAAACTTATTGGCCCGAGTGTTTCCCCTGCTCTCTCTCGAGTATCCTTTTTGGCCTTTCTCATCCTTCTGGCGATCACGTGATTGCATCTTTTTGTCGTCCTTATGGTCTGTTTTCAAGTTTGGCTTGTGCCCATGCACGTAGCTACCCCCTTGCGCTACTTCTTCCTCCTCTGCCAGTGCATAATCGCCAGCTATTTCCATCATCTCTTCGTAAGTTTTAGGTCTATCCCTTCGCAGGTCAAAGGACAATCGTCCACTCTGTAGCCCATTGATGAAAGCGGCGATTACAGCTACATCACTGGCATCCTCAATTTGAGCTACTTCCTTCCCAAACCTGGCCAGATACTTCTTGATTGATTCGTTATGTTCCTGTTTCAAATTTGACAGATGGGCGAGTGACTTTCTTCTTTGGACACTTCCCATAAACTGCCTTATGAATGCCTTGCTGAGGTTTGAGAAGCTGCTTATGGTTCCGGGTGGAATCCTTCCGAACCATCTAGAGGCGAGGTCGCCGAATGTTTGCGGGAAGGTGAGACACATTAACCCGTCATTGGATGAATACTGGGCCATGATATTGCGGAATCGGCGAACATGTTCCTTTGGATCCCTGTTCTCTTTGTACTGCTCAATAGTTGGCATTCTAAATCTGTCTGGAAATTGGGTGCGAGCAATAGCTTCAACGAATGGGCTATCTGACTCATCATCTGAGGATACATTACGACCATACCTTCGTGCCATTGCTGAAACCTTTCTTGATAGCTCTTGTAAGGTGACATCTCGCTGACCAGTTGGTTCTCCTGCTGGGTCGAGCCTACTCTTGATTGTCATTCTACCATGATTGCCTCTTTCATCTGGGCTTCTTCGATCTTCCGTGCTCTCGGATCTTCTCCGCTTCGTTCTTTTAGATCGCAACTCCCTTCGCGGACGAGGACTCTTGTCCTCAGATGAGATGGACCGGTGTCTCCGCCGGTTTCGCTGGTATGTGTCGCTGGAATTGACCCCATGTGTTCGCACCTGGTCTCGTTCCTCCCTGGATTCTTCATTCATCACACCTTTTCCCTTCCTTTGTTTTCTTCCCTCGAAATCCTCAATGTGGTCTTGGGGGTCTCCTCGGTGGATTGTCTTGCTTGAGTATCGGGAATTGTGATATGAACTTCTGACCGCAGCCTTCCGGGTGGATGGGCTCCAGGGGTGGTTAACTCGTAAGGAGATGAGACTCCTAACCCTATGGGAAGCGAAAGTCCTATTTTGCTGGCTTCGCTGATTAGGTTTACCAATGCGGCTTGGAAGTGCTGCAAAATCCCGGGATCAGCCGCCCTAGTTCCTGGCGTTGCTGCTGACTGCTCCCCGACTGTCACTGCCCTGTCTCCCGTTGGCGCAGCCGGTTCAACAACTAAATCTCCACTGGAGTTACCATCTCTGTCGCTGTCGTTATTCATGCTGTCTGATTCGCAAGGGTCCCTCGAAGTTTTCTGTTCAAAAGCCCCTCCTTCTAGCGCCAATTGTTGACGGTGAAATTTGGATTGCCACGCACTCAACAATTAGATCAATTTAATATAAAGCAAGAAAATCAAGAACACATGCAAAAGACAAGTTTTACGTGGAAAACCCTTGAATGGGAAAAAACCACGGCGCCCCTGAGGGCAGAAGAATAATACTAGGTTTTAATTGCTTCGTTACACTCTCTAACCTCTCACAATTGCTCTCTTTTCTCTCTCTATTTCTGACCCCTTCCTCGTGGGATAGGTGATTCTATTTATACATGTTTATTTAGGGTTTCCCCTTGTTGATTTGCTCTAGGATCCTTCTTTGTCGCGGATTGGGTCTTCTTTCCTTTTACGATTCCTTGTTGCTTCGGGTCTTCTAAAAGAGTAGGGTTTACTTCTGTATTTTTACCGAGTTAGTTCAAGCTCAGTGTGCTGGTCCAGCGAGTACCTTTAATTTCTGGGTATTACGTTTTCTGGCGAGCACACTTCTATATCCGGCGAGTAGGTTTTTAGTTTTGGCGACCATACCTTTGATTTCCCTCTGGTCTAAACTATTCTTCCATCCTGACTGGTCAAACTTCTTTCTTTTACCCGGTCAACGAATGACGTGGCAACCCTTTGTTAGCTCCTTTGATGACGTGTCAGTTGGGCGAGTTTATACATACAACAACTATTATACACATCAAAATAATATATATATATATATTTACCTCATTTTCTCTCCTTTCATCTTAAAGTAATATTTTCTTCATCTTCGTCTTCTAATACTTTTTTCACGTTTCTTTCTTCACTCACATTCATCTAAGCCTTTTGAGAATTAATTGAAAATACTACAAAAAAAGGGCTATTGGGACGATATTTTTCATCCCAATAGCCCTAAAATCGTCCTTATAGACCTATTGAGGATGAAAACAATTCGTCCAAAAAGACATCCTATTGGGACAAATTTATTCGTCCCAATAGGCAGTCTATTGGGACGAATTATATATTTCGTCCCAATAGATATCTTATTGGGACGAAAAAAATTCGTCCCTAAAGATCATACCACATTAGTCAAAATTTGTCCCAATAAACATTCTATTGAGACGAAAATCTATAGGAATGAAATTTTTTCGTCCCAATAGACCGTCTATTGGGACGTTTATTTTTTTGGTTCCAATAGGATGTCTATTGGGACGAAATATATAATTCGTCCCAATAGAGTGCCTATTAGGACGAAAAAAATTCGTCCCAATAGGATCTCTATTGGAACGAAAAAAAAACGTCCCAATAGGTCATTTTTCTTGTAGTGAATTGAAATCATTACTATTAATACTAATTGTTAGTTGATGAGGTCGTTTTGGTACTCAACAAAATGATGTTTTTATGTGTTCATTTAGAAAACCAATTTTACCACTAGAAAATCCTATTAGGATGTAAAGATTAGTAAAACGGTAAGTAAGGATTCGTTCCACAGGGATTAGGTTAGATTAATCAATTTGTGAAATAATCTAGGTTAGTCTAATCTAGGTGCATAAAACATAAATCATATTTTTGGTTTTTGATTGATTAAGATATAATAAACTAGAAAAGTAAATAACAATAATATAAAGAGAAATTGAATAGATAGGAAATCCAACATCAACAATACTAGATAGGAGAATGGTCTTAACAATTAATGATAGATATTAGAGATTTAATTACACATAATTACAATCAAATAAAAAGAAAGTAATACATAAGGAAATCACCCGTAGGTCACCTTCTTTAATGCTTAATCCTTGCTTTCCTTTGAAGCTCCTAGTGCAAAGAGTGAGAGAAGAGGATGTGTCTAGATAGGTGGAGTCATATGGAAAGTGACAAAGAAAATGGGTGGAGAAGATGGGAAGAGGGGAAGGATTTAGGTGAGGCAGTCTAGTCGTTTGTTGATGAGATTGGAGAGGAGAAATGGGTGGATTAGGAATGGTGGAAAAAGGAATTTCTTGCTTCACAAGTGTATTTTCAAAGGAGAAAATAGGATGAATTTATAGTATTTTCAAATAAGTCACGAATGGATAATTACCAAAACATCCCCTGAGTTTGCGAATTACCATTTATGCCCCTCAATGGGGGCTTTTGGTAATTTTTAGACCAATCATAAGTGACACAGTGGAGAGGTCGCTGTTTCCGTTTCAATGGCGACACTAGGGCGACATGGTGGCAACACTCTTAGGTCCAGAACAACCTCACTGTCGCCGTGGCGACATCTTTGGACAAATGGCGACACAAGGGCGACATTAGGGGAGATTAGGTGACCAAAGGGTGAAGGAGGCGTGATAGGGGGGCTGAGATTCCGACGTTTAGAGCACCGGGAAGTGGAACGACGGGGCAGACGGTGTCATGGCCGTCGTTTTTTCACCGGAATCGACCGACGGTAGGTCAGTTATGGTCAACTTCCAGCGGCGGCGAGAGGCTAGGGTTTAGGCGCCATGGCAGCTGCACGCATGGGGAAGAAGAAGAAAAGTTGAAGAAGATGGGGTGTATTTAGTAGTGAAGTGGGGGTGCACGCAGCTGCTTCTTCTTGTCTATTGTGGGGTGCGCTTAGCAAAGGGATGGCGTGCATTTGGGCTAGACTTGAAGAAGGCTGACCAGCGTTTGGGCTTGCTATTTGGGCCTACTTCTTTTTGTCTTCACTCGGGGTTCATTTAGCAATAGGCTGGGGCTCATTCAGCGGCCCACTCCCCCTCCAAAACGCACCGTATTTGCACAGATGACGTGGCGCGTTGTTTCTATTTTCTTGGCAAATTACAAACAATTCCCCTACAGTCTTCAATATCACGATATCTTCAATCTTCGCTCACTAATTACATTTTTACCCCCAATTTCTCCAAATTACTACAATGCCCTTCAACTCATAAATACCTGAAAAATACTTAATTAAAAACATTAAAACATGGGGAAATTCCCGAGACTCAAGCATAAAAAATGTGAAATAAGGGTACAAAATCGTACCATATTTGGTCCAATCATTAGTGTAACAGAAGTGCTAAGATATGAAATAATAAAAGTGCTATTGTTTTCAATAAGTTATTACTAAATTTGTATTTAAACTCATCCATTATTTATATATAAATATTAATATAATATTTTTACTATATCACACATGAACAAAATTATAGATACACATTAATTCCATTGAAATTATTATTTTTATGAGTAATATCGTTGTTATTATGATATCGGTGACTAGTTATGAATTAATTATATATTATAATTATTTCTTGTAATAGACGTATGATTGTATCGTCTAGTTATAAATAAATTATAAATTATAATTATTTAATGTAAAATTATTTCATTCTACTAATTAATTCTTTATTACTTGTTCATTAAAATTTAAATCATTTTTCTTTTTTTTTTTAAGTAATTTAATACCTCTTTCAAAAAAAAATTATATTCTTTATTACTTGATATACTTTCTTATCTCTTAGTCTCTTACTATTATTAATTCTTTGAAATAAAAAACAGAAACCGGTTGAAAAGGTTTTAAGTTTTTACTATAATAAAAGACATTAATTTCAAATTTTAATAACATCCATTGGATTTGCTTTTATCCAATCTAATGGTAGTTATTAAGTCCAATAACGTTATTGGACCAGTAAGGTAGTATGACCATATATATATAAAGAAAATTGGAAGAAAGAAAGTAATAGGTGTATAACTAAATTTGATCGATTTCAAGTTCTAGTAATTTTACATGTTGTATATTACATTTCGGCATGTAAACATGTTGAAATTTTAACACACGTAACTATTTTGGAATTTTAGCTTATAAGCAGTTTGTAAATTCTCGCCACCTAATTATTTGGATCCATCATTGCCTTGGAAAGACCGATTGATGCGGCAAGCAAGGGTTTGGAGTTCATGGAGCGAAGGGATCGTCTTAAAAGACAAAGGGTACTAGTAGAGAGAGATTTCGAGTTGCAGATTTTGTCGTGAAATGACCCCAATTCTGTGTGGAAACGGGCCAAGCACCAATACTCCCATGCTTCCGAAATCGTGTTACGTTTTTACCGTTTTCGTAAACATTTGATTTGTGAATAACTTTTTCTAAAGATTTTATTTTGATACGCCGTTTGTGGTGTTGAATTCCTATTTTTTAGTTGTTTACTCAATTATTTCCTTTTTTGGAAAAATTGATTATTTTATTAGCTTTTTCAGATTTTTCTAGTGTTTTCTCTAATTATCTCTCAATTTCGTTACATTTTCAAGGGCCAACGAAGTTGAAGCCTATTATTCTGAAATCTGTGTGCAGATGAAAAGCTTCCACTACATCACCTACGATCGATGTTTATAAGTCGGACAAGTGGATCACTCATGCTCAACAGTTTTGGGTGAACAACATTAAGTCGAAGGTACGACCGAAGGAGGGATGACCAAAGAAAATACTGTATTAAGGTTAATTATACAATGTACGCACCATCTTTTACCAGTTACCACGCATTGTATCTCTATCTATGAATTAATCAAAGACTCGTGAAGTCCTGATATTAGGATTGGTAGAGGTGACCGACAACGTTTGGCAATGTGATCATAACAGCGGTGGCTCCTTCTGGATTCTGTTGTTTATCATAAAGGAGTTCCAAGCGTTTCCAGGTGGATTCAGATCAAAAAGATAAGCTGATTCATGAGT
Source organism: Acer saccharum (assembly GCA_030490815.1). NCBI lineage: Eukaryota > Viridiplantae > Streptophyta > Magnoliopsida > Sapindales > Sapindaceae > Acer > Acer saccharum. The sequence goes on from CM059871.1 coordinate 34,039,113, forward strand.
TATTTTTTCTGACTTTGGGTATTTGTTCTTTGATTTGTTCATCAAAATGGGAAACCAACAGTAGTCTCCGCACGTAAGTCCACGCAAAAAGAAGGGTCTTGTTGTCCATAATATATATATATATGACTTGCCAATAGTCTCACGCACGACATTCTCCATCACCAACTTCAACCGCGTCCCAGCTGTGATCAACTAATCACGGCCGGCCCATTTTTCAACTACACAATCTTCTATAATATCACCATTCAGCTAGCCTTGCATTAACGTTATACAGTTATACCTACAAATTATCATGTAATCAATGACATACATATGCACACACACAACATAATTTGTATGAATGATTACAAGTTTTAAATTATTTTTTCATTGATATATTAATATCTAATCATTTTTAAACTTCAATCTAACTTGCACTTAAAAGGTGGCACTGTCAGGTGTTTTCTAGCCTCTCTCGTCTGCATTTAATTAATTGATTTTTCTTTGCTCTCCAATGGTACAAACGTGTTGGAATCTCAAGAGAAGAGACAAGATCAATAGGTTTTATAATTAAATTATAAAAATGAAAAATCATCAAAGCAGGCTTCATCTTAGAATGCCATAAACCTATATATAAAGCCCTCAAAATCCATAGATAAAAGCATCCCAATTCAAGTATTCAACTCTTTCAACCAGAGTTAGAATAACAGACAGGTCTCTGTCAGTCATTGGGGTTGAAATGGCATTTTTGAAAACTTCATTGATGATCCTATTTTTCACTGCAATAATTGCATTTCATCAGGATGTGGTTGATGCTACTATTTCCAAGAGCATGTATATGAACTGGGGTGCACATCAATCTGTAATCTCCGGCGACAACCTTCAACTTGTGTTGGATCAATATTCAGGTTAACTACATAAGCTTACTCTCTCTCTCTCTCTCTCTCTCTCTCTCTCTCTCTCTCTCTTCAAATAAATTGCATTCAATGAATTGAAACAATTATGATACCTTTGGTTTTCAGGTTCTGGAGCTCAATCAAAGAGAGCATTCTTATTTGGAAGCATTGAAATGCTAATCAAGTTAGTACCTGGGAATTCCGCTGGAACAGTCACAGCCTACTATGTAAGAACATTTATTTAAGAACCAAATCAAGATTAGGAACACACGAAAGATAATTGATGATGAAATCAGCTAATTCTACATTATCATATTTGTGCAGTTATCCTCTACTGGCAGCAAGCATGATGAAATAGACTTCGAGTTCTTAGGAAACGTTTCTGGACAACCATTTATTATCCACACAAATATCTATACTCAAGGAAACGGAAGCAGAGAGCAGCAATTCTACCCCTGGTTTGACCCAACTGCTGATTTCCACAACTACACCATACATTGGAATCCAACAGAAGTTGTGTAAGTTGACTCCCTAGGCACTTGCCTTCTGTTCTGTTCTATTCTACTAAATCAGAAGCAACACTATAGCTAATCATTGATTTACCGATGCAATTTCAGGTGGTATATCGACAGTCTACCTATTAGAGTTTTCCGGAACTATGAGAACGAGGGGATCGCATATCCTAACAAGCAGGGGATGAGGACATACACCAGCTTATGGAATGCTGATAACTGGGCAACTAGAGGTGGACTTGTTAAGATTGACTGGAAAAGTGCACCATTCATAGCAAGATTAAGCAAATTCAGGGCAAGAGCTTGCAAGTGGGATGGTCCGGTCAGTGCTAGTCTATGTGCCGCTAAAACCCTTACCAACTGGTGGACCTCCCCCGTGTACAGCCGTTTGAGCGATGCCAAGATGGGTCAGTTGAAGTGGGTCAGAGACAATCACATGATCTATGACTACTGCAAAGACACTAAAAGATTCAATGGACAACTACCTCCTGAATGTTTCAAGCAACAATTCTAACAAATGAAAGAACCCTCGTTGAGTTTTCTTCTTCTTTTTGGGTGAATAATTCTGTCATGGCTTCTCGTGTTTCAAGCAGATTGATTTAATTCTTTTTCTTTATATTCAATTGTACCAATTTGTATTTTTTTAAACTTCAATTCTTCAATAAAATGAGATGATTTCGTTCAAAGTGTCCAAGACACAAGTGATTTTGTATTTTCTTAACAAGGACAAAACGCATAACGCAACGAGAATTGGAAAAACAGATGTAATTAAGTAGTAATACAAAGGTAGACACCGAAAACAATAAAACCCGTACCCAACAAGGAAGGGCCGAGGCGGGTCTTCTCCCCCAACAGAATCCCAAACAAGGCGGTAGCAGCAAACGTAGTCGCATTGGTGACGGGGACGGCAAGCGAAATGGGGGTGTGACTGAGAATGGCGAAGAAGGTAGCAGAGGCGGAGAGGTTGAGCAAGAAAGGGACCGAATATTGCCAGATTAGGAGGAGACGGAGCCAGCTTTTCAGACAATTGATGATTTTGTGGTGGAGGAGGACTTTGGGTGGGTTCAGTGGAGAGGCGGAGGAGGAGGAGCTCTTGACGGATTGGTCCCAGATGAGCGCGCCCCGCCGCATGAGTGCGTTGGTGGCGCCCCACACTAGGCCCACTGCCACCATCTTCTCTACGTCGCCCATCATTGCTATCTGATCTCGAAAACACTCTTTTGACTGGTTCGGTTTCAATCGAGATTCTACGGTTTATGCTCTTGATCAAAACTCAAATGACCAACGCAAACAAATGTATATTTAAAACGATGCCGTTTATGTCAAATTCGAAGAAATAGTGCAACATATATTGACATTTCAACTTACTAATCAATCGAAAAACAATAACGTTGTTGTTCCAAATTTGATGTCTAAATCTGATGTTTATATGATGTGGCATATTAAATTTGGACAAAGTAGTATTACTGATCAGAAAAAATGGAAGTATTGTAATTGTGTGTTGCTTGTAGAACCAGAAAATCCTACGGTCAAAATTCGGTCAAAATCGTAGTGTTCGGGGCACCGGCAATTTATGAACAATGCTTTATTGTATGCTTTGGATTCCCTGTAGAATAAAGCTATAGGAAGGGGGGTCTTGTCGGAATCTACTCGACACCCAAGTTAGACAATTTATAAACAAATAAAATAATCTCGAATCAACAATAAAAATTAATAAAATATAAACCGAACCGTAAATAAAACTGTCAAATCCTTGGTGGTGTCGCTTGGAGAGCCTTATGTTCGCTTGGGCTAAGCGTTTAGCAAATTAAATTGCTAGGAGGAGACAAGACAAGGCCGTTGTCGATCTATTTATAAGTGATTTTCTATACTTAGAGGTTCGTTGCATGCAAGTAGTCGAACGAAATAAAAACAAAAGATGGAGAAATGGACGATCAAGTGGAGGTCGAATGGACTGATAGCAACAATGCAGCTGGATAAGGTCAACGTGAAATGCAAAGCAATTCATTTGCTCTTGCATAAATTGAGAATAGTAAATTATGAGTGGTCTGCGTGAGTCGGTAGGAGAGCCAAAAAGTCATAACTTTGTGTGTGTAAGTGGGTAATTTAAAGAAGAATTGCCATGGAGAAACAAAGCTTCTAGCGTGATTTTTAGAGCCCTTTTCTTCTCCCCTATTCCGAAGACTCTCTGTCTTATTTATAGGCCTCATAGGGAGGTTGTTTCATTTTTTTAGGAGAATCAAATCCTAGAGATCATGTCCTGATTTCGTAGGATTTCATAGTTCAAGACTGAATGGAACTCAAGCTAGATAACTACCAAATGATAACAGCCAGCTGACTTTGTCAATATTTTGAGCTGGATAACAACTAGCTGACTTGGTCCTTCTCAGACTTGCCAAAGCTTATCACATTAGATTGGGTCTGCCTTCCGTTGGGCCTCAATGTTTGGGCTGTGCTATTTTTGGCTACCACGTGTTGTTGAATGCTGGTTAGTTATCAAACATAAACATTTTCTTTAACTTATTTATTTAATTTTATTTTTCAAACTTTGAATTTTGTGGATGTAGTTTTTAATCAGGCAACTAAAAAAAAAAAAAAATTAAAAAGCAAAGTATAAACAAGTTGTCACAACATTAGTGTGGGGGTAACCAGACCTAGGCCTTAGTTATTCGTTAATTGATTCAACATGGATATCAGAGTAATGAATAATCAAATCGATGATAAAAAATGTTGATTAAGCAAATCAAATTATATTTTTCTTTTATCAAATTAATAAAATTATATCAATACATTAATAACCACTAATTTTAAACTCACAATATATGTAAAATAAAAAAATAAAAAAATAAAAATAAAAAACAGTTTAATAATTTAAAACCGATTGTTCTTGCAAGTAAAAAAAAAATAAAAAAAATTAAACTGTTCTTGTGATATGATAACAATTAATATGATTATAACTACAGTATAATATATATGATGATGATATCATAGTGGCCATATATTAATATATTATCCACAATATTTAGGACAAAGCATAGCAATCATCAAATGGGCATTGTGCTTTAACCTGTCACGGGCCTCGTTACACACTTGACTACATATTATTCCATGCACTTGTGGCTGTGGTCCTGCACTCCTGCCAATTTGGACTTTGGCGACAGCCACCGTTCTTTCGCCATGTCCTGCCAGTCCATGCTAAGTAGTTGCTAACTTACTTAATTCCGCTTAATGTTACCAGTTACAACTCACAAGTAGATTTTGTTAATATAATTTATTAAAAATATTACTTTTATATATTATTGTATCATTAGTAAACAGATATAAATTCAATTCTATTAGGAATTTCAACATCTGCCTTATGAGGTGAATTCAAATGACTTGAAAATATACATGCTTTAGTCTTAGGGTCAGTTTGGTATTGCTATAACTTTTATAATAATTACTGTTAGCTTTGCTGAAGGAATAATCAGCTGTGAAATTAATCAGTAGATGTTTGGTTAATTATATTTTTAAAACTACTGTATAACTCAAAAGCAGTATACGCGTATGTTTGGTAATTTTATTTTAAAAGTGCTAAAATTAGTTACAATGAGTAAAATAGACAAGATTTTAAACTCTTATTTTATTTTTTTCATTAATTATATGTATTAAATCAATATTTAAGTAGAATATTTAAATTAGAAACAAAAATCCATAAGAAAAATAAAAATATCTTTAAAAGGTTTTATAAATCAAATCAATATTTAATTAGAATCTTTAATTTTAAGATGAATAAGGTATATAAATTATTTTAATTTGATTTCTTAAGGATAATAATGATATTTTAAAAAATTCATTAAATGATGAAATAGATTATTTCATAATCACTTTTAAAAAGTAACTCCTCACCTACTTCTTAAAATCACAGTCAAAACTTGCCAGATTATGAATTAATCACTTTTGGAAGTTTTGCCAAACATTATTTTATGTCAAAATTATAAAATAAACTGATTTTAACTTTTCAAAAGCAATACCAAACTGACCCTTAATATTTCGGAAGAATAAATTTTTTTTCTATTTTAATTTAAATTTTATACATCAAGAATCACACATAATCCATTCATGTTTTAATTAGCATCCTCAATTTTTTTTTTTGGCAAAACTTCACACAATCTAAACTCATAGAGAAAAAAAAAAAAAAAAACAGTTGTTCTAGTCTAGTTTTATCTAATCGGATTGTTAATGGGTCAACCAATTAAAACCTGTAATATAATGTGTTTGGTTTTGAGTTCATATTTAAAACACCGTTAATTCGTTGTAACTCTTAACATAAATGACACGTTTACTGATCAGGAATTCTAATAAAACTTGATTCCTAATTTACGATCGCCCAATGTGGCTTAGTGGAAAATGATGCTTATTGAGTGTAAAATATCTCAAGTTCGGGTTACTATTAAACGGTATTGTGTGTGTGTATATATATAGAGAGAGAGAGAGAGTAATTTTCCAATGAGGACTTTTTACAATGCACAAAGAGAGAGTAATTTTTCAATGAGGATATTTTACGATGCACACTTTAAGCATCTTTTCACCGATCTCACTAATTCTCTGTCATCTAATACATTCAACATAACTGGATTTTTCTGATTATTCAAATACTAGAAATTCAGCTGCTCAAATGACCACTAAAACCAACTAAATCAACCAAATAAGTCTAAATTGATACCCTCCCTAACATTAACTTTCATTCCGTTGATCTTGAAGAACTAGATAAAATATATATTCTTAAGTGGCAATCTTCTCAAACTAAACAAAACTAACTCTAATCTTCCATTATATTATTGACTCATTTTTAAAATTTATCTGAAATCAGTATAATTTTCTTGCATGATATTATTGACTAAATAATCCAAGAAGCATCACAATTAAACAAAAAGAATGAAAAGAAGGCTTGAATCTACAATCTAATTAACATCATCAATTTGCATATGTAGATAGGCGATTTAGTACTTGTTTGGTTAAGCTTTCTATTGTCTCAAAAGGTCTACCAACGTCTATTTGAGCTTTTTAGAGTTGTTTAGTTAGACTTTTGAGATATCTATTTTAAATTTAGTAGAGACTAGTAGAATTTAAACCTCTACTAGGCAAAAGCTCATGAGAAGATGATTCTCCAAATAGATCTGTTTTTAAAAAAATTCTACCAACCAAACAATTATAATTTTTTTTGTTAAAAACTCTATATCTAATAGATCTACTACAAGTAGATCTTTTATTAATAAAGGTTTTTCAAAAACCCAACCAAACAAGTTATAGCAATTTAGCCACCAAAAAAGAAAACCATATGCTTATTTTCTATGAAACTAAAAATATATAAAATACGAAGAATAAAATATGCTCCAAACTTCCGGTTTCTGGAGAAGTAAAAAGAAAGTTATATATAAATAAATAAATATATATATATATATATATATATATATATATATATATATATATATAGATAGATAGAGAAAAAAATGCGGGATTATTTAGGCAATTGGGAAAAGAGAGGATAGAGAGTGTATCTAAAGAAGAGAGATGAGAGAACAATTAATTAGCTGTAAATGATGTATGAAAGTTATTGTATTTAAAACTATAGCTTCATCTCAACCATTCAAACCAATTTAATCTAAAGGTCAATAACTTGTGCCAAAAATTGGGCCATAGATCCTACCCCATAAATATATATATACACATAAATTCTATTATCAGTTCGAACCGACAAAAGTTATATCAGTTCCTTGCATGTAGGCCACTGGATTTAAATACTTTGACTTTGCTGTATGCACTTGTCAGTCAAAGTATTTAAATCCAGTGGCCCACATATAAGGAACTGATATAACTTTTGTCAGTTCGAACTGATAATAGAAAGACTATATATATATATATATATATATATATATCACTTGCAATTATGGCAACTCAAATATAAGACATTGTTAATTTGAATAAATGATCTTAGTACCGATCCACATTGAAAAAATGGTTAGGATCAAACTACATGGACCTTGTATAGAAATTAGATTTTAAGTTTTCATTGAAAAGATGAAAAGAGAACTTAATTCCCTAATTCCTCTTTTTATGGATATCGATTCTTTTTTATTCTCATTGTTGATTAGTATACATGCTCAAAGATATATTTTCAACTTTTAATAAATCTCGGATATAACATTTTGGTTTTGCAATAATTTATATTGTTAATTTTGTTAGAAAATTGTGTTCTAAATTACCAAATAATAATATTGGTAAGGTGAGAATTTTGTCTTTGACTTACCAATTTTCATATATGTAACATATGAGCTAACAGGGGCGTAACTCAACTGGTAGATGGACGAGCTTGAGGATTGGGTAAATAACTCACATGTTAGCAGCTCTAATCCTACCAATAGCGAAAGTTTTCAAAAAAATACTTGATCCCAAATTAATATAATATAATCATTAATTTTTTATTTTTTATATATATTAAATTATATTATATTATATATATATATATATATATATATATATATATATATATATATATATGGTAGTTCTCTAGTAAAGACATCATGAAATTATAAGTTAAGGACGTCCAACCACAACCACAACCACAACCACAGCCACACCACACATTCATATTGGGTGTGGGTATTTGTTAATGTGGGGCTGTAGGCCTAAGGACGTCCAACCACAGCCACACATTCATATTGAGTGTGTGTATTTGTTAATGTGGGGTTGTAGGGCCACTGTGAATATGTGGTTGTGGTTGGACATCTTGAAATTATAAAGACAGATCAAGGGTTTTGATTGGTCGAGGTGAAACAATCAAAACCCTCTTTCTTCCACGTTGATATGGTGCAATCGCCAAATAGCGTGTTGTGAACATCTAGTCCGGTGAGAATAGTATTTTATACAACAATTTAGAATGACAAGTAAACAAGTAACACAAGAGTTACATTAGCTTAAAAAAAAACACGAGTTACATTAAGAAAAACCACGATTGTCGGAGGCGGCGAGGAAATTACCACTATGATCTTACGGATCACACACTCAATACTCTCCTTCTCTCGAATCATTGCTCATGTCACAATACATTGATTTCACTAGTATTTATATGAGCTGGTATGGTGTTGTCATAATCATTGACGTGTAAGTAACAGATTCATAGTTAGAATCCTATGAGTCGAGTAGCTCAATTGGGATTTATTTTCCACTTTGTGTTTATCCTTCTAGAAGTATATAATTACTGCCCAATTGGGTTGAAGTATGATTATGAGATTTCGTATCAGAATGGATCTTTGCTTGATATAGCGTATCTACATGAGATTGGGTTTCCTGATTCACTGAGAAGATCTCACTAAGCAATGATCTTCGGTGAGTAGAATCCTGATTCATTAAGACTCCCTAGTCGAGTGAATTTCCTTCGCCAAATAGGTTTACTTGGTGCGCACACCTCCAGGTATTAGTTTTACTATCCGAGGACATGGTTGGCTCCCCTTTGACTGGATGACGTGTCTTGGTCAAAGCTCTTTATGTTGACCTTTGCTGATGTGTCCCTGCCATTGAGGAAAAACCTATATAATATATACCACTTTCAGGATGAGTGCTCTTATTGTTGAGCCACATTGGCCGAAAATCGTGATTATTCGATTGTCTATAAAACGGTTTTGAATTTTTATATTTAGGCCCATTAAGGCTAATTTTTGTATTTAAGTCAATATGATACACTTATACAACATACAAATCTGTAATAACACAATGAGTAATACTATACGATCTAAATAATTAATCCAAAATTCAATCCAAATGATATGGCAAGTGAGTTGTCATTATCATACAAATCATAAGATGATATGATTAATAAACAAATCACTTGTCACACTATTTATATTGGTTTTTGGACTAATTTTTTAGGTTCTTTAGTACCAGCGTAACAAAATTATTCTCACGTGTATCACGATTGTACATTTGTACGATGTATACAAAGCACGTCACGTAATGAAGTGGTTAGGTAAAAGGTTCAGGAACCGTAAGGTCTAACAAGAAACAACGAATTTACAAAACAACCCTTCAGAAATAAGTAATTGCAAACTCCTATAAATAGTAAATACAAATGCAGACAATGCAATGTGATTAGTCAACGAGTCAATCCGCTCCCACCTTATTCAAATCCCAAAAGTACCCTTCAAAATTCCCCTCTTTATCCTCTCGTCAACAAATCCATAGCGTCTCCAATCTGTCGTTTGCTGCCGAGTCATCCTCTGTGTGGTTTCAAATACATTTCAGAAATACTATATAAGTATATAACAACAACAAACAACTTACACTCTCTCCTCATCTTCCAGTTACTTTTATATGATCACAGAATCCAATTCAACAAAATCAAAATCTAAAAACCTTGCTCCTCTATTTCATGATCTGATCCGTCCGTCGATCTAAGCCAGCATGGATCGGATCGTCGGTGGCAAGTATAAACTCGGTCGCAAAATCGGAAGCGGATCCTTCGGTGAAATTTATCTCGGTATTTTTTTTTTCCTTTTTGAGGTTTATTCTAAGCTAAGTTGTTTGAATTGTGCTGATGAATATTTTTTTTTTTCAGCTTCGCATATTGATACGTTTGAAATCGTCGCTGTTAAAATTGTAAGTCTGAATTTGATCCTCTGTTGTTCTTCTATTTGCTGTGTAGATTGTGATCTGATTATAGTTTTTGATTTCTGGATTTTTGTATTGGTCTTTATGTATCAGTAATTTATATTTAATATCATAACTTGATGATATGGTCTTAAGTTTGGGTACATGTACTCATGATACGAGCATGTCATAAAAAACTAACACATAATTGAAGCAAATTAATTCAGCTTTCTTTTATTGAAAGCAACTAAGCTTATTTATAAGGGAAATACAGGAAATTCAAACAATAACAAATAACAAGATTAAAACCTAATTTAAATTTAAAACTAAAACAAGTTTTTATTATTTTTTTTTAAAACGTGATCGTAACAACTCATCAGTGAATTGTTGTCATATAATTTAAATTAGTGTTGCTTACCAGTATTTTTTTCATTTTGCTTTTGCAGGAGAACAATAAAACAAAGCACCCTCAACTGCTTTACGAGGCCAAGTTATACACTATTCTTCAGGGAGGAAGTATGTTTTATTCTACCATAAGTTTTGCATTTATTTCCAGGATATGATATGTAGAGTTAGGAATGATTGATTTGTTTGTTTGATTTGCTAGGTGGCATTCCAAGCACAAAATGGTCTGGTGTGGACGGGGAGGACAATGCACTTGTGCTTGATTTGCTGGGGCCCAGTCTTGAGGATCTGTTTGTGTATTGTGGGAGGAAGTTTTCATTAAAGACAGTCTTAATGTTAGCTGATCAAATGGTAAACATGATTCATACTGATAGTTGATATATATCACTAGGAGCTTGCAATTTACATTGTTTGTCGGACTCACTGCTTATAGTATTCCTCAAAAGATATGGGTATTTCCTGATTGTAGCTAATTAACCTGTCATGTTCTCTTTGACTTGTTTCAGATTACGAGAATAGAATATGTGCACTCTAAAGGATTTTTGCATAGAGACATAAAACCTGATAACTTTCTCATGGGTCTCGGTCGTAAAGCTAATCAGGTGACAATTTTGCAGCACCCTTTTTTTCTGTCAATGAACTTGTATTGTCCCATTTATTTTATAGTAGTTTCGTTTGTTGATTGGTGCCATGTTTTTATGCTTCTGTTTAAACCATCAGGTTTACATAATTGACTTTGGACTTGCAAAAAGATATCGAGATGCCTCAACTAATCGACATATTCCTTACAGGTAGTTTTCTGATGTACTGTATCCTAGTTATTAGTTATTTTGTTCCTTCCATGCATGATATTGACAACTTCTATGCCATACATGATATTTCATGGCTTGTAGATATCCTTAATATTGTTAGTTTGTCACTTAGTGAAATTGTTAGCTGAAAGATATGAGACACACATAAAGAATTCAATTTCTTTTTAGCAAATGCTAACATTGTTTTGTACAGGGAAAACAAAAACTTAACAGGGACTGCAAGATATGCTAGTTGCAATACTCATCTTGGGATTGGTAAGGATAAAGGAAGTATCACAACTTCCTTTTTTTATCTTAAAAAAAAAAAAAAAAACTCATTTGGTTAACTTGAGACCTCATCTTTCCTCATTTGGTGTCTTCATCACAGAGCAAAGTCGGCGAGATGATTTGGAATCTCTTGGCTATGTACTTATGTATTTTCTGAGAGGAAGGTACACTTTCATTTTACAGATGTTCAATAAAATTGCTTCTCCAGATGATATTTGACTGTTCCTATAAATTTGTTTCAATTCTGATTTATGCATATTTCTTATTCTTGAAACTTCACTGTGCTCGATCTATTGGATAACAATGTTTAAGCTCCTATTTTGGGTTGTGTGATATTGACTCAAATGGCTCCTTGTGCAGCCTTCCATGGCAGGGGTTAAAAGCTGCAACAAAGAAGCAGAAATATGACAAAATATGTGAGAAGAAGTTATCAACTCCTATTGAGGTGTGTCTACTTTTTACTTCTATATGATAAGGTCTACATTTGTTTCAAGTATAACAGTAATTAATGTAACTTTCTTTCCTGTTCAGGTTCTGTGCAAATCTCACCCTGTAGAATTTGCTTCATACATACATTACTGCCATTCCTTGACATTTGATCAGAGACCTGATTATGGATTCTTAAAGCGTCTGTTTCGTGACTTATTTGCTCGTGAAGGTAATAGTTGATAAAAAAAAGTCTCGTTTTGCAGGTTTTTTTTTTTTTTTTTTTTTTTTTTTTTTTTTTTTGCATTCAGATTTAAATAGATGCGCTGTTCATACCTTAATAAGTCAGATTGGAACGGGTTTTTTTTTTTTTTTAGAATTTCACGAAAACTGCCAAATTTATTGATTTGATGTTTTGTATTGTCTCCGTCACAGCTGGAAAACGAAGTCAAATAATATATTCAAATTGACCACGTATCATTTTATTGTTCTCTGGACATGCATAATTTATTGCATATTGAACAACGGTAGAAACTGCAATTTTATGTATCATGCTATGCCTATGCTCCGATGCAAATTAACTATTATTTGATTCTTTTCATGGCAGGATATGAATTTGATTACATATTTGACTGGACCATCATTAAGTTCCAGCAAGCGCAGAAAAGTAGAAATCAGCCTCGATCATCTGTTAGTACCGTACCTTTGTAACATTTATTTTATTTTATTTTTTATTTTCACTTGTACATTCCTTTTTGGTAGTAAAAGTTCATCTGATTCTTTCCAAATAGATAAATGATTTGGCAATATTTTATGGTTGGGACTTGGATTATTTATGTATTCCTGACTATATTTTACTATTTGTACTACAGCCGGTTCCTGGAGGGAGCACTAGTCATGCAATGCCAACGGATATGAACAATCACCAAGGTTAGATCAACAAGCATCTCAAATGACTGTTGTGATTTCAGGCATTTGAGGCTGTTACCTGTTGGAAAATAGAAGTTCAGAAGATCTGTTAAAAACAGTTGAAAGCAGAGAATAAGATACTCTGTGTTTAATACTGGTATTATTTGTTGGCTGTATTTGATTTTACTTGACTTGATGGTGTTACTAATTTAGTTCACAATTAGGATTTCAAGATTAAATACTTGGTCTCTTTTTGTCCTGCTTGCAGCATGGTGTAACTTCTTGCTTGAAGATTATTAAAAATTTCACACATGGCCTGTATATGATCTTTTCATATTTCATGTTTTCTTTGATGGAGATGTCTCAAAATCAAGAACAATCAACTAAACAGTACAATATGAAGCCACGTTTCCTTTTCTTGTTTTTCACCCCTTTGCTTGGGTGAACTTGTTTATTATATGCTTGTCTTTATCATGAAAACAATTGATCTACAGAGTAATTTAAGTATGTCCATTTAATTTGATTATTTGCATACTAATCTGAAGATTTCAAGCTTTCAAATTTGAGTGAGCATTATGCAATAGGAAAGAGCTGAAGTATTTTTTTTCCCTTTTTTTTTTTTTTTTTTTTTTTTTTTTTTTTTTTTTTTTTTTTGTTTCTAAAAAAAAAAAAAATTTCTCCAACTTGTTGTCCACTTGAGACTGTTATTTTTACTGGCATTGAACAGATATGAGCTCATAATTTGACTGGTGAAATATGTCTAATGTAACAATTACTATTTGTGTGCTTCTTTCCTAAGACTCAGAAAGTATTCTCTTATGGTTTTTTTATTGTGTTGCTGGGACTATCATATTAGTAAGGTTGTCATTCTATAAGCTGAAGATAGGTTTTTGAACACAATGATATTGACCACGAATCATTTATTGTAAATTAATCGGTAAATCTTTGTCATTGACCACGTGTTTCAGTTTTAGTAAATTAATCGCCATTAAATTAATAACATGACAACTTATCAAAATGCTCATAAATCTTTTTGGCACCAAATCATTGTACCATATTGAAAAATATCGAAGCTGGCTAATATGGAAACTAAGCCAACACATAAATTTTTGGTTATTAGTAACTTACCATACTTAGAGATAATTCTAAGATTCATTTATTCTGTTACTGGCAGGAGGCATTAATGGTCCATACTCAGCTGATGTCACAGATCACATTAGATCAAGCAATGTTACTGGCCCCGGCACACGCATGCACCTTAAATCAGCAATGGGCAAGCATTTGAATTCTGATTTTGCTGTTGACAAGAATGTAAGTTGTCTTAATTGTTTTAACCAAATACCTGAAAACTAAAATACAATTTTTTATAGGAAAATTTTGAAATATGCTAGTCAGTTAGTAATTTTTCTTATGATACATCTCATATGTTATCAAACACCATTTATTAGGATTATCAATGATACTCGTATGTTATCTAATGTCGTTGCTTTTGCACATTGCTATTCTTTACTGATTTGCACCTAGATACTTCAAATAGGTCACTGTTGATTAAAGTTTGTTATTTCAGATTGTGGTTGATGCACAACTGCCATCCACGTCTTATTCCCCTGCTGGTGCTTCAAGAAGAAATACCCCTAAACCTATGACGTCTGCTGAAACTGCAAATCCTGGTCATGGACATAGTAACAAGATTGGTCCTTCAAGTAGTTGGATTTCATCATTGCAGCGTATGTCATCTGCCAAGTGATCAAGTGGTAACTTATCTTGTTCATACATTCATGTGGTTTATGGCCATTGTTTTTCAAAAACATGTGTTTTAAGTTCTATTCATTCTCGTTGCAGCAAATACTTTTATCCCCTTACTCATCAGTGTTGTTGACCAAATGTTCCCCAATATTTCTTTAGCTATGGATCTGGTCAAGAAGATTCTAGAGTTAGATTTATGGAGACAGCAATCGTGTGATGATTTGATGTTATGTTCTCCTCTATGTATGTGGTTGGAAAGTTGCTATTGATGCATTCTCATGGAGACTGCAAATGTGTTTCTAATTTGAAGAATTGTGTTAGCTTGAATGCCAACATGTTTTTTCTTAAGGTGACTACAAATACATTGGTTGTTATATAAAATACAGATACCCAAAGCTTGGTTCTGTGCTGTACATAGATGTCATGGATGATTTACAGCAACCTTTTATTTATGGTTCCGTATAACTTGATTTATATGTGATAATTTGTTCTTTCCTCCTATAGCTAGATAATTTGGTTCGCTTTTGCATATGGTTGTCAACAGAATTTTTGCCCATTTGAATCAATTGATATCCGTTCAAATGCGTCCCGTTTATTGTCTGGGAACACTTTCTAACTTGTCAACTAAATCTGTTCAGGCCTATATTCCATGACCTCTGATATCAACAATTTGTAGGTTATATCTAATATAAAGCTATCTAAAGTATGTTTGTGATTCTTTATTCATTTCTTGGTTTCCATCTATAGCATTTACTAGGATGTGTCTTTGTTAATCAAGATCTATTGCAGAAATTCTATCTAGTGGAGGGAAAAAATTATAGCTCAAAGATCGAGCTCTAGAATTTAGAAACTGTTGTGATTTTGTTCTTGGTTGTGCACTTGGAAAATAATTTTATTCATTCTAACATATAACTGGGTTGTGCTGATTTAGATTTAAGACGATAGTTCAGAAAATGATTGTGAGTTATTTGATTTTTCAAGGCATGATTCTTTTTCTTTAGTCCCTTTTAATTTGCCCCTTGAGGACTCATAATCTTTAAGTTGGTTATCGTGACATTGTAGAGTTATGACCTGATTTTCTGCATCCTTAATTTTTTTATTTCTTCCTTTATTTTTAGTTATGAGGATTATTGGCAAGTTATTATTTCATTTTACTTTCAGGTTATTTTATTTCTGGAAGTTTTCTTCATCTGTAGTAGCATATTTTCAGTTTAGGAATATCCTACTCTAAATGAATTTGTATATAGCAAAGCCGTCACTTTAAAGAAGATTCTTTTATATGTTATCAGAACCCTTATTTCTAGCTTCACATTTTTCACAATTATTTTGTTTTCTTATGTTGTTTTTTTTAACTGATTTTTTAATTCAGTTAGTACCCCTATCCTCAAGTTTTGACTTGAGACCAAGATTATTTTATATTTTCTTTCTTTAAAGATGATGAGTTATTTCCAGTTTAATTTTTAATTGATTAAATATTTAGTTTTGTGAACAAATTTATTCATTACCGTTCATTTGTTCACACTAATTCTAAATAATCCTCTCAATTATCAGTTAATACTTTGTAATTTGCAGGATTCATCTCTCTACAAAAATGTCCGAAGGATGGAATATGACAACAAAATACTATTTAGGTTTGGCATTTGAAGACCTTAAAACATGTCTATAGCTTCTGCTGATTGAGGAAGAAGCTGCCTAACTGCTGACCAGCAAAGACTGCATGAAGGAAATGAGCATTCTATGGCAATTGTCTTGTGTTTGGCTCCAGAAATTTGCCAGATAACTACAGCATTTGTTCATAATGATAAAGCTTTCTTTGATTTCAACAAGAGATCATAAAATCGGCCTTTCTCTTGTGAAAGAAATTGCATGTGCATTCATACAGTCGTGAGATTTGGATAAAAACACAGGGAATAAAGGGCCATGCCAGCTATAGTTGTCACCGTATCATTTTAGCTGTGCAACTATATGAATCCACAGTACAGGTGTTGCTAGAATTGCAAAGGAGAAGAGATCAAGAGTGGATAGTGTATTTTTTTTAGCAGTTTATGATTTGGAGTAATTAGTTAGGGTCTACTGATGGGAACTTGTGAGGGTAATTATAAGTTTTTTACAATTGGGAGATCCAAAAGTCTCACCATCTTTAATTAGTTGGTGTGACAATGTTATTGCTCTCTGATGAGGTTTATCATTATCTGCATTTCTAGGTATGTTAATATTTTCAACTAGGGAGAGCAGATTAGTTTAGGATTGGAGTCCTGGTCAGCCGCTACCATTAACCTTCTATAAAACCCCAACCATATTACATTGAGTATGGAGTTGTGCCCTGGTTGTGGAGTTTTTCCTGCATGATTGCACCTGTATTACCTTAATATAAGTTTGTTAAGGTTGCCAACATGCCATTGTTGACACTTATCAGTGGTGTTGGTGTATGTAGTCCCACTGTATTATATTGGTGCCATTAGTCCTTGGAGTCGAGGAAAAACTGCAGTGGAAAAATGATTATTGAAGACAGTTTGGTGTTCAGACCCCAAGAAAGTTTTGCTAAGCTTAACACGACCCGAAGGAACTTAGAATTACAACATGGATTGATTTAGTCATTCAGCTAAGATCATTGGCCATTCAAATGCATTATTGATGCATTTTGTTTTCTTCCTTGCCTTGTTTCAATCCTTACAATTATTTTGGCAGCACAAATCCAGCTCTGTATTGGCACACTTGTAGACCATAGTATCTCTGTTACGATTGGTTTTTGTCTGTTGTAGTGTGGTATTATCAGCTTTTTGTTTACCCTTTGCGTGGCTTGAATTGTGAAGTTTAGCCTATAGTCAATGGATGTGGATTGTGGAGTTTCACGTTTAGTGTTCATTTGTAAATGATTGATATTTTGTGGTATATCCAGTGAATATAAAATAAGTTAAACCTTCTTTTATGACATTATAATGTTCTCAATGTATGATTTTGCCTTCTATGTGGTAAATTTTTGGAATTCACCGAGAACCTTCGGTTGTGAAGATACTGATTGTTGTTGCAATAATTCCAATTTTTGTGTTAATATTGTTTCTATGGGCAAACATTCATATAGATCGGCAACATCATAGACAGCAGCATCCTCGTTACCATAGGGCATTAGGTTTGCCTTGTGACACATGGAGTCAACTTTGTCAATCACGTCACCTTCCAAACTAAAACTTGGGTGCAACAGGATGCACAGTGCATCGGATGCACCCAAGAATCTCTCCACCTCCCGTTAAAGTTGATTGTCAATTGTTAACCGTTTAAAAACAAATAAAAAAAGGAATAGTTAGGCATAAACAACTTAAATTTGACTTCAATATGTGTTAAGATGTTGGAGTCAAAATTTTAAGTTATAAATTTAAGTTAATTTAACTCAATCCGGAAATATCCATAATTAAAAAATAATAAATGATAGTGATAATTAAAAAAAAAAAAAACAGACACATTCTCTTGATTAAGTGAGGACTCTATGCTAGATTTGATTCTCTTAGATTTGGCTCTCTCGAGGGCATTGACAACCGCACACTTTACACAATCAAAGTAGTATAAATAGAATGGATAATTACCCAAGTGGCCATGAATCTAGAATGGCCAGAAATTCTATGCATAATTGTTAGCCTCTCTCTCGCCTTGCTAGGTAGGGTCGTTTGTTTTTTTTATTTTTTTGTCTGAAGACTGAACAGTCCTAAATTTTTTTAAAGATTGAATAGTGGTTGAAATCTGAACCGTAATGATATGTTTTTTTTTTTTTTCTCAAATCTGAATGTATTGTCAATACGTTTGTTTTTTAAAAGTAAAATTGTCTGAAAATAAGTAATTTTACATTTATACCAATGTTAAACAATTATACATTTAATATGGAATAAAAACAATCTAATTATATATGAACACATATGATCATGATCTTCTTCTTTAATTACAAACGAACTTCATTTTTACTAATAAAAGAAAAGGGTTTTTTTTTTTTTTTTTCAAAAATAAAAGGGGCAGCGGGAAAACTCACACAAAACACTCTGAAATATATATATATATATAAATACACCACTCTAATATCATAATAAAGTATTGATATTAACCACCAATATGAGAAGTGATTAAGGTTCTTTTTTATTTTTAAAGTTATTTAAAAAAAAGCAATATATTAAAATAAAGATTTCTATACCATATATAATTATGATAAAATTGGAAAGATGTTATATATGGGGGATAGTATCGGAAGAAAAGATTTTGGATTGCATTTAATGCAATTAAGTTAAAAGTCGAGATTTTTTACTTTTTATTTTAAGTTGTTTTTGGTATTTTAAAGTTGTTTAACCACTTAAAAAAATAAATAAAACAACTTAATAATTATGATTTAGACCCATTAAGTTTTAAGTGGAAAAAACAAACGACCCCTTGTGAATTTATATTTGTGCAAGAGGTCTTGGATTCAAATCTCACCCACATCAAGTTTGGACGAGATTTGACTTTTATTTAATGTAATAAAAGAGAAAAAGAGAAGAGAAAAAAAAAAAAAAAAAAAAACATCATAATGACCTAGGGTTGGATATAGTCCGATTTCAACAGGATCAAACCAAAAATTTCGGTTTTTTTTTAAATAAGACCAGTTTGGATCAATCTCCTTTTCAGATCAGACCAAATTATATTGGTTCGGTTTGATCTAATGGTTCATGACTTAAAATTTTCTTTTTTAATTTTTATGCAATTTAAAATTTATATCAAATAGTCCATCCTTTAAAGGAAATATATGGCACAATGAGTTGTTGATTAATTCATATATCAAATATAAACTAAACAAAATATATACAAATATAAAATCTAAAATTCGAATATCTTTTTGGACCAAATTAAGTAATAAAATAAAAGCCAAATAACGGACTATCGGTGGTTGAATAAAACAAATATGAAATAATAAATTAAGGTTTTTCACTTTTAACGTTTTAGTTTTAAAGTTTTTGATGTGATATGTAATAGAATAAAAAAAAATGTGTTATAAAAGTATTCAAATATAAAATCTAAAATTCAAATATCTTTTGGACCAAATTAAGTAATAAAATAAAAGCCAAATGACGGACTATCGGTGGTTGAATAAAACAAATATGAAATAATAAATTAAGGTTTTTCACTTTTAACGTTTTAGTTTTAAAGTTTTTGATGTGATATGTAATAGAATAAAAAAAATGTGTTATAAAAGTATTTAGTTTACAATTCGGTCCGGATTTAATAAGTTTTGACCATATACCAAACCGGACCATACTGTTTTATTATAAAAAAACCGTATGGTTTTTCCAAAAGTAAAAAACCGGACCTAACCAAACTGTTTGGTTCGATTCAGCTGTTTTGGGCTTTTTTGCCCACCCCTAAATGACCAGTTTGGTTAGACACAAAAACAGCATAAATACAGGGTCTTAGGTAATATACACTCTTTTCACTACCAGTAATGAATTTATATTACTTCAAATGGAATTTGGCTGACAGATACATGAACACTGCATTACATACCCTTTTTTTTTTTTTTTTTTTTTGAATTTTGCATTACATAGTGCACCACAAGTTCCTCTGTAATCATCACTTTCCAAATTTAACTGTATCAATTCAGTTTCAGGAAGATGATAATCCCATCTTAATACAGCAAAATTGCAACAGGATTATCATGCTATAGTTACATCACACAGCACGGATCATCCAAGATATTTGATTCTCCCTGTTGTATCGCTGAACATAGGTCGTAAACTCCAAAAACGTTTCCAAAAACGTTTCAACCGATCCAAACCCAAAGAAATTTACACAAAATCTTCCATTTAATCTACCGAAAAATGGAACGACATTAGCTGCATATACTATGTGAGCTTGCGAGCCATGCGGGCGGTACAGAGTAGAGTATTACTAGATCATTCATTTGTGGAATGCAAAAATTGGTCTGTCAAATCCTGTTTTGCTGCCTGATAAGCAGCCAGACGAGATGTCTTCTACTGTTCTAAATCCAATCTGTAAAGTATCAATCATGTAAGGATCTTAACAAATAATTTATAACAATCACCAAAAAAATTGTTTACAGTTCCATTCAGAAAACCTCAAAAATCAAGACTGTTAATAGAACAGAGCATAATAGATACCTTATCCAAAAGAATTTCCTGAAACTGATCCGGATGAAACATGATATTACTATAATTGATTGCTGTCGTCTGCACAATAGAAACCATTGCTTTAGTAGATCTTAAACAATTAACTCATTAAGTTAACAAAAAGTACTTCAAGAGTGAATCTGTTTCTGTTAAACTAATCCAACATTTAAAAGGCTTTATTTTAAAATAAATAAATAAAATACTATGGCTCGAAAGCAGGTGCAGTCAGGAAACTTAAAGCTTTCCATATCAATGGCAATAACATCTTGATAACCCTAGCCTAGCACATTCTGTCCCCTTCAATTCTGTCAAAAGACATCACCTAAATGACCCAATTACTGACTAAATAGAGACCTGCCTAGGCGTTCAAATTTATTTTTTTTAAAAGAAACCCCAAAACGACGTAGTTTTAGGGGTTTATTGAATCCCAAAAAGACCTAGTTTTGGGATTCATTAAAAGAGAAAAAACAAAATTTATCTCCACTTCTTCGAGCAACAGTGAACAGACTCCATTCCTTGACCTAGCAGTCTTCCTCTCTACTTCTCCAACCAGCCGTCCAGCTCCTCGTCGCCGCCACCGGAGCTCAACATCGTCTGGCCATCGCAACCTCTACCAGCAGGCAGCAGCAATCTTCAACTCTTCGTGATTCGTGAGTCTTACAAGTTTTCAGATCAATTTCTTTGGGGATTATTACTTTTCCGGCTGAGGAATGCCTAGGTGGCCTCAGCGCTAGGCAGCAGGCCACCACCTAACTAGCGCCTAGCAAATTCTTAGACACTGAAGAGGATGTCTACACCATGATCCTATTTATCAATTGAAAAAATGAAGTAGAGGATTGCAAAATAAAAAATACCTCAGATACACGGCGGTTCTTTTCATATGATTTCCATGGTTGAGGTTCCAACACAAAAGTGCCACCCTGCTCACAATTAGGCAAATTCTCAGCATATAATTCACAAGGCCATTTCATAAGATAAGGTGCAATGGTATGTCACCATGACTACCATATGAGAGCAAGAAAATGTGTTAGTATAAGACAACTGAAATAATAATTACCGGGCGGAGAAGTTTCCATATGTCTGCAAATGAGTTAATCAATCCATCATCACCCCAGTTCAAATGTATCCACTTTGAAACACTCAAACTGCATTGCAGAAGACAAAACTATTACACCACACAAGAAGCAATTAAAATTAACAAAAAATGAAGTCCTAAAGAAGAGATTGTGGTTGGCAAAGCGAGGTACAATAAATTCATTCTGAAAATATAAACTATTGAAAAACAATTTGCTAGTGTAATATTTCCATGGACTTGATTTTAGATCTATAATAACCAAAATGTATAATAATAGAACTTTATGATCCAAAGAATAGAATGAATATGAAAGAATTTGAGAATCCCGAGTATGACAACTGACCAGCATAAAAAGTATTGCAGTTCTACAATTCACTAGTGCCAATCAATTAAGGAGAGGATAAGAGGGAGAGAAAGAAGAATGAAGGACAAACTATTTTCTTGAAGTAGCTAATTTTGGTAAGAAACTTCTCTCAGTCATTCTCATTTTAGGAGAAGTTAAAAAAGAAATAAGTAATTTTTTAATCAATAAATGCATATATGTGAATCCAAACTCCACTTGTTGTATTGCTACTTGCCTACTTCTTAACCCTCTCTTCGAGGTAAAAGTTTTTGTTAGAGGCGATAAAGAACATCAGAGAACTTACCAAGTAATTGTATCATAGTACTTCTCTGGTGTATGCCGACTATGAACAAAATTTTCTTGTCGGAAAGAAACTATGTCAGAGAGATCTCTTGCCTCAGGAGGAACATGCTCCCTTGAATTTACCTCCTCTTTGATTGAAGAAGCAATTACTCCATTCTCTGAATCATCTGCTTTTTCTGCAACATCCAATTTGGAAGCCTTTGCACATTTTTTCTCAGCCTGTTCCATTTTCACAAATTTCCTAAGGTGCCAGTGCGCATCCTCAATTCGACCTTAAAACAAAAGAAGATAGATTAGATGTCAAGCAATGATTGTTTCCTATCAAAAAATAAATAAAAAAATCAATGTCAAATTTAAAATAGGAATTTCAAAACTTGAGCTCACTGTATGTGAGATGCAGGTAAAGACATAAACAAGAACTAAAAACAAGTACTAATGGTTCCCAAATCACCCAACCCAAATTGTGAGACCAAAATCAGATGCATACCCACTTCTACTTATAGTTGAACAGTTCCATTGCAACACACCTACACATGAAAAATATAAAATAAAATAAAAACTAATACTAGGTCTGCCATGCTATATAAAACTGGCACAATAGAGAACTTTTAGGGCACCCATAACTAATAAGACTTGCACATGTGAGAGTCCAAATGCACTAAGTGGATGAACAATCAACTAATGAATATTATCAACAACACTGTATTAGAAATCTCATCTACCAATACCAATAAAACCAACAAGATGACAATATCGAACAAAAGAACTCTGGAAGATACGAAATTATAAAGTATTTAAACGTATATCAGACTTAGCATCAACAGATATCAAGAAGGCAATCTGAATCTTACTAGAGTCAATGTCGATTCCCAGGATACTCCGGCAGTGAAACTTCTTTGCTGCAGAAAAAACCAAAAAAAAAAATATCAAAATAAATATCAGAATAATACATGGCAGAACCTAAAACACAAAACCATTACAGTTGATCAAATCATAAATCATCAATATTTTCAATTTTGTATAATTAAGAACACAAACTCTGAGAAGGATGAACGCATTTCAAGTCAAATAAACGAAGCAAAAAATAAAAGAGTACCAATTTGAATGGTAATAAGGCCACTATTGCAGCCAATGTCGAGACAGCGTTTGCCTTGAAACCACTCCTTCTTCAACACCTTAAGTCGAGGATCTTCGTCCAAACCCTCATCAATCTAAAATAAACAAAAACACCAAGATTACATTATAAAACAATACCAAAAAAGAAAAAGAAAAAGAAAAAAAAAAGACTGAAGAAGAAGAAATTACACGGTATCCATAGTAGTTTCTGTAATTTCCAAAAGGGAAAACTTGCTTCCGCTTTCTCTTTTTGCTTGTATTAATTTCTTCAACAACCTTGTCTTCCTTGTTCTTCTCCATGTTTGAGGGTTAGGGTTTTGTGGTTTCTTTTTGGTATTTTTTATCTTAATTCTCCAAATACAAAGAAATGAACTGCCGTAGCTTAAGGCTCAATTCATGATCGCCACGTCAACTCTTCTTTTTCCGTTTTATGACATACTGACCTACAATCCTACATACATGTTTTGTGATAGTTAATTTTGTCGACCTTTATAACATCTTTGATGATATAACATCTTTGATGATAATATGGATTGTGAAAAAATTAGATGACACGTAGGATGAACATCCACTTTATTAAAAAATTCATCTCCAATGCAACCTCTCTAATATAACTTCAATCTGAGTTGGCAACTTTTTTTTTTTTTTAGATTTCTCTGATTTTAGAAGGTCTATTGGACAGTCTTCTTGTTAGCTCAGTCAACAACCACTCTTATCTTCTATTTTGTTTTATTCAACTATTCTAAAATATATTTAAGAAGACCAATAATAAATTAACATGTCATTAAAAAAATGTATTTTACAAGTGAAGTATTAGAGACCACTTTTTCATTTGAATGTCTATTAAGTTTAGTTACATGCCATATATAAAGCAAGTGGCTTGACAATGTTGACATATCACTATTTTTTTCAAATGCAAACTACATTACCATTGAAGATGCTCTAAGAGTATCTCCAATGCAAAAGTGGTTTGCATACCAATAATATTCACATGGCAATAATGTCAAGAGACTTGCTTCCAATATAGCATAAAAATAGACTAAATAGACTTGATAGACAATTAATTCAAAATTTGGTTTTCAATGCTTCTATCTAAAACATAATTTTTTTAATGAAGTGTTTATTTTATTTTTCCTGTTTTATTTTTTATTTTATATTTTATTTCCTTACAAAAAATATATGAAAAATTAATGTCAGTTTTAAATGTTTGCTGAGTCAACTAAAAAATAGTTGTGCAACAAGAATGTCTAATATTTTTTTTTTACAACGTCAGCTTGAGGTTGAATATGCACGGCTGCATTGGAGATACAATTATTAACAGAACGTCTATTTATCCTACGTGGCATCTCTTTTTTTCACAAATCACGCTTGCATTGAAAATGCTCTAAAAGACGGAAGTATTGGAGACCAAATTTTGAGTTGATTATCTATCAAGTCTATTTATATGCCACATAGAAAGCAAGTCTCTTGACATTGTTGTTATATCAACATTTATTGGTATACAAACCACTTTTACATTGGAAATGCTCTTAATTAATAAATGGACACATATCGATATACGGGGAGGTCGTATTTTTTTAGAACATTGCTTGGATACTGACGTTAGAATCCAAGGTACTGACCCCACCAATGAAGTGTTGCCACGTGACTTTTTTCTTAGAATGTAAGGAGATAAATGTGAAAAGTAAAATAAAAAAATGAAATGGCAACACCCTATTGGTAGGGTCAATATCCAAACAATTTCTATTTTTTTATACTCTTCTTTCTACACGTGTCAATATTTACAACAATGTCACCAATCACCGTGTTTCACTTCACATTTATTTACACAAATGTCATTCAAATGGAAACTTGTCATGCGTTAGTAAACTCGTTTAACGATAATTTATTTCACTTGATATATCTCATAAGAATTGAATCGTTACGTTATAAGTGGATGTATTTTTTTCCTTCTATAGTATCTATTTATTCACCTACCTAAACTATTTTTTTTTTTTTTTTTTAAAGTTTTTCACCATTAGTAGGATTTGAGTAACCAACACCCAAGCCCTTTACTCGTCTATCTACCAACTGAATTATACCCATAGGTGCTTATAAGTGAATACATATAAGGTAAAATGTCTAACATTAATCATTTGCTTGAATTTGTGTATAATATAGCATATGAGTTGTAACAAATACAAAATCATCACCATCCAACGTGGCTCGATGATAAAAGCGTTCATTCAATTTGGCAATGTTCCAAGTTCGAATCGTTGCTACTACAAGTGGTATATAAAAAAGAAAAATAAACACATAATCTATCAGATTGCCTTGTGTAAAAAAGAAAAACAAACACATAATCCATTGTATAGTCACATTATTTACACGGTAATTACAACACTTAAATCACATAATTTAATTAAAGCAATTTAGACTATCATTATCCTTTTTACAAATTTTTTTATGACAGATTAAGGTAAGTCTAACCACATATTTGTATTCAATTATTTCTTAATTTATTGTGGAGCTTAGAACAAGGGAAAGGGAAAGTTCACGTTAAAAATGAAATTAAATACAACCATCATTGTGGATTTAACACATGGAAATCTTTTACAAAGTGATTATTAAACAAACCACTACTTACCTGTTGACAAAATACATTAGTTTAGTAAGTAATTTTAATTAAGAATAATATTTTTTATTAGTAAAATTTTAATATTAATGATATATAGACAAAAATTGAGTCAACTCAATAGTAAACTCCCTTACAATCTATATTTGAGGTCGTGGGTTCAAATTGTATCCCCCTCCTCAAAGCTCAAATTTATACTTAAAAATAAATATTAAAAAAATTAACGACACCATCACACTATCAAAATTAGTCATTATCGATATGCATAATATTGTTTTCATCCTCTAAAACCACCATTGTATACGAATAATTGCTTGTATTTTTTTTAGGGAAATTGCTTAGGTATCGACCACACCAACAGAGTGTTACCACGTGACTTTTTTCTTTCACTTTTTACATTTATCTCCTTGCATTCTAAGAAAAAAAAACCATATGACAACACCTCATTGATGGGATCAATACATTGTCAGTACCCAAGCAATGTTCTTTTTTTAGTATCAGTATGATAAGCCAACATCAACCTTAAAGTACAACTAATAGGAAGAATTTGAAATGAAATGGGGTCACCTATCTTACATATTTTTTTTTGGTATCATTCAATCATTCTGTATGCTTACAAATTACAATCAGCTTCTTCAAACAGGCCGCGGAAGCTTAATGTAAGTATTTTGCAAATAAGCTTTTTACATGAAACCAAAGGAGCAGATACACTAATATAAATATATAATCCTTCCAAAAGCAAACTACTGGCAAGGATGTTTTATTGCAATGCTCACTCTAAAAGATATCAACAAAATGGGATATGATATACTTTCACGATAACTCCATTTAAGAAACGGTTTTTTGGCCCGAATTCAGATTTTTGGTGTCGCAAGCTTGGTATGATAATGTTCTCTTAAAACTCACTCCAACTCCTTGAGAAAATCAACATTATCAACAAAAACCTGCCAAATCAAGTGCACACTAATTAGAAGAAATGCTTCATAATTCTCACCACACAAATTGAAGATGAAAAAATGATCATGTAGAGAAATTTACTTCAGGAAACATACTTTGAGAGTCTGTGTTTATGCACGTGCAATCACTGTTAGCATATTAAATCCGGGGGAAAACATTGGTCCTTCTTAACTTGTCACAACTTAAATTTGTGTCACAAATCCCAAATATTGGAAAGCTTAATCGTTTTTAAATTAGTCCAGAACTACTACTGTTGATAAGATTCATAAATCTTGTGACATGTTCATGCATCTCAAAAGGGATTTTCTGAGCAAAATCTAATTATAATAGATTAATAGTAAGCAATAAAACCATAAAATAAAAGAAGTCAATCAACTGAGTGTTGTGTTTTTGGCTCATCAAAACCCAAGTCAAGGCTTAAGAAGGAATCCTATTTGGATTAGGAGAAAATAAAGTGTGCACATAATTTCCTATTGGGATTAGGAAATTATATTTTCTCAAGAGTCCCAAATCAACTAGGATTAGGAAATAAGTTAGCTTTTCTTATTCTAAAAGGATTTAGGAGTCCTATTCTAGCAAGGAATGTAACCCAAGTCCTATATCTATAAATAGGGCTGTTGGGAGCTTATTTTTAACACAGAAAAACAGCAAGCATACAAAGGGTAGAGAGCAAGAGTGATAGAGGTTCTAGCAAGGTTTTGGGGAATTAGCTAAGGGGTTTCAATAAGTATCTTGTAACCAAGCGTTTTTCTTCATAGTGCTAGTGATTTCTCAAGAGAGATCACACGAGGACGTAGGCAAAGTTAGCCGAACCTCGGTAAATTCTTGTGTTTGTGTGTGGTGTGTTTTCTTTATTGTTCATACTTTATTCCGCATATTCGCATATCATTATCCTATAAGTTTATTACCATAGTCTATTGAGAAAACACGATCAATAAGGGAGGTTAAAATCAACACTGAGAACACTAGATTTATATTAAAATTGTCCAACCATGTTGAGCATGTTGCTAAGTTTGAGTACTCCATCTAAATCCCAAAGAATACGAATATTCTCCCTCAAAAGGTAAGTTTATCTATTGATGCCCTAAAGCACCTATAATATTATAGTGTTTGGTGCATATGATTAGATTGAACTGGATTAGACTAGATTATAAATTGGGATTGGAATATTGAATTGAATTGGACTAGACTATTAATTAAGATTGGATTCAAACGTGGTTAGATAATAATATCCATTCCTTAAACCTATACCATACACTATTGACTATTTTAACCAATAGTTTGGTCCAATCCAATCCAATACGGGAATCAAACATAAGCATTGTATATTTATGTAAAAATGTACTAGTCTAAGTTCTAGCAGGCATTTGCTCATGTTGAATACCAAGAACTTCTTAAGTACAAGCATAAAGGTTAAATCTTTTAAATGTCATACCGATTTCCAACCGTCAGGATCCAAGCAAGCAGTGATCTTGGTGTTGATACCAGGTAATGGGCCAGGTTCCCGGGTAATTTTCCCACCAAAGAGTTTAATTGCCTCTGCAGTTTTATAAACATCATCTGTTCCTATTGCAATCTGCCAGGACACAAGAAATTAGTCTCCAATTTGGTCCAATAAAGTAGATTAAGCATGCTGTGAAAACCAATATACCAATACTAGAAAAAATAGAGACCAAGCTAATTAAGATACAAAAGCACATAAACAAATAGAAAATCAAAAGACAACTTGCATGGCATTGTTCAATACCTTGCATGCCTACACAAGGAAAATCTTCTGCCTAAGATGTTAATTGAGAAACGATGAAAGATGAATTATTTCTACCTGAGCATAAGCATTTCCTTTATCATAGTCAGTGACCCCATAGTTGTAAGTCAACTCAAGCACAACATTTTGTCTTCAGGACCGTAGCCCATCATGGCTATTGTATACTGAAAAAGAGACCACAGGTTTATGTCAGCACAGTAGAGATGCATATCTAAACTTACTAAAAAAAAGGCTCACATGGAACATATTTAAATCAATCAAAAAAGAAAAGTGCAAGATGGACGCCTTAAGCCATTAAAACAACTCAAGAATTAGAAATAGGACACACATACTAATTAGATTTTCATTTCTCTTTGTTTTTAGAGGCAGTGATTGACCATAAGAACAGGTGTTTTATTGCCCATCGTTAAGATACATAAATAAGAAGAAAATACGTTTTTTACCTTTTAAATGTGCCTCGCGAAAGAGTAATTTTTGCAGATTGCAGAGATATTTGCACTCAAGATTTTCCTTAGCTTATCATTATTTATTAGGCATGATAACTGTTCTGAGTTGTGCTGTAATCCTTCTTTGAATAATAAAAGATTTAGGTTGGAGAACCATACAAAGGATCTCCCATTACCAGGATCCAGTGCACATACTGGTTCTAAGAAGCTGATTTGTTACTGAATAACAGCACATAGATATATAAAATACAATGCAATCCATTGACCTTGAGAGAGAGATCAATTTACCTTGTATTCTGGGTTATCTCTTTTGCGAAGAAGCTCCATGCCAAAGGCCTAAATAACATAAGCATTAAATTGAGGATCATAATTAAAATGGGGTAAGCAAAAGAAAATTGCATATAGGCTAGCATTGATACTGAAGAAATCTATGGCAACAGATTACTAGTGCTCAATCCTTCAAAACACAATGTTCACCTTCTCATAAAAATTTATGGAACGATCGAGATCACCAACACGAAGCATTACTTGACACAAGGGCTCAGGTGTAGGACCCCTTTCCAACAGTTCAAATTTATAACCATCGGGATCTTCAACAAAGGCAATTACTGTACTGCCACCTTTAACTGGACCAGGTTCACGCGTTACTTTTCCCCCCTTAGCCTTTACAAGTTCCACAGTCTTGGCAACCTATTCAGAAGATCAAGAAACCATGGGTCTTTTCAAAGTCAGTAAAGCAGCAGACTGTCTAAGAACTAAAAAGCAAAAATTTGCACAACAGTAAGGAGACTAAACGAAAAGGGTAAAAGAAAACCATAGTTTAAAAACTACTATGAGCTTGAAGGAATTCTTAAACTTACATCGTCAACTACAATACCAAAATGTCCGAATCCAGTTCCTATATCATACTTGTCAACTCCATAATCTGTTAATCAAAATTAATAAAGACAATGTAAGCCTACTATAAAGTTTGTGTAAACAGTTTTTTAATTGCATTAGCATTCGGTAAAAGGTTAATCGAAAGTTCTGCAGTTTCATAATTCAGCAAAGTTTATAAAAACCACGAAGCAGGCAGATAGCTTACTGTAAGTGAGTTCAATAACAAAGTGAGAATCTTCTGGCCCATATCCAAGAAAGGCATTGGTGTATCTCTCCTCGGGTATGTCACGTTTTCGCAGCAACTTCATCCCCAGGCATTCAGTATAGAATCTGCAATAAACAGAAAATTTTGTTGATTCTCAGTTTGTTATGAATACTATTATATAGAGAAAGAAGATCATTTACGAGATTAACAGGAAACCGAAAACACACATACTTGATGGTCCTGTCCAAATCTCCAACACGATAAACAACATGGAGCATTCGTCTCTTATCTTTCTTGACCCATTCCAAGACATTTTCTTGAGTAGCACTTGTGCTTGCTTGAGCAGCGTTCCCAGCCGAGGCCACTCTTACGCCATTACCATCTAGGTTCAAGAGCTTAGAAGCTTTCAAACCAAACAACTGCCACTGCGGGACAGCTGGATAATCATTCAAAAATATTCAATTCTGCGAGCTTATCCATACAATGGATTTTCCAATATAAACTAGAGTTATAAGGATATCAATAATTTTCCAAACAAGACACAATCTCAACATTATCCTTCAATAAAAGGTAATCAACGAAGCACAGTTTTAATGAACCAATAGCTGATCCTAAATGTACATTATTATCAACAATCCCAATTTGAAACCTAATTTCAATCGAATTCTAACAAATAGACCAACTAATTTTACTTATTTCTTTTTGCAACTGAAAAAAAAAAAAAAAAAAAAAAAAAAAAAAACTGAGAATGAGAAATATGTATAGGTTTCGATAGTGGTTACCGCTAGCAAGATGAGAGTAAGAGAGGCTACGGCGAGAGGGGCTAAACGACGAGAGACGGACAGGAAAACGCGAGGCGGTAGAAGAGGACCTGAGCGACGATAGAGAAGGTCTGATTGATGACGTCATAGATAATATCCTTACCATCTATCTATCTATCTCACACACGCGTACACACTCTCTCTCTCTCTTCTTCTCTGTGTATTGTCACAATGAGTCAGAAAGTGAGTGAAGCTGTGGTGAATTTTCGTTTTTTATTTTTATTTTTGTCTTTTTGTGCTGTCGAATTGTTCCTTTGCTTTGCTGTATGGGGAAGAAGCTGTGAAATGAAGCGATTCTTTGTTCTTTTTTTTTTTTTCCTTTTCATTCGAATCGCCGTACGATTGCTGACGTGGTTCAAGTAGAGAATCCATTCCATTCTTCACCCTCTAGTCTAGGGTAGGGTAGCTTTTTTGTTTATACATTTCTTTTTGAACAATGTTTAGGTACTGACCGGTCAATCACCAACCAATGAGATTTTACCATGTGACCCATTTGTAAAAGAATATTTAAAATGAATTATAATAGAATACTACTTAATACAATATAATACGATGCATCATCAAACAAATGTTTGTATTAATGATAATACAGTCAAATACAATACAATCCAATGCAATTAAATGCAATTCAATATAGTGTACCAAATGGACCCTTAGGAAAATTGTAGTAACTCACCTTATATTTGTTTAATTTCACTTTTCACTTTTCACTTTTCAGCAATTAATCCCTTAATTACACAAATGTCCCCCGAAAATGGTTGATTGTTAGTTTGACTAACTGAGATTTTGACACCATAAGGGTAAAGATTAGGCCAAAAATCATAATGACCTTCAAATCAATAAAGTGTTTACAATTGTCCAATCTCAATAACTTATCTTTTTTTTTTTTGGACAAAAATATCTTTTATGCGGGTTCACATATGTTTGTACCTAGAGTATAGATATAGAACCACCAATAGAATCAATACACATGTAAAGACTCAAGAACATACGACATGCCGAACATAGCCTTCGATGGACATGATTGAGGGAGGATCCGAAATCACATGAAAACCAAGAACTGAGTCATAGGTCTCATCGTCGAGATTTCCTTCTCGATGGACGCCAACAGAGGAATATATGTTACATTGCACGCATGCTCTTTTTTAAGACACCTGGAGTAAGTGTCATCATACCTACATATAAGTTAAGAGTCAAGACACCTCAATTTTTTTTTTGGTGAAGAGGGGGGCAAAAGCCCAGAAACAGAAACTAAAACACTAAAGGAATAGGGGCAGTACTCTGCCTAATGGAGGCTAGTCCTCTACAATCATCGTTAAAAATTCTAACAATCTCAGGAGGAGGGTCTTCGAAGAACCTGGTGCCATTCTGCATACTGTGACCCATATGTGCAAGGCCATCAGCGAGCCTATTGCCTTCTCTATAAACATGCTGCACGCTGCAATTCCAGTCAGCTTCCACAAGGTACTTGCAGCTCTGAATGAGACTAAACAGGGGGTGATTGGGATTGGAATCCTCTTCAATAATTCGAACACTGTCTTGGGAGTCAGTTTCCACAATAATTCTCCTAACACCAGCCTTCCAGGCCATGTTGAGACCCTCAAACATACCCCAAAGCTCAGCTTCCATCACATTTCCCACACCCTTTTTCATCACAAAACCTTTAACCCATCTCTTCCAATGATTCCGCATAACCCCACCAGCAGTAATTTGCCCAGAAATCATATCACAGCTGCCATCAATGTTGAGTTTAATCACATCCTCACTAGGAGGCACCCAGCCAACCGAAATCAGCAGGGTCTCTCTACCACTACCACCCGAGTTGGCATTGAACCAGTCATTAGCAAATTGATTAATGATCATACGAGGACATTGGGGAGGAGAGAAAGTTTTGTCAAAAATCAGTTTGCACCTCCATTTCCACAAGAACCACACAGTGCAAGAGAAGAGCAGATAGTTGGGAAACTTACCTGAAATCAGCCTGTTGTTACTCAGATTAGAACCAATCCAATCATCCAGCTGACCTTGGAAATCACTAGAATTAATGAAATGAACCGAAATATTCTTCCAAATATCCATGGAGTGGCTGCAGCCACGCAACAAATGCTCAATGTCTTCAATACCAGACAAACACCTTGGGCAGGAAGGGTCATTATCCAGGCCTCTAACATTTCTTTGCAGATTGGTTAGGATCTTTCCATGTAGCAAGGTCCAAAGAAAGAATTGGATTTTGGGAGGAACTTTAAGACTCCATATGAATCTCCACTTCCATAAAGGGAGACTATCAACTTCCAATTGGCCTGAGTACGCAGTTTTAACAGAGAAGTTGCCACACTTGCTCCATCCCCAAATAACTCTATCAAGGCCACTCTGACCTCTTCCAGCGTGGATACTAATAATTTTCTGCACAACAACCCAAGGAAGCATAGAAACAAGCTGTTGCTCATGCCAACAACCATTAGTCATGAAGCTGTCAACAGTTTGGGCCAGATCTTCTTCAGTAAGGCTCCTGGTGGCATGATCCAATAGAATTCCAACCCCCGGCACCCAATCATCCAGCCAAAATCTGACTTGGTCCCCACTACCAACTCTCCACTTAATACCTTTAGCAAGTAACTTAGCACCAAAAGCAACACCCTTCCAGATACTTGAACAAACGATTCCCTTAGCAAGATTAGGATCAAAAATGGTTTTGTTGTTAAGGTACTTATGCTTTAAAAGACTACACCATATGCCACTGTCCTTATTTAGAATACGCCACGCAGATTTGGCAAGTAAAGCTTGGTTCATGCTTTTAGTTTTCTTTAAACCCAACCCACCATTCCTAGTAGGGAGACATACGTCATCCCACTTCACAAGATGGATGGCATTCCTGTTGGAGGTATGTCCCCAAAGGAAGTCTTTATTAACTTTATCCAACTTAAGACAAGTATCTCTAGGAAGTTTCACCGATTGCATTGTATAAATGGGAAGGGCCGAAGTGACGGATTTAATGAGAGTAGCTCTTCCGGCAATAGAGAGGGTTTCACTCTTCCAAGATGCAAGCCGCTTTTGAGTCTTCTCCACAAGCTCTCTATAGGTGTGGTTAGTAATCCTAGAATGAATGAGAGGCACTCCTAGGTATTTCCCAAGGTCTTTAGTGAGGGGAGAACCACAAACCCCAGCGATGGATCTAGCAACTCCTTCAGAAATGTTATTGGAACAAAGGACTCTAGATTTGGTGTAACTGACTTGTTGCCCAGACAAGTCACAAAAGTTATCTAGACATTCCCTCATAACCTCAGCTTGAGTGGCCAAAGCTTGCCCAAATAAGATGAGGTCGTCGGCGAAAAAAAGGTGTGAGACTTCAGGACCTCCTCTTGAAGCCTTAACACATTTCCACAACCCCATGCTCAACTTTTGATTAATCAAATGAGATAACTTCTCCATGCAAAGCACAAATATGTAGGGGGAGAGGGGGTCTCCTTGCCTAATACCACATCCAGGATTAAAGGTTTCAGTCACTTCACCATTCATCACAATTTTGAAACTAACACTCGTAATGCACCACATTATAAGCTTGAAAAGGCTTCCTCCTATACCAACATCCATGAGGACCTTACCAATGAAATTCCATTGAAGCTTGTCATAGGCTTTGGCAAGATCAATCTTCCAAGCCACACAACCCTTTTTCCCCTTCATGATTCTAAATTTATGAAGAACCTCTTGGGCCACCACAATGTTGTCCTGAATTTGCCTTCCGGGAATAAAGGCAACTTGGTTGGGACTAACCACTTTAGGCATCAATCTTCTAAGCCTTTGGACAATCACCTTACTAATGACTTTATAGGCCGTGTTACAAAGGCTAATAGGTCTTAGTTGGGTCATGTCTAGAGGGCTAGGGATTTTAGGGATAAGCGCAAGGATCGTATGGTTTAAGATAGTAGGAAAGGTTCCAAGTTTGAAACTATCCCTCACAAGTTGGCACAAATCCTTCCTACACACCTCCCATTGGTTTTGAAAGAAGGCAGCTGGGAATCCATCAGGACCAGAAGATTTTAGCCTACCAATCCCAAATAACCCATCCTTAACTTCCTCATCACTGACAACCTTATTCAACTCATCACTCAAACCCTCTTCAAGAATAGGGAAGAACCGAGGCAGCCCATCGAAGCTATCCTGAAGAGGTTGATAAGCAAAGAGCTTTTTGAAATAAGCAAGAGCAATAGTCTTCATATCTTCCTTCTCACATTTCCAATCCCCTTTTTCATCTTTGAGGCCTTCCAGTTTATTGAATCTTCTTCTAATCATAGTGGCTAGGTGAAAAAACTTAGTGTTTTTATCACCTTCCTTAAGTCAAGTGGTTCTAGATTTTTGCATCCAGAAGATCTCTTCCTGGGCAATTATCTGATTGTACTCCTCTTGTAGCTTAGCTTCAAGTTTAGCTAGACTAGGCTTGAACCTATCACCTAGACTAGTTTGAATTCCTTGCAACCTAGCAAGAATTCTTCTCTTCTTATGAAAAATGCACCCAAAAGTGTTCTTATTCCAATCTTTAAGATTATTAGCAAGGGTCTGGGTCTTCTCCACAAAACTCTCAGAATGGGACTCCCAACACTGTTTCACCATATGACCAAAATTCTCATGTTGTAACCACATAGCTTCAAATCTAAAGGGTTTCAAGAAACTACGGGGAATTTGGTTGCTATGTAGGTTCAATAAAATGGGGCAATGGTCAGAAGCTATCCTAGGAAGATGCCTAAGGAACCCTTCTGTAAACAAAAGCCTCCAATCTTTCGAGCATAGGGCCCTATCAAGTCTCTCCCATATGCTCTCCTTGCTTCCTCTATTTGCCATCCAAGTGAATTTTTGCCCAATATAGCCCAAGTCCACCATACCATTTTCCTTAATCCACTCACCAAATCCGGAGTTAGTGAAACTTTTCCTACCACCCCTCTTCTCAGTGCTACTAACAATCTCATTAAAATCCCCTAACACCACCCAAGGGCCCTTAAAACACTTCCTCACTAAATTGAGATAATCCCATAATTTCCTTCTCAACATACCACTAGGATTGGCATACACAAACGTAGTGACCCAAAAAGTATTTCCCTCGGCCACTAGAGCAGTAATAGTATGTTTAGAACTAGCTACCACTTGTAAATTAACTTTATTGTCATTCCACAGAAGCCAAATACCACCCGAGAAACCGGAAGCCTCAATAATATACTTGCTATTAAACCCTAATCTTTCCACAATTTTAGCTCCCTTAGCACCACTCACCCTAGGCTCTAAGATTGCAAGAACATCAAACTGTCCCATTTTTCTAATATCAGAAATAATTTTGTCAAAACCTTTCTTGTCGGCACCCCTAACATTCCAAGAACATATCATAACCAACACAACCAGAACGGGCCAGCCAAGAGAACACACCTATTCCAAGACTAACTCAATTGCCTCCTTAAGCTTGGAGGCAACAACTTCAAAATTTGACTCCTCAAAGACAACAACTGGCTACTGCCCAAGATCAGAACTAACCATCTCAGCTGAGGAGGGGTGTTTATTGACATCCACCTGTTGATCTTCAGCCACCCTTATTTCCACCATTTTCTTATGTAAATTTTGGAGAACTTCGGAGTCCTCTATGTCTTCTTCCATAGAGATGGACTGGATACTAGTAGAAATCTGATTGTTATTCTTAGCACCCTTACCCCATTTCTTGGACCAGCCCTCTCTCCCATTTTCCTTACAAGGCTTGTTAAAGCTGCTCTTAACAACAGGAGAATCAATGAGATACTTGCTAGCAATAGGATTTAAAAATTTCTTGGTAGGAAGATTCTTATTTGAGATTTCAGTGAGCACCTTACTACTAGAAGCCTTAGCCTGCAAATTCTCTACAGAGGTCTCTTCCTCTAAGTTTTCATTCAGTATTGCAAACCTAGAACCTGCCATATTAGTGACAGCTGCTTTGCCATTCTTCTTAATAGGAGAAGCTTTCAATATGCTTTTGAATGGACCAGCACCTTTCCTATTAACCTCATTAGTCTCATTCTTGTCATTACCACCCACAGAAGGTTTACTGCCTTGCCTTTCACCCAACCCTTGCTTTCCACCATTACCTTGATTCCAACCTTTCCTCCCTGTAAAACTGTTACCCAAATGATTTCTATTAGGTCTACCATAAGACACCTGCATCCAGGGTCCATACGATTCTTTCACACCTTCACTAACATTATTACTTGCAGCTAAGTTCTGCTCCTCATCAACGCTAGGGTCCTCACTTTCAGCAGCTGAATCCTCGTTACAGTAATCCCTACTATGCCCAATCTTCCCACACTTGAAACAAATCAGCCCCAAATTTTTGTATTCCACTTTAATAGCCCTGTTCTCTACATCTAAAGAGCACCTTAAAGGTTTCGTAATGTCTATCTCAACACAAATTCTAGCAAAGCGGCCTCTAGCCTAGGATTCAGTAATAGGATCCACTTTGATCGTGTTCCCCAACATACCACCTATACTACGCAACAACCCTACATCTATCCATTCCATAGGAAGTTTAGATAATCTTACCCAGACCATCATTTTACGAATTTCATCTTCTCCCGGGATAAAGTTCGGTCTCCATCTCTGAACAGCAAGGTATTGGTTGGCAATCACCCACGGTCCACCAGTCAAAACAGTTTCTAGATCCTCCACCATCTGGAAACGGGCAACAAAGTAACCATTGTCCATATCCGTCACTTGCCAGTGCCCAAAAAGAGGCCATTTTTGCTTCAACTTCGAAAGCATGAAATTAAGAGTATGGGTTCTACCCATATTTTTCAGAATCAAAGCATTCTCCCATGGTTTACACAATTTCAATTTTAATTCATCTGACAGCTTCATAGAGGGCCCATTCGGACCTTCAATAATCGTGACATCACCTTCTTCAATCTGAAGCCTCTCTTTATCAGTACCAAACCCACGCCAATTATCTAGGCTGGACGCATTCAGAAGTTTCGATTTGAAGCTTTCAATCGTCGGCTTCCTTAGAGAATCTCCGATAATATCAGCATCAAAAGGTCGAGCTCGCTTAGCATTGAAGCTAGGATCAGGGGGCTTCTCAATCCTGCTGATCTCAGGTTGAGCAGAAAACATGAAGACGTCGGTCATGGATCTCAAGAACGAACAATAAAAACGAAGAAGAAAGGGCGCGTGGACAAAAAACTCTCAAGATCGATCGCACGCGCTAGGCGCGTACAAAAATCGCCTTAGAAACGGGTCGGGTCATCTTTTTTTTTTTTAAGATGCTTTTAGACACCTCAATTTTTCATTGGAAGCTACACTCTAAATATCCCTCGCATGCAGGAAATCAAGGTAATGGTTACTAACCCTAGAATTATAAAACTTAAATAGCGGTGATCTGACTTTATCATCGGAGGGTGATCGCCAGCAAATCCCTTAACGCTATATTCCACCTCGTGTAGGTTATCATATAGCTCATCAGTTAAGGTTCGCATAATCAAGGCCGTCTCCAGATATTTTGTGGCCCGAGCGATTTTATAACATTAACAAAAATTGGAGCCCTATATAAAATTATTATCATTAACACATTCACATTCTGACACACATATAATTAACAGATTATATATTGTTTAATGACTCTAATTGTAACTTGTATTTTTAATTATATTATTATATAACACATTAACACCCCAGCTCGTGGTCTCAATGGTATCATAGCCAGTTATTGCTCCGGGCTTTAAAAGAGCAATCATGAGTAGGGGCTCTCACTGTATGACACGCAGTGACGAAGTACGGTCTCTTACCCTACCATGATCCGCCGGATTAGCCTTCCGTTATGGGTTGCACATTCGAGAGGATGTGCGTAAAACTGTTTCTGAGATATCTTGGGATGTCACAACAAGCGGCTCCTGCGAAAGGAGTGTTAGCTCGTGGTTATATTATATTGCCTAATTTTTTTTATTATTTTTTTTAAAAGCCAAGCATATTGAAGCACAAGCTAGAACAAAGGAAAAACACAAGCAAGGAACGCAAGGCTGAGCAGGGGCATCAATAAGCCAGCTACACAAACAGAGCAAGCTGGAAACACGACCCAGAAAAAACAAAAAATACCAATTGTCTAATGGTCTCATAATATTGGGCCTTTGAAGTTTTTTTATTTTTTATTAATTGTATTAGTTTATTGAGCCTAAAAGGAAACTAAATAAATGAATGCAGAAAATGTTTGGAATTGGGCCCCAAAGAAGAAGAAAAAAATTGGATCAATTGGGTGCCCTAGCAAAATGCTGGGTTTACTGGCCTAATGGGCCGGCCCTGCGCATAATATCGAGTCGAGACATTGAACGTCTAGTAGATACTAAAAGAGAAGAGAAACAATATTTTGATTGAGAAGATGAACTAACTCTCCATTTGAGAGAGATCTACTTTTTTGGAACTTTGCATTCACACCTATTTTCTCTAGAGATAAAACACCCGAAAGGGATATTACTAACTTTTGTTATGTCAATTCATTATCATAAATTCATTGTAAAACAAATTCTCATGCATTTTACACCGCCTATTTTTATAACTGAAAGTCTGAAACCTTGCTAACAAATCCTTTTCTCATGCATTATGCATGCCGCGCCCCATCAACCCCACACCAACTACGTTATGCTATTTGAATCAACCGATTATTTTAGAAAAAATAAATAAATTATTTTTATTAATTTATATATCAATGTAGAATTCCTTTTATATATATATATATATATATATATATATATACAGATTTTCTATTATCAGTTCGTCCTGATAATAAATATATCAGGACGAAAAATGTGGACCACTAGATTTATATATTTTGACTCAAAGTGTATGCACTTATCAAAATTCTTCATAACCTGTGGTCCATATTCTTCATTCTGATATATTTATTGTCATGACGATCTAACAATAGAAATACTGTATATATATATATATATATATTAAGAAAAAAAAAAACACTTTATATATACACACACCAGTATATTTGTGTCTTGAAAAAAGTAATCTGTATTCATTGTTTTGGTTCTTTTCAAGGAAATAAATATAGTTTAAGTGAAATATGTTAATATTTTTAAAATATCAAAAATATTCAATGACTTTTGTTATATCAATCCCCAAATATAATATATATATATATATATATATATATATATATATATATATATATATATATATATGAAAATTATCCTATTAGTGCATCCTGATAGAATTATATAAGGATATTGAATGTGAGCCACTCGTTTTACATACTTTGACTTGGTATGTATGCACTTGTCAAATCACTGTTATAAATGAGTGGCTCACATTCAATATCCTGATAAAGTTATATCAGTGCATCCTGATAGGATCGGGACCGTATATATATATATATATATATATAGTCTTTCTATTGTCAGTTCGTCATAACAATAAATATATCAGGACGAAGAATGTGGACCACAGATTATGGTGAGGTTTTGACAAGTGCATACACTTTGAGTCAAAGTATGTAAATATAGTGGTCCACATTCTTCGTCCTGATATATTTATTATCAGAACGAACTGAAAATAAATATATCAGGACGAAGAATGTGGACCACTAGATTTACATATTTTGACTCAAAGTGTATGCACTTGTCAAAACTTCTCTATAATCTGTAGTCCACATTCTTCGTCCTGATATATTTATTGTCAGTTCGAACTGATAATAGAAAGACTGTATATATATATATATATATATATATATATAGGATTTTTAGAAAGACTGGCCTATTTCAAGGGCCGAATTACAAATCTACCATAAAACCCAAATAAATTGTAAAAATACCCTAAAATTCCCAAAATGCCCTCACTCATAACTACACCCCATTTATTAACCTTATTTATTACATTTACCAACCATCAATTAACAATTTACCAACAAAGTCATCAAACCATTAACTAAACAACATCTAACATTTTTCTTTCTCTACACCACCTTTCCTTTTTATATTTTAGGTTTTAAAAACATTGGGGATTGTTATATAAAGTTGTTTGAAAAGTAAGTATTACATTGTAAATTATTTTTCCAACCTCCTAATCCTTATTTTGATGATGGTATTCACATACATTTGCTTATTATTATTATTATTATTTTTAATTCGAATGCGGTATAAAACATATAGAAAAATCCATCGGGTCAGGGTGACCCGAGGAAAAAAACATCGGGTCAGGGTGACTCGACGTTTTTTTTTTTTTCATTGGGATCGGGTCAACCTGACCCAATAGTTTTTTAATAGAATTCTAATAATGAAAAAATCCATTGGGTTAGGGTGACCCAACATCGGGTCACCCTATCCCGAGGAAAAAAACCATCGGGTCACCTTGTCTCGATGAATTTTTCCATAGGTTTTATAGCCCATTCGAATATTAAAAAAAAAAAACAAAAAAAAAAAAACAAAGATATGTGAATACCATCATCAAAATAAGGATTAGGAGGTTGAAAAAAATAATATTACAATGTAAGACTTACCCTTCAAACAACTTTATATAACAATCCCCAATGTTTTTAAAACCTAAATTATGAAAGGAAAGATGGTGTAGAGAAAGAAAAATGTTAGATGTTGTTTAGTTAATGGTTTGATGA
The DNA here is from genome assembly GCA_030490815.1 of Acer saccharum. Taxonomy (NCBI): domain Eukaryota; kingdom Viridiplantae; phylum Streptophyta; class Magnoliopsida; order Sapindales; family Sapindaceae; genus Acer; species Acer saccharum. Next base: position 34,080,966 of record CM059871.1, read on the forward strand.
GTTTGTTGGTAAATTGTTAGTTGATGGTTGATAAATTTAATAAATAAGGTTAATAAATGGGGTGTAGTTATGAGTGAGGGCATTTTGGAAATTTTAGGGCATTTTGGAAATTTATTTGGGTTTTAGGGTTGATTTGCAATCGGCCCTTAAAAATAGGACAGTTTTGCTAAAAACCCATATATATATATATATATATAAAGAATTTCGATCAAAATGTCACTATTTACTTTCTGAATTCTTTTATAGCTAATGATGAATCCACCAGTGCCGTCCATAATTTTTAAAATTTTATTATAATATTTTTTATATATTAAAATTGTAATAGTTTTTTAAATTGGTACGCTAAAAACATTGACTCAACCAGTGGCACATATAATTGCTTACAAAATACAAAGGGTAGTTGTGTAAGGGAACGAGAGGCTCACAACTGACCAGCACATTGCCGGTGCCATAAAAGTAGGCATTGTAGTTGTGGTCTAAAGTTGATTGTGACCTGCCAGTTGTGACTTGTGTTTGTGTATTGGTGCGTTTGGCTCACTTTCCTGTAATATTGTTATAGTACCCTCCTAATCAGACTTATCTTATTTGGATTATTCATTTTTTTTTGTAGGATTATATTTGGATTGCCGTGCATTCCAACTTTAACCATGTGAATTCCATACCACCATCACATGACATAACATAATCTTCTCCAACTCACATGTCTTTACATACATTTCTCTTTCCCTATAACAAATTTCAAGGTTTTTTTTTTTTTTTTTTTTTTTTCCCCATAATTATGTATTATTCTAATATAAATCTGTGATTATATTGAATTTCCTATTTAAGTGTTGACTTTTTTAATATTTTGTATTTGTTATTTACTTACATTATATTTTAACTTCATTTTATTTATACACGATTGTATGTTCTTAAATTTATTTTGAATTACGTAAAAAATGAGATGATTTAGCGAATCAGTAAGTAGGGTTGCATATTTTCCCCCGGATCCCGATTTTCCCATGTCTCCATCCCCATTTGGGGATTTTTTTTATAGGGAAAATAGGGAAATGGGTGGGGATAGGGATGATTTTCATCCCCAAATTTAAATGGGGATGGGGATGGGGATGGGGAGACCCTTCCCCATCCCCATTTCCCTATTTTCCCCACCAATATATTGAAATAGGGATGAGGATGGGGGGAGGTCCCCCCATCCCCATTTCCCCATTTCCTCATTTTCCCCAAAACATTATAAATATAATTATATATATATATATATATATATATATATATATATATTAATTTTTTTATTATTTGAAAACCTAACTATATAAACCTCATTTACACTAATGAATTATTGAAATACGTTATTTTGTAATGGATTTTCTTTTATATTTGTAATGCACTAATGGATTTTATTTTGTATTTGTAATGTAATGTTTGTATTTTTTTTTTTTTTTATTTTATTTATAATTTTTAGTCAAACAGGAAAAATAGGGAACTGGAGTTGGAAATGGAGGTACCTCCCCCCAAAATTCCCCATCCCCATTTTCCTCAAATAGGGAAATTGGGGGGGGGGGGGGGGGGCACCTATATCCATCCCATTTCTCCGATGTGCAACCCTATCAGTAAGCCTCTTGTACCTGTAATTCAGTTATTATATATATATAAATGAAATGGAAGTTGACAACCTAATTGATATAGACTTTTTAGATGACATATAAATTCATTAGAATTATAATTTATGTAGTGGAGGTGAGATACAAAGGGACCAGTTATAAGCCATAAGTTATAAGTTAAAAAGTGCAAGTGATTATGAGTGAACGTGGGTGGCGCTCTCAATCTCTTGGTGTTATTGAGCATATATTATAGTACATTGAAGGCAATCCTAACTCCCGATAACCCAAAAGCAAAATAAAAACAATCATTCTTTGGAAGATACCTCCACTCTTATCACTCACCTTGTCTATATTCCCTTTATAGACATAAACCGTTACTAATCATTTGTTATTTTTAAGATACCTATTAATTAATAATTATTCGGTAAACAAAACGAGGCTGGCTTAACGGTATGTCTCACGTTTTAAAGTGAAGTCACCTTTATCAAATTAGAAATGTTATGTACCTGGACTGATTTAAAAAATTGATAAAGTATAATGAAAGCATCTCGATTCGGATTCACCATACTATTGAAATTATGGATTAGAGATATATCTCCTTCTAATATAATTTTACTCGAATCGGAGACATTAATGGATTAAATGGACTCTTTCAACTCCAAGCTACTAACGAGTAAACATGATTTGGCAATAATAATTACATGCATATACACAGAGATGGAGAAGTGATGTGGTGATGAGTGATTTAAATAGTAGACGGAAGCGCGTGGGAATAGTGAGTGGTGGTTAAAGTTGCTGTGGTTAAAGTTGCTGTGGAGAAGGGAAGAGAAGGCCTGGCTAGTGGCTGCTAGTGCTGGCTATATCCTAATCCACAAACACGACGTGTCACTCTCCATTTTATCCTACGCGCCCACTCCTCTCATTCTCCAACGGTACTAGCTTCTACTCTACCGGTCTCGATTTGCGCTCTCTCGATTAACGGTTTTGTAAAACACTTAACTACACTAGTAGATCGACGACGACCAATTGACCAAAACTCTGGAGCAAAAAAATGAATAATTGTTTATAGTCTGTGAGTGAGTGATGGGTTGTGTGTATTCAAGAGCTTGTATAGGCGACATTTGCACACCAAGAGATGCGAGAATCGAACAACCTCAACCAATCACGACGACCAGAACCACAAATGAGAATGCTCTATTCTCTCCTGCTTCATCCGACGGTCCAGACGCCGATAACGGAGACCAGATCAACCAATTGGGTTCGACCCGAGATCCGGAACTCGGTATAACCCGACTATCCAGGGTTTCTTCTCAGTTTCTTCCGTCTGACGGCTCCAGAACCGTTAAAGTTCCGTCCGCTAAGTACGACTTGAAGTACTCGTATCTCTCACAGAGAGGTTATTATCCAGACGCTCTTGATAAAGCCAATCAAGATAGTTTTTGTATTCATACTCCATTTGGTACCAATCCTGATGACCATTTTTTTGGTGTTTTTGATGGTCATGGAGAGTTTGGAGCTCATTGTTCTCAGTTCGTTAAGCGTAAATTGTGTGAGAATCTTCTCAGGAACAGCAAGTTCCATCTCGACCCTGTCGACGCCTGTCATGGTGCCTTTTTAGCCACTAATTTACAGTTACACGCCGATTTTTTGGACGATAGCATGAGTGGCACCACTGCTGTAACGGTTTTGGTCCGTGGGAGGACCATATACGTCGCTAATTCGGGTGATTCGAGGGCGGTTTTGGCGGAGAAGAGAGGGTCGGAGGAGCTCGTCGCTGTTGATTTGTCTATTGATCAGACGCCGTTTAGAGCTGATGAATTGGAGAGAGTGAAGATGTGTGGAGCTAGAGTTCTGACATTGGACCAAATTGAAGGATTGAAGAATCCTGATGTGCAGTGTTGGGGGACTGAAGAGGGTGATGATGGTGATCCTCCTAGATTGTGGGTTCCTAATGGCATGTATCCAGGTACAGCATTTACGAGGAGTATTGGTGATTCGATTGCAGAGACAATTGGGGTTGTTGCGAATCCTGAGATTGTTGTTTTGGAGCTCACCAAGGATCATCCTTTCTTTGTGCTTGCTAGTGATGGTGTTTTCGAATTTATTTCGAGCCAAACTGTCGTTGACATGGTAAGGTATCCTTTCTGATCTCTTCTTTCTATTTACATTGTTGTAAGCTGGCTTGGCTTTTTATAATCGACTCTTTGAACTCTGTTTTCTTACTAGATTGATATTAAATATGTACATGTTCTGCACTCATTTACATGAATCGTGTGCCTTAATCTAGGTCCCATTTAACTTATGGGATGATTATGACTTCTTTGATAAGTGAACTTAGTTTAGAATTTATTTTTACCTATAATGAGCAGAGCATATACTTTTTTTGGAACACTATTGGAATTTATTGTTTTGGTTTTCTCAAATCTTCATGTCCCATCTTTACATATCATTAATACGTAAACTAGTTACTAATTTATCGAGTATCCTCTTTCCCCTCTTATTGTTTTCATTAACTTTCTTCATTGTGATGCTATATTTTCAGGTTGCAAAGTATAAAGATCCTCGTGATGCTTGTGCTGCAATTGTGGCTGAATCTTATCGACTTTGGTTGCAATATGAAACTCGTACAGATGATATCACTGTGATAGTTGTGCATATTAATGGGCTAACTGGTGTAAGGGAACTTCTTTGTTATGAAAGTATTTTGGGCTTTGCATGATTATCTATTTCTCAATGGTTCTTCACTGAGATAATTGTCTTGTTTTGTCAGACTGCTGTTGGTCAAGCAGCAAAAGCCAGTGCTGTTTTACGACCCCCTGTTCCTCAATTTGTTGAAGTGACGGGATCAGAATCTCCTTCAACCTTTGGATGGAGCTCTAGGAACCATCGAGCAAGGAATGATTTATCACGTGCACGTCTCCGTGCTATTGAGAGTTCACTAGAGAATGGGCAAGTTTGGGCTCCTTCATCCCCAGCTCACAGGAAGACTTGGGAAGAAGAAGTAAACTTCTTATTATATATTATTTCCTTTTATATTTACGATAAGATTGAAAAAAAAGGTGGTGCAAATTTGTAATCAATGTTGATTACACTTGGAATATTTTTGGTTGCTAATCATCGCATGTTCATATGTTGTAGGCGCACATTGAGCGTTCCTTGCAGGACCATTTCCTCTTCAGAAAACTTACTGATTCCCAATGTCATGTTTTGTTGGATTGCATGCAAAGAGTCGAGGTCCAAGCGGGGGATATTGTTGTTGAACAAGTATGCAATTTAATTATTGGTCTTCATATGTATTGGAATGAGATAACTAACAACCGGATGGAAATAAGCAATAAAGTAGCAACACAAGTATGATACTATTATTATCATTTTCTGGACAAAATTAGGGCACGTGAACTTGTAATGGTTAGGAAATAATAGACCTAGAAAGGCTAGAATGACCATTGTGCTTGGATTTTCATGCATATAATGATTGTTATCAGCCCACTTTTTTATGAAGCAGTTGTGGGTAGAATATCTTGGTATGACAAAATTCGGTCCTCCAGAGGTGAGCCAAGTGAAGTTCTCTCTGGGCTTAAATTTATACTTGCTTTGCATTCCCTAATATGTGGTACGGTTTAGTACTGAGGTTTTTGTTCTCGCATTTAACCCTAGTCAGAATGTCTATACTTTTCTTGTGCAAGTAGTTGTGGAATTGTTATTTTAAAGTACTTAGGGTTGGAGTTAAAACTGCAATACTATAATTACTATTATATTTTGCAGGGTGGTGAAGGTGACTGTTTTTATGTTGTTGGTAGTGGAGAATTTGAGGTCTTAGCAACCCAGGTTTGCCTTTCTTATTTTGCTCAACAGATTTCAAATCTGTAAATTTTTTAGAGGCCAGTACGTTCTTGCATGATCTTTGAACTTTATGTTCTAGTTTCCCTATAGATGTCTCGTGGAGAGTCATTGGATGCATTCTTACTGAGTTCATACTTGGTCCTTATTTTCTGTAAAATATTAGAGATTTGTTATTGACTGAAAACTATTGATGACAGCAAGAGAAAAATGGAGAAGTACCTAGAGTTTTGCAGCGGTATACTGCCGAGAAGTTATCATCCTTTGGGGAGCTAGCACTCATGTGGGTTCTTTTTTCTTCCCCTATTTTGGTGGAAATAAATAACAAGTCCGCTATTTAAGTTTTCGTAACTTGACAAATAATTGATATCAGTTGGTGAACAGATCAATTAGACCTGAAAACTTATGTGATACTGATTAGCATCTTTTTGCTTATAATTCTTCTGTCTTCTTATGTTCTGCACCTGCATATGCATGAATTGAGTAATTTTACCGAACTTCCTATAATATTATTGGTTAAACCTAGTATGTCTTTGACTAGGGATGGCAATGGGGCGGGTTCAGGGCGGGGTGGCCCTTCTCGCACCACGCCCCATTTATTTGGTGCGTCCCATTTATTTTTTGAAAACCCATCCCCTCATAAAGCCCCTCAATAGATAGAGCGGGGTATGCTTTCCCCATCCCCACCCAATTTACCCCATTTAACTCATTTATCTAAATTATTTATTAAAATCTTGTCAACTAAGCTTTCCCCACAATGGCGGCCTACCCATGGCCTTAACAGGGTACTAACATTTCAACCATCCAGAGACAGACAGGGACCTTAAGCCAAAAGGATCAATCTCTTCTTCTGATGTACAGGATCCTCTATTAGAGGCAAGCACAGAGCATACTGAGATTATTACAGACTATTAATTATTTCATAGACAGGCTTCGAAGAAAGAAGAGAGTTTAGAAAGACATGAGAGTGAGATAACACACAATAATAATTTTTATTGAATGTCTGATTCCTTGATGATATTTTACAACGAACTCTCCTTATATAGAGGGAGAGAGATACAAACATCCAAGTTTAAAACAGGAGGAAAATGCCCATTTATCACATGGGATATACATGGGTAAAAGTAGATAGCAGACATAATAATTACAGACACTATGATAAAAGTAACTAGCATAATAATTCCAAACACCATGATAGCAAACATAATAATGACAAACATCATGATTGGGGCAAATAGTAAATATCACATGGGTTAAACATGGGTAGAATGTTGTGGAATGTCACGGGCTTGAAAGATTGCAATTGGCATGATCTTCGTCATCAGAACCTTGGGCTCCACAAATAAAGCATGGCCAAGCAGTAGCAGATTCCATGGGGTCCTGAGAATCAATCATGTAGGAATTCTGGAAAGGGCTCCACCTGAGAGAAGAGTCTCTGGGGATGTCTGGAAGAATGAAAATTTCGTTGGTGGTGACATAATTAACATCACAGAGGAAATTGAGTAAGGAAATCTGGAGTTCTCTGGGATACCGTTTTTCATAATCATAAGTAGTGTGCCACTCATAACTAGTATTAACAGTCCACAAAAACTGCTTGTGTGGGTTGTACCGGTATGGTCTATGGAGTATCCAAATACAAGAAACAGAGGAGACTGACTCATAGTCAAGCTTCCAAAGGTTGTACTGGCCCATAAGCTTAGTGAGTTCCTTTTTCCAATTGTCAAGGGATGTGAACCATTGCAAGAACGTCTATAACAGGGAATCTTTCTGGGTAGGATCATGGAGGTGTCCATATAAGGCCTGTAGTGGGAAAACAATAGCATGATGATGAATGACTGATAGGCACCAGAGGAACTATAACAGTTGTGGTTAAAAATGGTAGAATGGTGGCATCAATAATGGGTCAATGAAAGGTCTGGAAGGGTTGGTAAAATTATGTCGAACACCTTGATTTTTGATTTGTGAAAGATAAACTGGAAGATGGGTTTTGGCAAAGGTCTGGATTTGATCTAAAGTGGGTTGGTGATTAGGTGGTAGCGTAGACAAGAGCTCAGGAGGAAACATATCCTGTGAGGATGAGGATTAAGAGGGGCCCGCTGGAGTCATCATGAATACCAAAGGATAATGACCTTTTTTAGTGATAAGATGAGTTGGTGGGGGCCGAGAGAGCATATCAGCAATGATATTATGATGGCCTTTCACGTGATGTACAGTAAAATCATACTTGGCAAACCAATTTTTGAGTCTCAAAAGGAGTGGATTAGGAGGAATCTTATTGCGAAAATCAAGTATTTTTGGGAAGGATGAATTGTCCATTTCCACAATAAAGTGCCTTGTTCTGAGGTGGAAATCAAATTTTTGGATTCCGTTCTTGACAGCAAGAATCTCCTTGTAGATAGTGTGATAATGCTGTTGAGAATCTTTGAATTTTCCACTTGCATGTCCACAGTATCTTTTTTTACCGTTGAGTTCTTCGATGAGGATGGCATCCCAAGAATTATCGTTGGCATCAGTCTGGAGGATGAGCTGCCCGGATGATGGACTGGTGAGGCCCGGATGATGGACTGGTGAGGCCCGGATGATGGAATGGTGAGGGCAGGTGGGTCTTGAGCGATACTTTTTAATTTGAGGATTGCTTCAGTATGACTGGAACCCCAAGAGGGAGGATGTTTCTTAAGGAGGGCGGAGAGAACCGAGGTATATTGGCTGACATGGGGAATGAAATCTCGGATGTAATTGACTATACTAAGGAATTGTTGGACTTGCTTTGGATTGAGATTAGAATCAGGGAAGTCTAACAGTTGAATAGCCAAATGTGGACCAGGACGATATTGTCCTTGGGAGATGTTCATTCCAAGGAATTCAATTTCAGATTTACCAATTGTGCTCTTTTTCTCTGAGAGCATGATACCATACTGGTTAACAATATCGTGGAATTGTTGAAGGAGAATATTGTGAGAGATATCATTTGGAGAGAACAACAGGATGTCACCACTTATGATTATGAAAAACGGTATCCCAGAGAACTCTAGATTTCCTTACTTAATTTCCTCTGTGATGTTAATCATGTCACCACCGACAAAATTTTCATTCTTCCAGACATCCCCAGAGAATCTTCTCTCAGCTGGAGCCCATTCCACCCCATGGAATCTGCTACTGCTTGGCCATGCTTTATTTGTGGAGCCCAAGGTTCTGATGACGAAGATCATGCCAATTGCAATCTTTCAAGCCCGTGACATTCCACAACATTCTACCCATGTTTAACCCGTGTGATATTTACTATTTGCCCCAATCATAATGTTTGTCATTATTATGTTTGCTATCATGATGTTTGGAATTATTATGCTAGTTACTTTTATCATAGTGTCTGCTATCTACTTTTACCCATGTATATCCCATGTGATAAATGGGCCTTTTTCTGTTTTAAACTTGGATGTTTGTATCTCTCTCCCTCTATATAAGGAGAGTTCGTTGTAAAATATCATCAAGGAATCAGACATTCAATAAAAATTATTATTGTGTGTTATCTCACTCTCATGTCTTTCTAAACTCTCTTCTTTCTTCGAAGCCTGTCTATGAAATAATTAATAGTCTGTAATAATCTCAGTATGCTCTGTGCTTGCCTTTAATAGAGAATCTTGCACATCAGAAGAAGAGATTGATCCTTTCGGCTTAAGGTCCCTGTCTGTCTTTGGATGGTTGAAATGTTAGTACCCTGTTAAGGCCATGGGTAGGCCGCCATTGTGGGGAAAGCTTAGTAAAACTCTAGAGAGACGGTTCAGGGCTCCCTGCCCACAGCCACTGGATTAGCCATCCGTTATGGGTTGCACATTCGAGAGGATGTGCGTAAAACTGTTTCTGAGGTATCTTGGGATGTCACAACAAGCGGCTCCTATGAAAGGAGTGTCAGCTCGTGGTCTCACTGTATTTATCCCAATGAATATGATCTAATATATAAAGTAATTACAAAAAACTAAAGAAAATCATCTCATAAATATAAATCTCAAAACTAAACAAATAAATTCAATTATTTTAAAACATAAACATTAAACTGAATAATAAAATAAATAAAAATTATATTTTAAGAGGGACGGGGTGGGGCGGGGATTATAAATCCCCACCCCATACCCATTGCGGGTTTTATTATCTATCTCCATCCCTGTCCCATCCCCACCAAATTGAAACCCATCCCCACCCCATAAGTGTGGATTCCCGCAAGGCCCCGTCCCCGCGGGTTATTTTGCCATCCCTCACTCTGACATGTGAAATTCGTTTTGAGTTTGGCTAAAGTGATGTGCTTTTGCTTTCAGATGTATTTGTAAATAAACACTTGTGGCTTTATTTGTGATATGTGAACTTCAGGTACAACAAGCCACTCCAGGCTTCTGTGCGTGCTGTGACTAATGGAACACTGTGGGCTTTAAGAAGGGAAGATTTTCGAGGAATTCTGATGTCTGAGTTTTCTAATTTGTCATCTTTGAAGTTGCTTCGGTCAGTGGATCTTCTCTCAAGGTTGACAATCTTACAGCTGAGTCATATTGCAGATTCTCTTTCTGAAGTTTCCTTCTCAGTTGGGCAGACAATAGTTGATAGGGTAAACTTAGTTTCTTGAGAATTTGTTTTTCTTACTCTTGGACTCTTGGTTCCCTTTTCTTATATCTTATTGGTATATTTGCAGAATGAAGGCCTCTCTGCATTGTATATTATACAGAAAGGACAAGTGAAAATTACTTTTGATGCAGACTTATTAAGAAATCCAAATGTTTGCAGCCTGAAATCTGACAATCAAGTAGAGGATGATAACCCACAAAGCAGTACAGAACTCACCGTGGAGAAGACAGAAGGAAGCTATTTTGGTGAATGGACACTTCTTGGAGAACAAATGGGTTCTTTAAGTGCTGTTGCAGTGGGTGAGGTTGTATGTGCTATTTTAACGAAGGAGAAGTTTGATTTAGTTGTTGGCCCTTTTACGAGGCTTTCACAGGATGATCAAAAGTATGTCATAATCTCTTGTAGCGAGTGTTTCATCTCATCAGATTAACATTTTTCTCGCATCACTCTCAAGTAGTTACATCATATAGGCATAAAGAACGGGGTTATTGCTTTCAAGTTTTGGATACCACAAAACAAAAGATATTTAATTCTATTTTTAAAATAGGAAGCTCGATTGTTGTCAACCATGACTTCTTTGAATTAATATTTACTTAGTTAAATATATTTGACTAACATGTTTTAGATCCATGACATTTATGTTTAACCTCATTTAGGTTAAAAGACTATTCCTCTGATTTTCCCAAGGATTTCAGCAAAAGTATTGATGTTTCAACTCTTGCTAAAGTTAGCCTCTCTGATCTGGTAATGTATGCTGTATCCTACTTATAGATATGTTTTTGAATGCTGCAAAACTGAGAAAAGATCGATTTCTGAAATCAGCTAATGGAAAATTTTGTCTAGGAATGGAGAAAGAGTTTATGTTCAACTGATTGCAGTGAGATTGGGCTTGTGCTTTTGAGAGACTCAGGTAGGTCTTGTTTTATGTTACAGTATTCTTTTCTTCAACAGCTCTGGTTTTAAGAGTAGGATCTTTCATTGGCTCATTGCACATGTGGCTTTGTGCCAGAAAGTGAGCATAAAAGTGCATATATTATATGTGAAATTATGTGATGTTTGTATGGTAGATGAAATTTTACCGTCTTTCTGTGAGTGGTTCATATGCTGATCAAATGCTTCTTTCTGAATGTGGTTGATTGTCAGAGAATCTGCTTAGTTTGAGAAGGTTTTCTAAGCAGAAGGTCAAGCAGCTGGGAAAGGAAATTCAAGTGTTAAAAGAGAAGGACTTGATGAAGAGTATGTCCCCTTCAGCTTGTGTGCCGCAGATTTTATGCACTTGTGCTGATCAAATGCATGCTGGCATACTACTGAATACATGTCTTGCTTGCCCTCTGGCTTCAATACTTAACAGCCCACTCGATGAACCATCTGCAAGATTTTGTGCTGCTTCTGTTGTTGCTGCATTAGAAGACTTACACAAGGTCTAATTTCTAGAACTAGTTTTTCCAAACCTCCCCACTCTGATAACTGAGTTCATTTTGCAGTTTTTCAATAGTTGTCGCATTTCTCTTCTAAATCCCTTTACTTTTTTGACTTTCAGAGAGATGTACTGTACAGAGGTGTGTCTCCTGATGTTTTAATGTTGGACCAAAGTGGCCATTTTCAGGTTGGTGTCGCAAAGTTGTAGAATCTGATTCAATGTTGTCATATCATCTGACTCATCTGGAGGATTTTCCTTTTCCTCTCAGTCTCTCACCCAGAGGGAAACTACACAGATTATGTTTATGTTTGTTAAATTATTATTTTTTTTCTTTATTGTAGCTAGTAGACTTCAGATTTGGGAAGGACTTATCTGGGGACAGAACATTCACAATTTGTGGAATGGCAGACTATTTAGCACCGGAAATAGTTCAGGGAAAAGGCCATGGTCTCCCTGCTGACTGGTAATAGTTCCTTTGTACTTTATATCTGTCATGTTTGTGCGAAAATTTCAGTAACTTTAATAATGGTAATGGTGGAGGTTTTTCATTTGGATTTGTGAAATCACATGCTATCAATACAGTGCATAGTCTATACTGTGTTTGGTGAGCTTCTGGATGCGCACAAGATTTCTTCCAGATGCCAGATAAGAAAGACTGCTTGGGAAAGTCCATTATGTCTGATGATTATTTGAAGAAATGCTAATAGTTGGACTTTTGATGGGAAAAGGATTTTATCTGATTTTCATGGAAGCCTTAAACCCCGCTCAATTAAGGCTCGTTTCATTATTTCCCACTTTTAATTTTAGGCTATTTCCTGTAGCTGCAAATGCCTTTAGGGTTTGTTTTTCTAGGTCTTGTAAACCTTGTTTCAAAAAAAAAAAAAAAGTCTCTTATACCTTGGCCATTTTTCATTTAATGATTCTTTTCTTCTCAGAAAGAAAATCTGGATTTATTTTGAAATCATTAAGAATTGACTTACTGTACAAAAGCAGACCACCATCTCCATTGCGGATTTGCGGTTGTTTCCTTTAAAATGTGTACTGCATAATTAGTTATGTGCTTCCATCCAATATGTCAATTTTTCACCATGTCATTCTGAAACTTAATAGTAGCACTCTAGAGCTACATTAGCCCATGTATGTAATAAAAAATTTAACATGTTAATCTGATGTGAAGGTTTGGCGATTTCATACATGAAAAATGAGTACAATTGTGTTGTTTGACACATTTTTATGATAGATAAGTGCAGTGTTGTGTTTTGCCTTTTTTTAATATAGTTGTAAGGATTTACAATAACTAATTTTATTAAGAAGTACGAACTTTAATTTTTAACATCTAGTTCAATCCTTTGTGGTAGACATATGTTTTATCAGTGGATGTTCTATAGGTGGAAATCGTGTTCTAATATTAAAATGAGAAAACAACAGAAGAATTCAACTCATGACTCATCTTCTTCAAACACTCAGTGACATTCACGTTTTGTGTACCATAGTTTGTATATTTTGACACGTAACATGTACGCGGTGTGTTAATTTTAATCTGTATGAGCTATGGAAAAAAAATTAACTTCGTATGTTTCCAAACAGGGTGCATCTAAGAACTGCCTCCAACATCTGATTGTGATGCTCAATGTGCAGGTGGGCACTGGGAGTATTGATTTACTTCATGCTACAAGGTGAAATGCCATTTGGATCGTGGAGAGAAAGTGAGATTGATATAGTTGCCAAGATTGCAAAAGGGCAGTTAAATCTTCCACAGACTTTAAGTCCTGAAGCTGTTGATCTTGTTTCAAAGGTTTTGATATATAACTATTTAGTCTTTCCCTTTTTAAGAAATATTTACATGGAGAAAACATATTTAAAGTTTTTGCTATCTCTCATGTTTTGTTCATGTATATATTTTTCCAGCTACTTGTAGTTGATGAAAATACAAGACTTGGAAGCCAAGGTCCCAGTTCTGTCAAAACTCATCCATGGTTTGATGATGTTGACTGGAAAAGTATTGCAGATTCCAGTTTTCCTGTTCCGAATGAGATATTATCTCGTATAAGTCAACACTTGGAAAATCATATTGAGGACTCTGCTGTCCCTCAAACTTCTCCAACTCGAGATGTAGAAGAACTCAATACTCCTGAATGGCTTGTCGATTGGTAGGAGAATGTTCAATAGGGGTGGTTTCTGGCCTTTCCTTGGTAGATATTTTGCAGGTGGACCTCTTCCTCCTGTTCAGATAGGCAATATGGATTATTTGAAAGTTTGAAGAGCGTCCTTTACAAAACCGATAGAAAAATTGAAGATCAAGTTGTTGCAGACCTATATTTTCTGATAATGCTATGTTACTTGCAGTGCCATTATACATGATAGTGTGAAGGAAGGCCACTACGCCTTTTAGGTAATTGCACGGCCGCTTAATTAGCCATCTAACATATTCATTGGAGAGGTCAGTTTATAGATTTTTATTGTCATATTTATATACTTGTTTCTGCATTATCCCACTTTGTAAATACATAATTATGTAAATGAGGGGTCCTTTATATATTGAAATTGTAATTCTAGTTGAAGTGCCGGCTGATTGTAATTCGATTTGCCTGGCCGAATCGGTACCTCATTTTATTTATTTATTTGAATATTGTAAAAATGTGGCAAGGAGTAACTTGTTTGAGAAGTGGTGAATACATGACTTCAATATTTGGTAAATGTTTTTAAAACATTGTAAGAGTAGTTGGTGTTCTCTATGCCTATCATTTTCTTTACACAGTGGTGCTCTGTGTTGCTGTGCATATTTTATAAATGATGCTTCTTCAATCAAAAGATTTCTCCAGAATCTAGGGACTGTAGTCAATGGTAAAAGTTGCTGCTTTATTACCTTAGACATGAAGCTATTTGTCAAATAGATATTGATTTGGTGATGTGATGATGATTGGTTCCATGTGACAAACAAATAAGATATGGACGTTTAGGAATAACTTATAGCTGAGTGGGTGGTTGATTGGTGTCAATTACATATTCACCATGCAAAGCTGTAAAGATCAACTTACAGGGCTATGGGCATTTCAAATATGTCCCTCCTATTAGGTTACTATAGAAATTCATTAACATGACAATTTACTACGTTTTCTCTTCATATAAAACCCATTTGAGAATTTTCAATATTTGCTACTTGCCATCCAATATCAAAGCTTATAAAATATCTTAAAATTATTAAAGGATTATGTTAACATTGGGCCGCATTCCTCCCGTCAATGTTTCAAGTTCAAGCTGTTAGGGGTGTTGTTCAGCTGGTAAATTGATGAGTTTGGGGTTTGGGCAAATGATTCTCAAGTCAGCGGTTCGAATCTTAACATTTGAAAAAACTTTAAAAAAAAATACACGGTCTAGATAGATACTTTGTGTATATAAAATATATCAGTTCCTTGCATGTGGGTCATTAGATTTAAATGCTTTGACTTAGTTTCATACACTTGTCAAAGTATCTTTTAAATCTAATGGCTCACATGCAAGAAACTAATATATTTTATATCAATTGGATATAGAAAAACTGTATATAGATATATATATATATATATAATATTTAAATGGTTAATATTTGTGGTTTAGGGGAAACAGATGTTAGAAAGATCCATTAATAAATGAGGTTTATGTGCTGGCCTATCCTATTACCAACTACATTGAGAAAGATAAACTACCACAATTAATAAAATTAAATGAACAAAACAAAAATAAACAAATCAACCTCATTCATCAATATTACTTCAAAATGATTTTTAAGGATTGCCTGAAGCTGAAGGTACATGCTGTTCTTTGCAGATTTCAAATTCAAGAGCCATTAATATTACGAGTAATGCTACTTTGTCTAAATTTGGTGTCCAAATCTGGTGCCCAAATGACGTGGCAACACTCTCATCCATTCATTTAAATCAAACAAATCTAATACAATTTAAATGAATGGATGAGAGTGTTGCCACATCATTTGAACACCAGATTTGGACACTAAATTTGGACAAAGTAGCATTACTCTAATATTATTGCCATTATATCGTGAAATAAATATGGAAAATGTTGATACGTGTCCTTATAGCTCACATATTAATAGTCAAAAACCGGATAAAAAAATTTATATTTATTTTTTTAAAAGACAAAAAACTATGGACGCCATGTATGTATCAGAAGAATAAATATGAATTTTCCATTAAAGTTTTGGACGATAAATATAAACTATACTTTGAAATATGATACAGAAAATCTTATCATTTGCAAAGCTTCGTGGATTCTTTCATTCAAGAGTCAAGAGGACAACAAATAAACAGGATTGTGTTGATTGTTACATATCAAAGCTTGTCATTGAAAAAAAAAAAAACAGTTTACAGTAGACAGGGACATTTATTTTAATTTCTTGTGTGAAAAGAAACTGGTTCATTGACTAAGACGCATCATGTCATAATCAGAATTTTTTTTTATTATTTTTTTAATTTGAAAATTTGGTCACTCATGACTCATGAATGTTCTAGCAACTTGTATGAATTGGGAAAAGTACCCCAGAAATTGGTTTCTGATGGGTCTAACTCAGTGTTGTAAAAGTCCCCGACTAGGTGCCGCCTAGTCCCTAGTCGGTTATAGTCGATGACTAGTTTCCGTTGATCGACTAGGTTAACTTTTTGTTTACTAACATTTTGGAATTTTATTGGATTTGTTAGATTTTGTTTAGTTGTTTATAAATTTTGATTTTCAATATTGAGTTTTTTTTAATTTTATTTTCAATTTGAGGTTCAATATATGAAATATTACGAACATTTACTCAATTACAACGAAAAAATATATTAAAAAAATTCCGACCGACCACCGGCCTACCGCCGTTCTGGCCAACTGCCTAGTCCCTGACTAATCCCTGAGTAGGCGGGCTAGGCACTAGGCAAGGGGTCACCACCCAACTAACGTCTAGCGTATTCTGCAAAACTGGTCTAACTTGATGTTTAAATTACACATCAATGGGTTTCCCATTAATGAATTTCTTATAAAAATAAAAAGAACATGGTTGATTAACAACACCAGGTTGGCACAAACAATTTCTTCTTGCACAAGTCATGCTTGTTCATGATATATGAATATCTTTATTCAGCAACAGCAAAAGAAAACGTAGAGCATCATAATCAACACCAATAATGGATTCTATATTCTTCTCAGCAAATTCCAAAACAGCAAGAATCTGCAAATGTTCTGGGTAAATTTGTATATGCATTACTCGAGTCTTGAACAACATCATATGTATAACTCAATTAATCCTAACCAATCTGTGTAAGTTTTGTAAAGAAAACAGGTAAATGTACATCCAAACAACTTCAACTATGAGAATCTACATGTATGATTGAAAAGAACAACAAACGTATCTGGGAGAGGTATCGATTTGATTAAATTTCTACATCTAATGGCTGTGCTGTGCTCTGACTCTGACTCTGACTCTGAGATTGCTGAGGCCTTTTTTCTCTATCTGCAAACCATTGAACTGTTCTTCTTGCAATTGGCAACCAAAGTCTTCTTCTCATTCTTTCATTTCCATCCAAACAAGACTCATTGATTCTGTTCTTCATCGTATTCGAATCCTGGAATCTCGAAACAGCTGTGATTTCTGACACTGACCTTCTCTGGGTTGGATCAATAATAGTTCTTGATGTAGAATTTGATGAAGAAGGAAGAACTGGGACAAAAACAGGATTAGTTTTGTTAATTGTACTTAACTTGAATTCAAACAATCTTTTCATCTCCATCTCCTCTTTAATCTGCTTAATTTGATCGTTGCTTTCGACCGTTGAAATTTGCCCATCATTAGCTTCCAAGGTAGAAGAAATTCTATTGCTTGACATAGCATTAAGCATCTCTGAATTCAGGAACATCAAGTCTGAAGAACTTGCACTGCTCCACCGATTCTTCAAAATAACATCAGACACAATGATCTTATGATTCAACTTGTGTAAGATTTTTCGATCATCGTCTTCACTATCAACATCTTCTTCTACTTGGATTAAAATCTGATCTTCTTCCTTGTCAGGCTCTTTGGTTTTCCTGAAACTGCTTCCTATGCTGAATCTTGATGACCCTTTATGATCCTCCTCCTCCTCCTCTCTCTGAACAAAAAGCTCAATGTTTGAGTCTTCTCTAAGATCAGAAGATTGATTGAACATCAATCGCATACTATTTGAATATGTAAAGATTGTTGGGTCCTCAATGCTGAGTTTGTGTCTACAAAGAGGACAACTTGAGTGTTTTTCAAGCCACTGATCGATACAGTTTATGTGAAAGGCATGTCTACACTTTGGTAACAATCTGAGAATTTCTATGTCTTCAAATTTGGATAAACAGACTGCACATTCAAGGCCTTGTTTTGAGCCTCTAAGTGAAGAGAACCTGAAGAAAGGAAGTGACTCAATCACCGTCTTATCGATACCGGAGAATCGAGAACTTGATCTGATGAATGCAGGATTCTGTTGATTATCGGTATGATTAGCAGCAGATGATGATCCCCTGTGACAGTATTTTGCATAGATAAGGAGAAAAAAGGTAAGAAAAAACATGACACAGAGAATTCCAATAACAACAGCTAGACTTGGATTGAAATTTGACACAGCATCTTCAGATCGTGCATCATCTGAATTGAAGACAGGTTCTGCTTCGACTACATGGAACAAGACCCTGAAAAGGAGAAGCAAACTAACAATAACCCAGAATTGATTCATCAGAATATTGATTGATGATATCTCAAAACTTGCAAAATTTACTTAAAAGATGGCGTGGTTTGTGCCTCTTATTAATATGTCACTCTCCAAAAAAAGAGTTATCTTTTTCTTCTGGGTTTTGTCAAAAAAAATTTGGGTTCTTCTGAGGCAACGCTTGTCTGTCTTGATCCGTAAATCATTTTGATATTATGGTGTCAAGTTTTTTTGTAACTTTGAAATTTGAGTAGTGATGACAAGGTGGAGAGACAGAGACAGACAGAGAGAGAGAGAGAGAGAGAAGTTTATGAATAAATAAATAAAATAATATACAAATTTGGCTGCTGAGTTGGGAACTCTTTTTTTTTTTGGCATTATATATATATATTTATGAGGAGGCATATGATATCATACAAGTTACAAAAAATATATGTTTTGTTTTTTGTCCATTCTGTCGACACCAATAATTTAACCATGAATATATATATATATATATATACGGTCTTTCTATTATCAGTTCGAACTGATAAAAGTTATATCAGTTCCATGTATGTGGGCCACTGGATTTAAATACTTTGACTGACAAGTGCATACAGCCAAGTCAAAGTATTTAAATCCAGTGGCCCACATGCAAGGAACTGATATAATTTTTGTAAGTTCGAACTAATAATAGAATTTATGTATATATACCTGATTAGAGAAGTATGATATATATATATATATATATATATCATACTTCTCTAATCAGGATATATATATATATATATATATCATACTTCTCTAATCAGGACCGTCTTGATTTTATAATTTCAGAAGTCAGGACGTCCAACCATAGCCACACATTCACAGTGGGTCCACAGCCCCACAATAACAAATACCCACATCCAATATGAATGTGTGACGGTGGTTGGACATCCTTAACTTATAATTTCAGGACATCCTTACTAAAGAACCACCCATATATATATATATATATATATATAGTCTTTCTATTATCAGTTCGAACTGAAATATATCAATTCCTTATATATGAACCATTGGATTTAAAAGATGCTCTCACAAGTGTTATGTGTTATATGTATATAACTCGTTTTATATTACAAGTAATCCCAGTGATATGCATTTGACCCTGAGAGTTTTCTTTCTTGGGTTTTCTTCTTTGCTTTGGTAATAGTGCGAATAAATTGACATTTGAGAGTTAGAGACTGTGAAACAGATTATTATTGTCTCTGTCGATCATTGTAATTTTAAAGTCAATAATATTTTTTGCATTAAAATACCCAGAAAAGTAAAGGGGATGAATTGGGGTTATATCTTCTTGGGTAGGTAGGTGATCTCACTGCATAGGTTATTGGCCATCATCCCCTGCAGGCATGCATGATGAATACAGCATCAGTCATTATCTAAAAGGCAATTTCCCCTCTAAATAATTATTTAAAACATAGAATGAATATCAATATAAGCTTGTTGCATCACGATCCCACCATACGACATACTGACATTCACGCATTTGCTTTGCTCAGCATGTTAGGAGTTGTTAAAACAAATGACATCAATTATGTGATTATTAAAGAATGCTATGATTGAAGAATCTTCGATGCATTGAGTACATTATGTGATGAAAGTATCTAATTATATGATATAAAACACTCATATCACATCACGTGGCGTGATGTTAATAGTTCGAACATAATAAACTAAAACGACTAAACCATCAAAATTGTTACGGTGCATTAATTTCATGATATTATGGGAAACCAAGCTGTAAGGAACAAACACATATGACATACCACAACACGCAGTGTTTTCTGAGGAAAGAATGTGATTTTTTTTTATAATTAGTGGAATGACACAAGCATCACAACAGGTAACACAAGCGTGGCCGATACGAAAACTGGGTTTTTGTGACACTTGTTGTTCATTTACCCACTTACCCACCCCATTTCAAGAAACCACAACTGCCTCTATCTCATTTCACACCAGACAAATAAGAAAATACAGTAACCGTACTAGTATTTGATATTTTAATTGAGGAGTTGAACAAACTCCAAAGGCTAATAGATGAAGTAAGAAATAATTAAATAAAAACCTTGGTATTTCTAATCTGATATTACCCATTTTGACAATTCTTTAATCTTTTAATGATAAGAATTAAAAAGTATAAGGTAGGTGACAGGGGAGAGAAGACAAAAAGTGACTGAAATGAATATGAAGCAAGTCAGCTTATTAGTTTAGAGAGAATCCAGTTGAGCTATATATCTACATTTACAAGTCATCTCTGTGCGTGCGTCATACCCTAATATTATAAGATGGGTAGTGTTAACATGTGCCCGTGCACATATTAACGACTACAAAAATGATATAAAAAGAAAGTATTTATTGCATTTATTTATAGACGTTAACCTATACCTTAGACACAGGTTAACACCGCCCTTACAAGTTAGATAGATAGATATATGCCTTTTGTGGGAGACCTCTAGCTAGATTCATCATCTTCATTCAAATTAACTGTATTTCCAACTATTTTAAACATGTTTTCCCAAATATTTGAAAAAATTCCATTACTTCAAAAGTCTGAAAAGTTGTTTTCAGCATCACTGAACACAACTTAATTTCAGTTATCTTTTACGGTCTGCAATGGCAACACACTATACAACTTGATAGTGAAACCTAATATACTGCAAAAGAATGTGAGCATAATAAGCAAGGTGCTCTAATTTCTTCTCCAAATTGCTGTTTTTAATTTAATTTTTAATAGGATGCTATAATTGCAGAATTGAAATGTTTTAACATGACATTAGACAAATGATGCTGAACATTATTACATACACCAGCAAATATCGGATTCCACGGTTAAAATAACTGATAAAAGGAAAAGTAATCACCAAAAGTAGGGAGGAATCTCACTCTGTTTTACAGAGTTGCAATCAACTACTCCATGATCACATGCCAATTGATATAAGTATGATAACATGACGGTACGCTTCAGCTCTGTGCAGAAGCAGCAGGATTTGAGCTTGGAAATGTCACCAAACCAGTGCCGCCCTCAGGATTAACATGCTCATCACTGGCATGCCGAACAAACTCCTCAGGGGACATGTGTGAACTATGACAGGCACAAACAATCCTAATTTGGTTTGCGCTGTATCTATAAGTAACACCAGAAATTGTCCTACCATTTGGGCCAGAACCTGTTGTTGATACCCATGGTAGGTTCGGGTAAGAACCGCATCCCCCAAATTTCAAGTCTGCAGCTATACCTGGCTTTATAGCTGATAAATCAAGAGAGAGACCTTCGGCTGTCGATCGGTCAGATGCATCTTTTGTCCTATGGTTCATGCCACTTACTTTACCATCTTCTGCTACCTGAGTAGACGAGCCCTCTTCTGTGGCATGCTGTTTCCCTTCACCTTTGGCCCAATCCAGCGTCCTCCCATCAAATTGTGTAGCCTCAGAAGCATTACGTGCAATCACTTGCATGGCAGCTACATCCATCAAGCAAGATACAGAAACATATTCATTTCCAATCATAAGGCTAGATAATGATGTAAAGTATAAACCTCATTATTCTGAAAAAATTAAGTCACATCATCAACACAAGCAGAATTTCCAGAATTTGTAATAACGGTGGAAGGGTATATTTCATGGTCAACTATTGAGAACTAAAATGTTAATAAACCCCTTGAGGAGTACTGTAAATGCTGGTAAGAAGCAATATTTTTCACCATTTGAACCATATATGTTTACCAAACCCACAATCTTCAGTGAAACCCATTCCTACAACAACATTTGAATTCAGAGAATAAATTTTCTTCCAACGGCTTTGACAATAACAAAGTTCAACAGGAAAAGAGTGCATCAATGATCAGTCAATATCAACACTCATATTGCCACTTCACTGTCAGCAAGGGTAAGTGGTCTTACGAGTGAAATGGAACAGCATGTTGCACCAGCATGTCTCGGTCTACTAAATAAACTAACCATTTCTTCTTTATAACAAAAATAATTAAAGAGAGAAAGCATACCTTGATGCATCTTTAACCCATCATTATGCTTATCTGAGTTTGGTGGAAGTCTGCCAGTGTAAGAAGGGTGAAACGGTTGAGGTTGCGAAACCAACCCCCAAGAATTATCCTTATCAAACGTTGGAAGCTGAACAGGTGAGTAGCCAAACATAACAGGGCCAGGCAAGTTTCCAGGATTCACAGGCTGGGTTGCTGACCTTTCATTACTTGCAGTAGGCATCTTCTGTGTCATGCCAGGTAGTGGATGGCCGGATGTGCTGGGTACACCAGAAGAATTAGATTCCTTCACAGATATTGTGTATGGTATGTTCATGATGTTAACTGGTTGGACTGAGAATGGACCACCGTAGGTCACATTTCCAACCTTAAATTCATTTTCTGAGGAACCATTAAACCTCTTCTGTCCTTGTAAATCTACGACACTATCAGAAAACCCCCGAACCTCCTTTGGTACCTCAGAAGAACCACCAACTCCAATGTATCGTTTGGAGCCATCATCATGGTGAGATACCAGCCTTGAGGTTGAACCTTCAACTTCAGACTCTGCCACATCTTCGTTATCAGCAGTTGAGCCTTCCTCCGTTGTTATAGAAATATGTGATGTTTTTGCCTTGTCATATAACTCAACAGGATTGGATTCTCTCTCAGGCTTTTTTCTATTGTTTATCTCATCAAACGACATTTTACGTTTATTGTTTGCCTCAGAACGCTTCTCTTCCTCAATTTCACCAGATCTGCTGCTGTTTGTGACCCAGAGTCCTCTAGTGGTCAAGTTCATAGACGCATCTGTATCGGCCGTAGTCTTGGAAAGGTCATTAAAGAAGTTCTCTTGAGGTTTCACTGGGTCACTTCTCTTGGATCCACTACTGGAGTCCTGTTTCTGAGTGGCGCCATGAAGAAAATTTCTAAAATCATCTACTATTTTGTTGCCTCTTTCACCTTCTTCGGTTTTAGTATCTGAAGAGCTACCATTTTTACCTTTGGATTTGACAGAAGATCCACCACAAGATAAACCCAAGCTCAGCTCAAGCTCATTATCATCCTCCATACTGCAGATCAAAGTATATCAATGATCGTCAAGCAAAACCTTTTCAAATCCAACAGACTATCGTTCACAATGTTGATCTCCTTATCATACTGAGGTGACCATCACATAAATATAGAGCCTGGAAATATTCAAACTTATTTCAGTAAATAATTAAGAAAATAAACCTTGTTCAAACACCATTGCTGTACATGACAAACAAGAAGGGTGAAATAAAAATCACTAAATACAGGTATAAAACTTCAATGCTGACCCAATTCAATCTTCTGTCTTACTAGATGCAGAAAAGCAGATTAGATCATTACACAGAAACTTATTTTGGATCAGCAAGCACAGAATTACAGAAATAAGAAGATATAGAGGTCCTTATCGAAATTCTATAGCCGGGTTTAACCTTAGCTACTCAATAAATCACCCAAATCAATACCAAATTACTAAAACCGAAAAATATTCTTGTATTTTAATAATAATTTACATAGAAAAGGTTAAAGATGAGAGAAATGAACAGAAATTGCATACCGGAAAAATTGTGAATATCAAATACACTAATCAAAAACAAAAAAGACCATCAGAAGAGTTACACTAAATTAGATACATAAGATCTGAGATCCATAATGTCTAAGACTTTGTTAGTTAACTAAGGCAGTGAAAGCATGAACCTTCAAAATTTCCAACTATCCAAGACTTTATAAGAATAATCATTCCAAACAAGCTACCACAACAAGACTATATAGCTTCGCCAGCTAATTCACGAAACTAAATAATAATAAACAAATAAATAAATAAATAATATTAACAGACAAAATCCCTAAATTTCATTTCTCATATCTTAGCTATCAGATACAATTCCCAGATCTTCCATCACCTAAATCGAGCAGGCAAGCCTAAGAACCAATGAGATCGATAAAAATCCAATACACTCGAAACAAATTGATTGGATTGGTAAGAGGCTACTAAAACGAAATCGATCCACAATCCCGCATAAGAAAACTTGATGAATTCAAGAACAAAAGCGCGATATAATAAAGAACAAGTGTGTGAGAGAGAGAGAAACCTGAATGGGTTCAGAGAAACCCTAGGTCAAGGTCGTCGCGGTAACAAAGGTGGATTTTGGGTACAACTTACAAGTTAGGGGGAGAAATGTTCAACACTAGTACACTACCCGACTTTGCTTTTTTTTTTTTTTTTTTTTCTTTTTCTTTTTTTAAATTATTATTATTATTATTATTATTATTTAAAAGTATAGTAATTGGCACAAATCTCCCCTCGAGTGTATATGAATTTACATGTTGCCCTCTAAACTTTTTTTTTTAGGCATTAAACCCCTTAAACTATCGCTTATTGGCAATGCTTTGGTTTTTTCCTCCCTGAGGGGGCATTTTTACTCTTATTCTGCCAATAAACAATAGTTCACGGGGTTTAATGCCTAAAAAAAAAGTTTATGGGGCAACATGCAAATTCACATACACTCGAGGGGCGATTTGTGCCAATTACTCTTAAAAGTATTATATTTCAGAGTTTTTTTTTTTTTGTTTTTTTGTTTTTTTGTTTTGTTTGAAGGTAGTCGAACCTGCAACCTCATGTGCATGTGTGAAAAGTTTACCACTGAACTAAAATCATCTTTTTTAAAAAAAAATTATTTATTCGTGTATGTGAATTAATGATCGGATTTTACACCTTTCTCGTTTTTAAAGTAAAATTTTATTTTGGTCCTCACTCATCTCTTTGCACAAGAGATCTTTAATGATCTCTTACTATAGAGGAGATCTTTGATTTCCTACTGCGACGAGAGGAGATCGTCTCTCCTCTCGTCGCTACTGAGATCTAATCTCTACCTTCAATGGATTTGTAGATTTTATATTTAATTTTTCAATTTTTTTGGGTAGAGGAAATTTGAGCTATTTAAGTGTAGGGGAAATTTTCATCTTTTGGAAGACAATCGTTAACGTTAAATGTTGTTAGTTATCGATAGAGTATGTATGTGTTGATTTCATGTTTGCTAAAAAGCACATACTTAGGATATGATTGTGCAATTAAACCTTTTCATTTTGTTTTACAATATT
Organism: Acer saccharum; assembly: GCA_030490815.1. Classification (NCBI taxonomy): domain Eukaryota; kingdom Viridiplantae; phylum Streptophyta; class Magnoliopsida; order Sapindales; family Sapindaceae; genus Acer; species Acer saccharum. The sequence goes on from CM059871.1 coordinate 34,106,272, forward strand.
TATACTTTTTAACCATGCTTCTTTATTTATTTACTTTCACTTTTCCACTTGAACTATCACAAAATTCATGTTTTGTTAAAAAAAATAATAATAATAAATAATGATAAGAAAACTACTTCTGAAACTTGTATTCTGCAAAACACAAAACATGTGTTATTCGATATCCGTTGATAGTACTGTTCGGTATCCATTGGTCTGGATATATTAGTTAATCAGTTTAGTTCATGTTTATTTGTCTTTGATTGAAGCATGTATGTCTATTTAGATTAATGTTTTAGAGCATTTGCGTCCCTTTGCTTTCGATTTTTTTTCCCTCTTCTATTCTTCATTTTTTTAATATATTGTTCTGTCTAAGGTTTTTCAACATATGATCGTATGTGATACTTTTTTCCTTCGGACCAATCCATTTAAAAAAAAAAAAACATGTGTTATTAGTGCGTTGATCATGTGTTCAAAGTAACTTTAATCTGGCTAAACTTTACAATGTTGTGGGTAAGAGTGAAGTTTGGCAATTGTAGGAAAATATTTGAGTGGAGACAAAATGCTTGACAGCTATATTATATAATTTTAGTGCAGATAGTCTGAAGTTGAGGAATGGGCCACCTGATGATCTGCAAGCCCATATTCCCCGAGTTTAATCATAACTCCTGGAGCTGGGCCTGCTCGGGTAGGGCCGCCCGGTTGGATCCTTTTGACCGGGAAGGTTCCCTTAAATTAAATGGTCAGGATTTTATTATTATTATTATTAATTTATTATTAGATTATGATTGAATATGTTTAATTTGGTATTATACTATTATCCTTGTTGGATGCAATATGGGATATTGGGATCAGACTTAAAATAATTTAAGATTGGATAAGAACAAACTTTCTATTATTATTATTATTATTATTTATTTTGAACACAAAAAATATGACTTCAAAATATTAAGAATATGAATACAATGAAATGAAATGAATCATAAACTCAAATAACTTAAGACACGAAAGCATCTTAATAAAGTGATATTTGTGAGTTATGAATGCTTTTACAAATTCAGAATTTACATGTTAGAGATGACTTTTGTGTTTTTTAGATTAAATTTACTAAAATACCTTCCAAAATATATTGTATGTAATGACAAAGAAGAATAAAAATAATATTAGCAAATAAGATCATGTGAATTTTGTGTAGTTTATCAATTTGGTAAGTCCACAAAGGTTATAAGTTTCATTACAATTAAGAAAAATAGAAAAACATAAGTACATGAAATATCTTTTTGTCCCTCTACTATCTACGGTCTACACCATTATATCTTAACCACTTCAATCTCACCCAAAATTTAGGAAACTTAAATGTTGACGACTAAACTAACCTCGACTAAATTAAATTAATAAAAAAATATTAAAAAAAAAAAAAAGGATCTCCACCATCCATCTCAAACATTGATGGTGGAGAGCAAATAAAATTTTAAATAATTGAAAATTGAATTGAATTAAAAAATATATAAATTCAAAGAATAACAAAAAAAAAATAATAATAATTCCACTTTTTATTTTTTATTTTTGCTTTTAAAAATTGTTTTGTTTTTAAATTTCTATTTTTCTTTGAGTTTATATATATTTTTAATTCAATTCAATTTTCAATTATTTTAAATTTTATTTGATCTCCACCATCCATGTTTAAGATGGATGGTGGAGATCCATTTTTTTTTAAATGGATTTGTTTTTGTTTTTGTTTTTTTATTAATTTAATTTATGAATCATGTGTAGTTTAGTCTTTTAAAGGTAACACTTAGTCAACAATTAAGTTTGACCTAACTGCAGGGGTGTGAGTGTCGATTAACGATAAAATTGTTTGAGCGTTGGAGGCCAAACCTCATTTAATGCTATTTGCTCTTTCCTAAACTATCCTCATAAACCTTATCCATTAAAATGTAAATACAATATAACAAATAATAATTGAAGAGGCATAGCAAATAACCTTATCCATTTATTTTTTTAAATGGATTTGTTTTTGTTTTTGTTTTTTTTATTAATTTAATTTAGGAATCATGTGTAGTTTAGTCTTTTAAAGATAACACTTAATCAACAATTAAGTTTGACCAAACTGTAGGGGTGTGAGTGTCGATTAATGATAAAATTGTTTGAGTGTAAGAGGCCAAGCCTCATGGAGGTTTAATGCTATTTGCTCTTTCCTAAACTATCCTCTTAAACCTTATCCATTAAAATGTAAATACAATATTAACAAACAATAATTGAAGAGGCATAACAAATAACCTTATCCATTACATATCAATTTTATATTTCCTAAACTGTCCAACACATTTATTGTAATTTGAAAAACAGTTTTGGATGATTTATGAGATTATAAAGGAAGAGATAATTAAGTAATAATATTATCTCAAAAAACATTTATTCTTGTAATGATTTAGGACTCAAATATATCTTATCCTAAATGTCAATAACTGTTTTGGATAAGATTTTATATCCTTTAACTCTCAATAAAATTAATTTTATTTCACAATTTAAGTAATATAAATTTCCTCAATAGACATTAAATAGCAAGAAGAAAATCAAAATCTTCGATGGCGAGAAGAAGTCAATAAAGCTAAATATTTTAAATATTAAATAATAAATTCAATAAATTATTTATATCTTCTTCTTTCACTAGAAAGTCTTTGTGTTGGAATTTTAAATTGGAATTCAAATTAAATTGCATTTACGTTTGATGTTTAGAGAGAGAAAATAAGACTTTTAGAAATAAAGCGAAATAATGAGAGAGGAAATGTACATCAACTCTATGATTTTTTTTTTTTTTTTTTTTTTTTTTTTTATAGTTAAAGTAGTAATTATTTTTGTAGAGTGAGAGAGAACATAAAACTAAGACTAATAGTCTAATAGTTACGAGATATATATATATACATTTCTCGTTTGGTGTCGGATTTAAAAAAAAAAAAATAGAAATTAAGTTTTGTTAATTAATTATTGAAATGTTTTATAAAATAATAATAATCATATTAGTCAAACTCATTAGTCATTACTCATCACATCACCAAATACTTTTCTTAAAAAAAAAAAAAGGAAAAAAATCACCAAACATTTAAGAGAAAAATAAGAGAAAAAGAAAAATAGGTAAAGAGTTAAGACATTAAGACAAGCACCTATTTTTCCAAAAAAAGGGCCTACCAGTGTAGCACTTGTTTGATTTTTAGCGAGGGCAATGTGGGTCCATGTTGCCAAATTATTCGAAATTAAAAATTGAAAGTTCGTTATTGCATGGCTGTATTTTTTATTTTATTTTATTTTATATATTTTTTTATACCTGTTTATTTTGACTTTCATTAGTTCGAAGAAAATAAATAATAATAATCAAGTTCAGTGTAGACTATTCATTTAAATCATACAAATCTAATACAATTTAAATGAATGATTTACATTGTTACCATATCATTTGGGTACCAGACTAGGGCAATGTAGCATTGCTAGTTTATATAAACTTCACAAATTTTATAATTGAACAATCATAAATTTTATACAAATAGGAATTATTAAGTCTGTGAAACTTATTATAGTCTTAAATATCAATAATATTACAAATATATTTTGAATTCATATGTTAAAGATTCTCATATAAAAATATCCTTGAATATTTATATTGATTATATTTTTTATATTTCAACTGAAATTTTCAAAACTTTGGATATTTTCATTTACTTCCTCACTTAAAACTATCATACTTTTTTTTCAATTGTTGTTAAAAAACAAAAAACAAAAAAAATCATAATTTTATAGATCTAATCAATCTTGAAAATCTAATCAGTTCCTTGCACGTGGATCGTCGGTATGGGTTGATGTAAATACAATAAAAAAATGAGCATGCACGAGAGGATATGGAATCATAAATTATGACAAGTTGGGGAAGTAAATAAAATAATAACAAAAACAGATAAGAGTTCCATATATGAATCAATATTGTTGGCAAATGGCATCAAATAGTGAATAAAGAAAAAGTCAATTACTGACTCAAAACTAATCCTTACTGTCAGCATCTTATCCTATCCAATCGGAGGTAAATTTATATAATTTTACTATTTTACCATCAAATTTGTTCACTTACAGGGTTTCGTTTCAACCCATGAAACGGAAACCCTGTAGAAAAGTAATTTAGCGGCTAAAAATTAGCTGGAAAATTAAAAATAGTAAAAAAAAATAGCTGTAGAGACTAGAGAGTAACAAACCTGTCAAAAATACCCTTTTCAGGATTTCTATATATAAGAGGCAGGTCTAGGCTTAATATAATTAACAATTAATTATTCAAATCAAACTAGAACAGAACAACTTCACAGACCACTTTTACAAGTCTCTCATCAGTTTTGTGTTTTGTAAGATAGATAAATATATAATCTGTCTTGATTCTGAGGTTTATGGATTGACTTTCTTTTTGGCTTTTTATTTATTTATAACGTATCCGGTATATCCTTGTACTGTGGGGCAGTTGTGGTGTTGTTTCATTTTCTGTGCAATCTGCATATAATACCAGAAAGACAGAGAGAGGTTGGCTGAAAAAAAATGGCAGGTGGGGGATTCACTGATGGTGGTGGGAATCTGAAGAGGGCTCATCTTTATGAGCACAGAATTACTGGTTATTTCATCGCTGCTTGCATTGTTGCAGCCCTTGGAGGTTCTCTTTTCGGCTACGATCTCGGTGTTTCTGGTCAGTTTTCTTTTCCTTTTCACTGTATATCACTTTCATTCTTCTGGGTTTTTTTGTTATACCTGTATGACTATGAACATATGAAGATATGAAGAAAAGTTTTCATTGATCATATATTATTATCATCAATCTAGTTCAGGAAAGATTTCAATTTCAGACAACATTCAATTCAATTACGTATGTTCAAAGCCAAGTTTCAAATTGCAATACATTTCAATGACTGCCAATCTCACCTACTAGTCTACTACCAAGTACCAACACATTTTTTTTTTCTAAAGAAAAGTTTCTCACTCCATATTCAGAGGCTTCACTATTTCTGTCAATAAGACAATAATGAGGATGGAGAAGAATGGTTAAAATCATAAAAATTCTATCCAGCTTAAATAGAGAATTAATTGTATAGTTGGTTTCAAATTAGTAATGGGAGATTTTGATTTCAGGTGGAGTGACTTCCATGGACGATTTCTTGATAGAATTCTTCCCAAAAGTGTACAGAAGGAAGCAAGAACATTTACATGAGACAGATTACTGTAAATATGATGATCAGATTCTAACACTCTTTACCTCCTCACTCTACTTTGCTGGTCTTATCTCCACATTTGCAGCCTCCTATGTCACCAGAAACTATGGCAGGAGAATCAGTATAATCGTAGGATCAATCAGCTTCTTTCTTGGAGCAATCTTCAATGCATCTGCAGTCAACATATTGATGCTCATCATAGGACGAATCTTGCTTGGTATAGGCATTGGATTTGGAAACCAAGTAAGTCCGAATATCCTCACCAATATAAGTATATATATATATATATATAAATAATTCTCTAGTCAAGACCGACCTGATTTATATATATTTACAGCAACCAACAAACTTGATGATATACTAATCACATTCTTCTTGTTGTAATGGCTACAGGCAGTTCCTTTGTATCTCTCAGAAATATCACCAGCGAAAATCCGAGGAGCAGTTAACCAACTGTTTCAACTGACAACCTGCTTAGGGATCCTAATAGCAAACTTGATCAACTATGGAACTGAAAAGATTCATCCATGGGGATGGAGATTATCTCTAGGTTTAGCTACCGTGCCAGCAGCGCTGATGTTTATTGGAGGTCTTTTCCTCCCTGAGACTCCTAATAGTCTCGTTGAACAAGGTAGATTAGAAGAAGGGAGAAAGGTGTTGGAGAAAATTAGGGGTACCATGAGAGTTGAGGCTGAGTTTGAAGATCTCATTGAAGCAAGCAAGGCAGCACAAGCCATTAAGCACCCTTTCAAGAATCTTCTCGAAAGGAAGAATCGTCCACAATTGATAATCGGAGCTTTGGCGATACCAGCATTCCAACAGCTAACAGGGATGAACTCCATTCTCTTCTATGCTCCCGTCATATTCCAGAGTTTAGGATTTGGTTCAGGAGCAGCTCTGTATTCATCTGTTATAACTGGTGTTGCTCTTGTTCTTGCCGCGCTCATTTCAATGTCCTTGGTCGATAAATTTGGCAGAAGAGCTTTCTTCTTAGAAGCTGGTGCTGAAATGATTCTCTACATGGTAACACTACACTTTTAGATTCGTTTCCTCGTATTAGTTCTTTTAGTGTACACAATTCATGCATACTGATACTTACTTGATTGTTCTGATATTATACAGATAGCTGTGTCCATAACTTTGGCTCTGAGGTTTGGAGAAGGAAAAACGCTCCCGAAAGAAATCGGCGCCTTCCTCGTAGTCATCATCTGCTTATTTGTGTTGGCTTATGGTAGGTCATGGGGACCTCTAGGTTGGCTAGTTCCCAGTGAGATCTTTCCCCTGGAGACAAGGTCAGCTGGTCAGAGTTTAGTTGTCTGTGTCAACCTCTTCTTTACAGCTTTGATAGCACAGTGTTTCCTGGTGTCACTTTGTCATCTCAAATATGGAATTTTCTTGGTGTTTGGTGGATTGATTTGCATCATGAGTTGCTTCATCTTCTTCTTCTTGCCCGAAACGAAGCAAGTTCCGATAGAGGAAGTTTATCTTCTGTGGCATAATCACTGGTTCTGGAAGAAGATAGTGGGAGATGAATATCAATCAAATGTGAATCCAAGAGAACTAGATCGAAAGACAGAGGTGTAAAGCTTAGAATATCATTGAAAGATATTTTCTGGAGTATCTACAATTTCGATATGTGAATTTCATTTCAATTTGTAATAAAGTAAACAAGTATTTCCAAGTTTGTAAGAGTTACTTATTTTCTGCAAACCATTAACTTTATGGCCTTCTACTGAAGACAGAAGGCAGAAAGCAATATATAAAATGAGGATAATGGGCATAAGAATAAGAATCAAATTATACTAACAAATTTTCATGTATCACAATATGATAACTACATCTCAGAAATTTACGCTAACAATTTAGCGAGTTCGTCCACTCTCAGGCTCCCCTGGGGTACTACGTCTAGACAACGCTCGTCATTTAAGCTTTTCGTTTTTTTAGAAGTCTGTCTCACATTCTCTCTTTTCTGAGAGACAGTTGCAGCTTCCTTTTCCACTTTGAAAACCCCACTTTCCTTCTTCTTCACTTCCGAAATCCAAACTTCCTTCTTTGCACCCTTTTGAACTGCTGCTACCTTCTTAAATCGCTGCCTAAAGACAGGCCCAGGGGGAGCAGACTTGGCAAAAGCAACCAACCTTTCGTAAACAATGTCTGCATCCAAAGCGGCATCATCTAAAACTATTGCACTCCCACTTTCAACAGCTTGCTTCATGAGAAGTAAAACTTTCTCCATATCAGGTCCAGGCAGCTTTGATGGCCCGCTGTGCTCTTCAGAAACTTCTGAAGGACTTTGCAACTGGTCATTATTTAAAGAAACCATGATGGCAGATTCTGATTGATTTCCGGTGCTATCAACATCTCCAAGAATGGTCTCTGATCCCACTGATGTAGCCACTGGCTCTTCATCAACAATGTTCAACATGGTCTCACCTCCATTTGTGCGGTTCATATCTCCATTAATATTTCCCATGGCTTTGACCTCATCATCACAAGGGCCTGAGTTATCTGATGTGGTTTCATTATTCTCCGGCACATTCAAAATTGCATCAGTAGTTGAGAGTGGTTTAGCATCATCATCTACAGAAAACAAAACTTCACGTGGTTCTGTATGCACATCTTCGGAACTTATAGGGGAGATATTTGTATTCAGTGAATCAGGACTGACTTCCTTAACTGATAACAGATCAGTACATGATGCTGCTAATCCATCGCCTTCTAAAGGTGGTGCAATAGAAACAGCACCATCGACTTCAACTTCCTTAGCTTCCTCAGAATCATAATCAGATTTTGGGAGAGAGGACTTCCAATCCCGTCCTCTCCACATCAGTATGTGTTCACGTTCAAATGAGATTAGAACACATGGGACAAGATCCTGGAATTACAGAATTAGGTGAATTATTGATGTACTATAAAAAATTGAAGTCAATAAAATGGGAGAATATCACGTTACCAACATATATGGTTAACCATACCTTGAGTTTGGCACCAATTTTCCGGTAGTCACTCCCGTTCATTCCTTGACAATTAATCCGGACCAATTCACACTCTTCAAATGCCTCTTTAACATTTGTCACTAGGTTACAGTACACACCATTCTTTCCTGAAATACATACAAAACTAAAGTTTGATTTGCTTGATAGAAGTGATTATTAATTTCATTTTACACAAAAAAAAAAAAAAAGAAAAAAATGAAATAGCAACACGCACTCTACCTAGCTTGCATATTGGTATTAGTTTTCGTCCCTTCTGGCGCATTTCAGAAGCTTCTTCCACTGTCAGACCCTCTGGAGCATGCTGAATTAACCTCGGATATACATGAGCGACCGGTTTCCACAACATAAGAGGAAAGCGCGGACGAGTTTTGTAGTTATAGTTTCTGCCTCTAAAAAGGTATAGTACCCCTCCTCTTCTATGAATAATCTTCCCTCCAGTTCTTTCCTGCCAAATCAAGAAATTTCAGGAAGATGGACATAGCTATGACTTAAACGCAGAATAACCCACAAGTTCCATGAACTTGAACAGCCATTCTTCTAATAACAAGATACCATTCTATCAATTTCTCAATGACATATGCACTCTAAGAACCTAAGCTGAATGGGTTAAGCATATCTCTTTTACTTTCAGTAGCCGTGGAATTTTAAGCGTATTCAAACTATACTTTGATCAATTATATACAACAACATACCAAACCAGAATACACAGGCAAATGCAAATAAGCATGGTAGAAGAAACCAACCTCTAATTGTTGGCACACATTGTCCATATCGACAGTACAAACTCCTTTGCATTTAATCTTGCACACTCTTCTCCGCTTCCAAAGAGCATGTATATTATCCAACATGTTGTGTGTCAAACCATCTCTACCTAAAAATCAAAATAATTTATCCAAGTGTAAAAACAACAAAACAGTAAATCTTAATCTTCAATACAAATAACAATAGATACCCATATTCAACTGTCGACTGGACTTCAAGCAAGAATTAACTAACTCCTCAACTTCTTCCTTTGTCAATGGCTCCCCCAATAGTTGGTCCCTCGCGTACACGTACCTCGGCCCCGTTCCGGGTAAAAAGGGACCCGGTTTCTGCACTGGTTTCACTCCCTTCTTATCAGCCGGCGGCAATTGGAACGAGTCGAATTCCTTCAACTTCTTCTTACTAGGCGGCAATGGAGCCCGCCCAGTCCACGGCCGCGGCATCGTCGTCGGCCCGAACGGCACGTACGGCGCTTCCCTCAGTTTCAGAGGCTTCACTTTCGGCGTCTCAGTGTAGCTGTACTTGAACTCAAACGGCGCACCGTCGATTACGTAAGAGACGCCGTCTTCGCTTATGGATATATTTGCTTTCGGGTTGATTGGTTTGTTGTCGTTGGGCAAATTAGTAATTTTAGTCGGTTTTTTCGAGGAGCGAAATGCCGGGTGGTAATCGGGGTTCTGTGGCTTGGAGTACTTAGATTTCCTGCCGGGGATTGACGGCTTTGAAGGAGAGGAGGGTGTTCCGGTGGACCTGAACACGACGTCGTTAGTCGCGGTAACGGATTCATCAGATTGGGCAATTTTGGTGGCGGAATCGAAGCGGCGGTGACGGCGGATTTCGTCTTCGATTTCTTGTTGAGCGCGCTGGCGTTGGTTGAATTTCTCGTAGTGGGCATTATTCCACCGCGAGAAACGGACCTCAGTGGACGGGTTCGGGTTAGTATTCGGGTTTAAGGTTGGTGGTTGAACGAAGATAGGGAATGGGATGGTTAATTTTAGCGCCATAATTGACAAAATGAACAGCTTTCAAAATCTATCCAAGCAACAAGAAGGAGAAGAGCAACCTGATCGGCTGATTGAGAATCGAGACAGAAAATAGTCCTCAAATAGAAGGGCAATTTTGGAAATGAATTAAATAAAACGACATCGTTTCTACGTTCAGTGGCTTGAGTGTAATATTGTAGAAGAACAAAGGCAACAAAGAACATAAGTGAACTTTCACAAAGAACATAACTGATCACTGATGTCTGCTACCGACAACGGTCAACGGAGAGCCTTCCGCTGGTAATTTATTTGCTACTAATCAGCTGCAAACAATTTTTATTTTCTGTTTTGTTAAAGAAATAATTGTGGTATCGATTTTCCATTTTCTGGGTCACTCGTGTTCTGGTCTTAATCTTCTTCTTTGGAAACTACTAGTATCTTCCTGCTTAATTTCGTGTAGCTAAACCTAATTTTTCTTTATTTAGTTTTCTTTTTTCTTTCTCTCTCAGGACATAGTGTTGCATATGTTAATTTGATTGGCTGAGTATTGAAATCGTATGGTATGGATATGGTTGCCCGACTTCAGAGGTTGTGCCATGTTGAGATTAGGAGACTGGTGATGATCATTGGCATGGTAGTTGCTGTTATATTAGTTTTTCAGTCTTTTGTACTTCCCTATGGCAAAACTTTGTCTGTATCGTTGGCGGATAAGGGTTCTATGGCCCCAACAGTTGGTAATGTGATTACAATTATAAACGATTCTAAATCGATTAAACTTGATATGGCACTGGCTAATGATGAAAAGACAAAAGAAACATACGAGGATTATGATGAGTCATTAGATGTTGAAAAAAACTTGGATGATTCTTTTCGCAAACACAAGGACGGAAACTTGCAGAATGGTTCCACATTTGAGAAGGGTGTAAGCTATGGCAATAGTTCGGCTGAAGGATATGTCAGAAGAACGGATGATAGTTCTATAAAAAGTGAGCACAGGCACCTAGATAATGATCAAAACACTACTGGATTAACGTCGGGAGGAGTTCAAAACAGACCCGGTAATGATTCAACTGAATTATCCAGAGTTTCTTCAAGGGAAGTAGAAAACTTGGATTCAAATTCAAGAACTTCTAAGTCTTTATTAACTGCCAACTTATCTTTGGTTGGCAATGTCAAACAAACTTCTCCAACACAACCATTGAATATTGGGCTACCACAAGCTGCATCAATCATCCTGAACGATAAATTTACAATAGCTGATAGTTCTATGTTTAAGAGGTTGGATAGAAAGCAAACTTCAGTATCACAGATGAATTCATTATTGCTTCAAAGTCAAGTCTCTTCTCATTCTGTGGTAAGATTTCAACTTAGAAGTTTAATTTGAGTAAGGGAATGAGTTGTGATTTCTGAATTCTTACTTGTTAATTTATTTGTAATAGAAACCACGGTGGTCTTCTGTACGTGATCGAGAACTTCTATCTGCAAAACTAGAGATTAAGAATGCTCCTGTTTTAAGGGACACTCCAGGACTCGATGCATCTGTTTTTCGAAATGCTTCCACTTTTATAAGGCAAGCCTGTTTAAATGTCTATTATTATCTGTTATAAGCTACTGAATATTCATCGTATACTACAGTAATCAGTGTACTGGTCATATGCTTTTTTTTTTTTTTTTTTTTGTTTCTTATTTGTGAAGATCAATTAGCATTCTGAGTATAATGACTAGGAATTTTAGTATTTATCTGACTTGCATACTTCATATTGAGAATGTTCATAAGATTGTAAATGAACAAGGACCCCGGCCTATGTCAGAGAAACACCTTGTATTGGTGGAGTAAAATTTGTGCCTCATTTCTTGGACAAATGCCACGGAGATAGACTAATCTAAAGATTTTGTTTATGTTATCGCAGGAGTTACAAATTGATGGAACACATGCTTAAAATTTATATATATAAGGAAGGTGAAAAGCCTGTATTTCATCAGCCATATATGAGAGGAATTTATGCATCAGAAGGGTGGTTCATGAAACTGATAGAGGGAAACAAAAAATTTACTGTGAGGGACCCCAAGAAAGCCCACTTATTTTACTTGCCCTTCAGTGTAAAGATGCTAAGGTTTGCACAAAATTTCAATAAGAAGGACCTACAGCGTCATCTGAAGAATTATGTGGACATAATTGCAGGAAAATATAGATTCTGGAACAGAACCGGAGGAGCAGATCATTTCCTCGTTGCTTGTCATGATTGGGTACGTACGTTATGCGTGCAACATCAGATATCAGTCTTATAAATCATATTATTGAATATCAAATCTCTTGGAGTTTAGTTTTAAGAGTGTCGTTTTTCTTTTTTCTGCTGACAGTAGAAGTAGCTGAGGGCTTGCTAGTTTTATGAACCTTGTACATTTGCTTAGGCAAAACCATTATACACTGAACCTTAAGCACCAAGTATTAATCAAACGTCTTGAGGGCTAGCCTAATTATTTAATGACATGAAATTTCAGGCTCCTGAACTCACAAAACGGCACATGAGGAATTGTATCAGAGCACTTTGCAATGCCAATGTTGCTAAAGGCTTCAAGATAGGCGTTGACACTACTCTACCAGTTACATATATACGTTCTATGGAGTCTCCTCTAGAAGAAATTGGAGGCAGACCTCCGTTAGAAAGATCTACTCTCGCCTTCTTTGCAGGAAGCATGCATGGTTATCTCCGACCAATCCTTGTAAAGTTCTGGGAGAATAAAGAAGCTGACATGAAAATCTTCGGCCCAATGCCTCGCGATATTGAAGGCAAAAGAATATACAGGGAGCACATGAAGAGCAGCAAGTATTGCATATGTGCCAGGGGCTATGAAGTTCACACACCTCGAGTGGTCGAGGCCATTTTCTATGAGTGTGTGCCTGTCATCATAGCAGATAATTATGTTCCTCCATTTTTTGAGGTACTTAACTGGGATTCGTTCTCGGTGTTTGTTCGAGAGAAGGATATCCCGAATTTAAGAAACATTCTGCATTCAATCCCAGAAGAGAAGTACCTATTGATGCAGTCAAGAGTTAAGATGGTGCAAAAGCATTTCCTTTGGCACAAAAAGCCTGTGAAGTATGACTTATTTCATATGGCCCTTCACTCAATTTGGTACAACAGATTATTTCAATTAAAAACCAAATGAAGGCGTACGAGAAATCGGTTGGGTTCTTATCTTTTCCGGTTTGTGAAAGCAAGAAGTCGGATGAAATCTACAATGTAAATAGTTAACACGGAAAAAAAAAATATATGGAGAGCATTTGTTGAAGTGCTAGAACTGGGCACCATTTTTCGTCAACTCTATCGCTGTTAGTTGCTATTGCCACGCTTGTAGAGCAAGAGAGTACAGATTAATTTGTTAAGTTTGTGGATCGCTCTCATTTTACAGCGGAATATCAGGAAAAATGAACATAAAATTAGCAGCTGTAAGGTGATTCAATTTGCTCTCTCATGTAAAGCCATTTATTTTGAAAAAAAAAAAAAAAGTCTAAAGTTGCTAATATGATAAAAACATTTAGATATGTGATATTTTATTAAAAAGTAAGGACTTAGTGAAATTTCCTTAAGAACCCAACGGTGTCGTTTTATGAAACAAGTGCGTGTTCATTTGGACTCTGTGCAGTTAGCCGTTACATTCTGAGAGTGAGAGGTGAGCTTCTGTCGTTACTTTCAAACTGAAAAGCAAGTGTAATAAACTAATAATAGCAGCCAGTGGGGGCCACACTTTAATAATTAAAAAGTCATTTTTGTGATCTCTATCCTCTCTCTCAATAATGGCGGTTCAACTTTAATTATGATTTTGATTTTGCTCTGCTATAGCTGAAGCTCACAAAACTTCCTCCACCGACAAGTTACTCAGGTTTGTTAGGGTTTGTGCCATGTTCTTGCCTTTTCTTTTCCAGTGAGTTTTTTTTTTTCTCTGTTCTGTTTAGTTTCGGAGAAAAATATTCTGGTGAAGAGTAAACATCGAACATTAAACATTCTACTTCACTCTGTTGAGCCCAAGTTTCAGGTTGTTAGTCAATACTGATTTATGTGTTGTTACTCCAAACAAGTTATTAATTGACCAAATCTTTAATCAAAATCTTGCTCTGTTTTGTCTTTTCTTTTGTAAAATTGTGCATGTTCTTACTGTTTTCGCTTCAGTTGCTACTTTAAATCTTTTCTAATTGTGTTAAGAGAATGTGAAAATTCGTTATCTTAATGTTAAATCGAACCAAATTTTAAAAACCTAGAACAGTATCTGAGTTGCTTAAATTCATTCTTTAGTTTACAATTCTTGAGCTGTTGATGTGCATCTCTGCGGAGTACTTGATAGTTTGGTATCCAATTAAAGAACTCTAATTTAAGGTGTTTAATACGATTGTAATTTTCTTTTTTGCTTAACTTTAAGTGTTGTGGATGAGATAATGCAGGACTGAAGAAGGCTTAAAGTATGTTTTCGCGTTGAGTGAATTTCCTGTAATGGATTTGGTGTATCAGTTTAAGAGACTGTTTCATAACAAAACCCAGAGATGGCTTTTTGTGGTGGGTATGGTGGCTGTCACTCATTTATTATTTCAGTCCCTTTTGCTTCCGTATGGGAAAGCTCTTCAATCTCTGTTGCCTGATGATGAGGTTTCGATTCGCAATGAAATTAGCCACCCAAATTTGAAATCCTTGACGAATTTTGTGATGGTTCGAAACCCTCTTACAGTTAACGATTCAGATTTTACTAGTTTTAATAAGTTTGATGGGTTTGTGAAACCTGGTGACAATTCCAATGGAATGAAGTTTATAGACATAGACACAAAGAATGGATCCACATTTGAGGAACAAGGTCAGGATGATTTTATCGAACTTGTCACGGATGGAGAATTAGATAGCGATTCTTCATCAGACAATGTTGAGGATTTTCATAAAAGTTTTGCTGTGGACAGTGTTAATAATGGAGAAAACAGTTCAATCCTGGAATTAGCTGGTGAAGCCAAGCTTGGCCTCCCACTAGAGCAGATAGTGAAGCCAAAAGGGAAATTTCAGACAGAAAATATTTTAGAACAACATACAAGTCAGTTGCCAAAAGGGTTTGGAGATGCGGAAATTTCTTCATCCGCGGAACCTCAATTGAGAACCAAGGTGTTGAATGCAAACTCCTCTTCTGATTCTGTTGTCCTGAAAACGAATCTTGCAACTTCAAAAAATGTTTCTGCAAGAATTGGTACTCCTGGGAAGAAAAAGATGAGGTGTGATATGCCACCAAAATCAATAACATTGATAAATGAGATGGACAGTATACTAGTGAGGCACCGTCGGTCTTCACGTTCAATGGTATGAGTTTTATAAAAATACATCAAATCTTTACTTGATACTTTGATTGATATAGGAAACTCAAACTATTTTATACTTGATTGTAGAGACCACGATGGTCCTCCATACGCGACCGGGAAATTTTGGCTGCAAGGACAGAGATTGAGAAGGCTCCTATTGCACTGAATGACCAAGAACTTTATGCTCCCCTCTACCGAAATGTCTCCATGTTTAAAAGGTAAACCGTATGGGATTATGCTTTGCTCTGGATATTGAAATCTTACTTAGTTGTAGAAGATATAGACAATGCTATGTTGTGTTGTAGTATTCTTGGTGAAACTTTAGTTGGACAATGTTATGCTGTCTTAGTTTTAATTTTATTTTTCATAGTTGGTGCTAGATCTAAATTTCAGCTTTATGAATGGAAATTTGTGAATTGGTGATGGTGCAGCCAAAAATTTAAAAGATGAAAAGGGACATTTGGTCATGGCCTTCTTGAGAAAGTGTTCAGTTTGAAAACTCCACTTTGTTGCATTTTCAGGAGCTATGAACTCATGGATCGCATTCTCAGAGTCTACGTCTACAAGGATGGACGTAAACCAATATTTCATCAACCAATACTCAAGGGATTATATGCTTCAGAAGGATGGTTTATGAAACTGATGGAGGGAAACAAGCGTTTTGTTGTGAAGGACCCTCGAAAAGCTCACCTATTTTATATGCCATTTAGCTCGCGGATGCTAGAGTACACCCTTTATGTACGCAACTCCCACAACAGGACCAACTTGCGGCAATACTTGAAGGAATACTCGGAAAAAATTGCAGCAAAATATCCTTACTTTAATAGAACCGGTGGAGCAGATCATTTTCTTGTTGCTTGCCATGATTGGGTATGCTTTTCTTCCATCGTTCCTATTTTAATCTTCACTTAGTACTATGAAGCATATTATTATGCTTTGATCACTGTCACTGACATACTTAGTTTAACTGACTCCTATCTCATTTGCAATGCCATTGCCATGTCAAAATATTGAGGTTTTGCTTGTCATTTCAGTGAAATTATGGAGGAGAAATAGTAATCTGCTTCTTTGGACTGATTTATTCAAATGGCTAAATTAATTACCACAGTAAACATTCCTTATGTTCATGCTTTTATGTGTAAACTGACACATTGGTTTTTCTATAGGCTCCATATGAGACAAGGCACCATATGGAACATTGCATCAAAGCCCTCTGTAATGCAGATGTCACCGCTGGCTTCAAACTAGGGAGGGATGTATCTCTTCCGGAAACATATGTCCGATCTGCAAGAAATCCTCTCAGAGATCTTGGGGGTAAACCGCCTTCTCAGAGGCCTATTCTCTGCTTCTACGCTGGTAATATGCACGGTTATTTACGTCCAATCTTGATAAAGCATTGGAAAGACAGAGACCACGACATGAAGATCTTCGGTCCAATGCCTCCTGGAGTTGCAAGCAAAATGAATTACATCCAATACATGAAGAGCAGCAAGTACTGTATCTGCCCAAAGGGTTACGAGGTCAACAGCCCGCGAGTAGTAGAAGCCATCTTTTACGAGTGTGTGCCTGTAATTATATCAGACAATTTTGTGCCACCATTTTTTGAGGTCCTGAATTGGGGTGCATTCTCAGTAATAATTGCAGAGAGTGACATTCCAAACTTGAAAAAGATACTGCTTTCAATACCTGAAGAGAAGTATCTCCAGATGCAACTAGCAGTCAGAAAAGTTCAACGACATTTTCTTTGGCATGCCAAGCCCCAGAAGTATGATCTCTTCTACATGACCCTTCATTCCATCTGGTACAATAGAGTCTACCAAATCAAAGCTAGATAGGCATTTGTAATTGAATTGTATCAGTGAGTCTATTGTGTATATATATAATTGGTAAGTTTTTATTTTTGCTGAAAAGTGAAGTCAAATTTGATTCTACATTCATTTGTCAAATTTAATCCCAAGTAGATAAAACAAAATCCAAATTCCATTCATTGCCAGTTGCCAGTTGCCACCAATATATAAACGCCAGGACTCGGTCCTCTACAGTTTCATGGGGGCTCTTAAACGACATTTGTCGACGCTAGTTCCCAACACGCCACGTGTCCCTCCTCTCTCACAAACAAAACCTATCCTCCTCCTGCCGGGTGGGTCCCAATCCCAAAGTTTCCCTCAACACCTTGCTTTTCTTTGTCCGTACAACACGCAATGGTTTGCCACCAGCACCAGTAGAGCGATTTGAGCCCAGTAAATTTTCTTCTGTCATCAAAGTTTTGAACCTTTTCTTTTATTTTCTTTTTAAAATCCAAATTAATGGAGAGCCTCTTGAATTTAATGTCGTCGTCAAAGCACTGGTAAAATCAACCAAGGTGGGACCAAACCAGATTTTCTCGATTGAGTAGAGTGTACATCAAATAAAAGCTAACTGGATAAAGATTATCTTCGTACTCCATAATGACAAAAAAAAGAAAAATTATTTGCTTGCTCTTCTTTTTCTTTTAAAATCTATAGTTTTTTTGGGAACTGGGTTGCTTAGATTTTTGTTTTCCCTCTATATAAATCCTGACGAGTTCTCATCGTGAAGATACTACAGGAATTGTTGATTGGTCTCTTACTTCTCGGGTTCTTGGAGTCTCATGTTTGTTGGGCATCTTTGCCCTTTTGTGTGTAAGTCACTCTCTTAGATTGCTTCTTGTTAAACTGTCAGACCCACTCGGGTTTTACTGTGCTTTGTTCGATTATAGTTGTTTTTTTACAAGTTATACATGGGTTTTTGCTGTTATGCTCTATCTTGGAATATAGTGACTCTGTTCTATGTTTGAAGATGGTTGTGGCTGAATTTTATGGCATTTGGTTTCGTATATGATTTGCTTATGACTTGTGAGAATCATCAAGCATTGCATTTTTGTTTTCAATTGTTTTAGCTCAATGTTGATGAAATGTGGAAGCACTGAACTAAAAAAAAGGAGCACTTTTGGGTTCTCTTGATGCGAGATGAGAACATGAATTCCATGTGTTTGAATTTGAGCCTCTATGAATATTCATATTTTCATCATATTTATCTTTCCTACCTGCAAGCTTTTTTTGGAATTCAAACCCGATCACTGTCC
Organism: Acer saccharum; assembly: GCA_030490815.1. Classification (NCBI taxonomy): domain Eukaryota; kingdom Viridiplantae; phylum Streptophyta; class Magnoliopsida; order Sapindales; family Sapindaceae; genus Acer; species Acer saccharum. Next base: position 34,124,664 of record CM059871.1, read on the forward strand.
TCTGAAACAGGTTGAAAATATTTTGGAGTAATCTCAGGATTGGTAGAAATAATGGAAGGTTTACAAATTCATGGAGAAATCCTTGAAACCCCTATACATGTAAGTAATTATACTCATATGATAGATTTATATGAAAAGAAAAAGAGATCACTTTTCTAATTGATCGTGCATGGTCTTGCATTAATGTTTTATTCCCATGTTATATTGTGGATTATTGATTTTCTTCTATGTGATTCAAGTCATATAAAACACCAGTCATAGTCAGACCCAAAAGCTTAAGTGTGTACAGAATTAAAATTGAATTCATCTATTATTTGGTCCAAGAAAAAGAACATATAGTTGTCCAATAACCTTGATCTTTATGTAGTTAGTGAGACCTTAGATAAGGGCTTATAATGTCAAGTAACTAATTAAAGGATTCTCATGAAATTAAGTTAGCGCCGCAGTGTTATTGACATGTAAGTCATAGCATCTTTAATTTGGTTTGAAAGATCAGATTTCCTAGTCTAATATAGGTTCTCTTATCAGGCCTGTCATGATGTCACGGAAAGCACAGGTCGTTTTGATTATCTTGGATTCTTCTCATCAATGGATGACATTTTCACTCGTCTCTTGACATTGACTACTTGCATAACTCGTCGATTCATTCGTTTCATTGGTGAGTTTTTAACGTTCATTACATTTATGCATGGTGTTGTGATTATCCATGTTTATCATCATCACATCAATGCCTTAGAAATGTAGGATGTTATATCTTCCAAACCTATTTTTTTGCTTTGATGCAATTCCTTAGGTATCCGTTGTTCTTGAACATGATGGCTATGTTTAATCACTCTGTTGTAACTGCAGAGGATCTTGTACTCCAGGATGTCAATAGACGCTCAGAAGGTTGGGTTACCATTTCATCAGAGCAACATCCAAGATCTTCAACACAAAGGATTTATAAATCTGTTTTGGAAGAATGTTCATCATCTTCTAATTCTTATGTTGCTGATACAATCCGTGGAAGAAGAACCCTGGACCTCAGGAGAAGATTGTTTGTAAATACAAGTTCTGAAGTTATAGAAACCAATTATAGACATCAGGATATCCCATCCATTTTTCAGTGGTATTGATTTTGCTCTAATAACATTTTTATTTTTTTTAATTTATTTTTTTAAAGCTTGAACTTCATTTTTAAATGAATTGAGAAGCAGATCTGTTATGAAACGTTTTCCTCCTTCAGTAGTTTCTTTCATATTTTGTGTCATGCACGTGCTCTTATTTATTTTTAATTCTGTACATTTTGATATATGTATGCTATACTTGACCTAGTGGTATAAATGTAACAGTGCTGCATTTCCTATATTCCTAACCGTAAATCTATGTTGGAAAACTGTTTCATTTCTTTGATTCATGTTATCCAATTTCTTCTTCATTGTAGGTCAATGCTCCCATTGTTTGGTGTTCAACTCGCCTGGAGATTGGCACTGGCCTCGTGGAGATGTCCTTTCTATTATATAAGATGTGCTCAGGTTCGAGTTCGTAGGTAAAACAAGTTGGTTTTTCTTAATTGACGAGTTGGATCTTTTTAGTCCATTGAAAAATTGGAACTTTTTTATTGTAGTCGATTCTGTGCCTTTTACTTTAGAAATTAATGTGTAGCTTAATTTGGCTCTCACATAAGAATGAATAATCATATTGGCATCTTCAGCATTACATCTAGGGTAAGGAAAACTTTGCGTGGTTCTTCTGATGATATCGGATGGTTACAACGCACTCCTGGAATGGCTCCTGTAGAAGATGGTACAGCAAGGTTCTTGGAACTCCTTGAAGCCATAAGGTATAGAACTAATTTGACTTTGATTAAATTGTTCTTGGTTGTACAGAAGATTTTGTCAGCCATGACCTTTATATGTGCTTTACCTATGGCCACTCTTTGATTTTGTGAACTATACAAACAACTTTCATTTACAGAGTGATGAAAACCTCGACCAGAGGCAATCATTTTGAATTTTCTTTCTGAAACCATTGAAAAATCTCATTATGTTTATAAAATTAATAATAATAATAATAATAAATTGACTTTGTTGAAGAGTGAAAAACAATTTACTACAATATTCATAGATTACAGGTTGAAAAGATTGGTCCATGCATCCAACTTAAGGTTGCTCAAAAGCCTTAACTACATCGAATAGTTGGATCGATTAATGAACTTTTTTCACCAAATGCATTATTAAGTTAATTGTGGATAGCATTTGATTTTCATTTTAAGTGCTCCGTAGAATTGTGGATTATTTACTTGTTTCATTTTTTTATAGATCTGATCACTTATGTATCATGTTGTCCATTTAGGAATGGAGATCACACACTTGATAACTCATTCGTTTATCTACTAATTCCAGGTATGATAATTTCCCTTTACTCTGACCTTCAAGAGGTGTAAGAGATGGCCCATTCGTGTTATGATTTGAAATATTAATCTTTTTCAGGCCTTTTCAGCAATCTTGGTCCTTTATATTTTGTGGCCACTAAGAGATTCTTTTCAAAGAAAGGTCTAACTTGCCATATAGCAAAAATCCACAGTGAGGTAATTAATGAATACTTGGAATTGTCAAGACTTGGGAAAAGTGAATTTTTCATTTGCCTAACAATAGCAGTTAGAGGCATGCCCTTGTGATAATTTCTTCACCATCTATATTTAGTATTCTTCTCAGTTACTATGTCTCTATCTTGTCACCTTTAAATATCATTATGTTTATTCTAGCTTTCTTATTTCTTGTTTGAAGGCATCAGTGGAGCACAATGCATGGGAACTGAAACAATACATTGAGGAACTTTACTGGGGATCTGGTAAGCGTGTGATGCTGCTTGGGCACAGCAAGGGAGGGGTTGATGCTGCTGCTGCTTTGTCAATCTACTGGTGTGACTTGAAAGGCAAAGTTGCAGGACTAGCATTGGTGCAGAGTCCATATGGTGGCACCCCCATAGCTTCTGATATTCTGCGAGAAGGCCAAATTGCTGACAAAGAAACCCGAAAGATCACGGAGCTTATATTATGCAAGTTAATTAAGGTACTCCTCTCCTCCACTCCACCTAAAACTTGACGCCCAAGGTAGCCCTTTCCAGTTATACATGTAACATTTCAAGAGAAGAAAAAGAACTATTTTTATGCTGATTTTGGTAAGTGCTGAGATTATGCAAAGATTGTAATATAAAAAATTAACTCTGCATTTATTAACAAGGCCATGGCTCATTGTCCCCATTACAGCTTGTCTGATATCTGAGGTCTAAACTCCTTTAGCTTTAGTGAAGTGGTCACTTGACTCAAGCTCATAGAAGTTTCTCCCTTTTAGTTAAGATCTTAATACAAACAGAGGTGATTCAGCATTTTTAACTTGGACAGGGTGGGACATCGTGTGTTTGTGACAATTTGTCATGTCTAGACCAAGTTTTCTGGCAAGATGTTTGTGCACCAGTTGGTCTAGGAAAATAAGTCATAACCTGAGTTTTGTTGAAAACATTATGGGATATTGAACATAAATTGCCCTAGTGGATAGGATTGAAACCTAGAAACCCAATTTTAAAGCAGGGAAACGACATTTAATTTTTAAGTGGAACATCTTGCAAATGCTTGGAAGACTCCTGTATGAGAGACTTGACAATTCTGTTTAATAACATTTTAAAATCTGTGTAATTCATAACTGGAATTACGTGCGGAAGTCATGGGAAAAAGATTTCCATGATTTATTACAACTATTTGCGAGAATAATGATTGTTCAAAATTTCCTCAGAATTTAATTTTGAGTTCTTATATTGTTGTTATGTTTTTTTTTTTTACTCTATCAAGAGTTTCTCATTAGCCATTGCCATAGTTTTCCTGATGGATTGGAACTTCTCATCTTCAAGTCTCCAGTTGCTTGTGCTTTTGTGTCAAGTGTTTGCATGTGTGTGTTATATGTAGGCTCATCTTTTTGTCTGTCATTTATGTCAATTTTGTAGACTGCAATTAGTGTGCATGAGAAAATTTTGATTTTGGTTGCAAGCTGAATACTAATTTGGGTGTGTTCATGAATTTACAAACATGTACTGTAGGGAGGAGACATACGAGCATTGGAGGACCTCACATATGATAAGCGGAAGGAGTTCATAATGAGTCACAAGCTCCCTGAGGAAATCCCTATTATCTCCTTCCACTCGGAAGCAAGTGTGGCTCCAGGTGATCTTGCGACAATGACCCACATAGCCCATGCAGAACTTCCCTGGCTTCCCCTTCCAAATTTTGGGAATGAAGAATCGGATAATTTAGTTCAAGCAGGACGGCAAGTGCCTGTAGTAATTCCTCTTTCTGCTGCCATGGCTGTGTCCGCACTCCATCTGCAGCTGAGATATGGGGAGAAGAGTGACGGAGTAGTGACATGCCGTGATGCTGAGGTTCCAGGTTCAGTTGTAGTAAGGCCAAACCGGAAGCTTGACCATGCTTGGATGGTTTACGCATCTTCATCAAAGAAGAATCCTACTGAGGCCGATGCTTGTGAGATGTGCGAGGCACTTTTGACTATGCTGGTACAGCTTGGGAAGAAGAAGCAACAAGAAAAGGAGTTGGGAAGTTCAAGCTCAAAATTTGCATTGTAGATTCTTGTTAATTGTTGCAGCATTTATGTGTAAAATGCATGTTAGCGAGTGGCAGCATGAGCATGTAATCCATTTCTTCCCCATCACATAATAAAACTGAAAGGGACCATAGGGAGCCATTAATGGATTTAATTTACCAGTTACAGAGATATACATACGTGGGGACATGCTCGTATTTATTGTTAAAGCCCAAGAAACACCTTAATAATAATATATGGGTCCTCACACCTCAGCCCATTAAATATTTCCTTCTAATTTCTTTAACCAAAGTAGCCAATCTATATTTATTAACCATCAAAATAAACAATCACTAAACAAACAAAAAAAAATAAATAAATAAACAATCACTTAAATTAGCTTATTAGATTCAGCCATTCAACCAATTTTAGTTTTAAGTCATCCTCAACCGAACTTAATAATTAATATATCGTAAAATGCATGAGTTAGATAGATGGCTGTAATATTTTCAATTTAATCATGATTTTTTTTTTTTTTTAACATAATTAATCTCAATGTTTTGAGCATATATATATATACAGAAATTATCCTATCAGTGCGCACTGATAGAGTTATATAAGGATATTGAATGTGAGCCACTCGTTTTACATACTTTAACTTGGTATGTATGCACTTGTCAAATCACTGTTATAAATAAGTGGTTCACATTCTATATCCTGATAAAGTTATATCAGGATGCACTGATAGGAACGGGACCGATATACAGAAATTATTCTATCAGTGCGCACTGATAGAGTTATATAAGGATATTGAATGTGAGCCACTCGTTTTACATACTTTAACTTGGTATGTATGCACTTGTCAAATCGCTGTTATAAATGAGTGGTTCACATTCTATATCCTGATAAAGTTATATCACCGTATGTATATATATATATATATATGTGTGTGTGTGTGTGTAAAAATTGCAAGGACATGGAATTCACGAGGCGATAACTTGGGTTGATAATGGTCATGTCAACTTTTTTCTCAAATGTGAAAAAACAAGAGATATAGCTTAATGACATGATCTATTTGGTTTAGGCTATTCTATAGGATTTGTTTTAACTGTAATTAGTACTCGCATTATTCCTAAAATACAAGAGTTTTGGGACCCCTTCCCCCCCATAATTTGATCAAAGCAGCAAAATACCATACGTCAATACCATTAATTATTTTACAAAAAGTAGAAAAGACATATCATGAGCTAGGAAATGACTTGTCATTCTCTTTGTTAAAATAGCAATAAAACTTAATAAAAACTTTGATTCTTGGATCTTGGTTGTAATTAGAATATTAGATTGAGAGGAATGTAGAATTAATGAAGAGTGCCCATCATACAAAATGCTACTACTCTCCAGACCATGATCTCAATTACTTGACTATTAATGCTGCCACTACTCTATTTTTTTTTTAATTTTTTTTAATTTTTCAAATTTTGAGTTCTTTCAGAAATCAAAAGAGCAAACAATTGAAGATTTGATAATATAATAAGGAATTTAAAAAAAAAAAAAAAAAATGAATTGGGAGGAAATGTTGAGATATATAGATTATTTGATGTATTGATTGGACATATGATGGAAGTCCAATAATAGTCATTCTGGGTCCAAATGGAATAAAAGCCTCAACAATTCAAGCCCCATTTCAATGCTGTAAAAAAAAAAAAAAAAATCTTCTTCTTGTGTGAAATGGATTTTGGACGGCAAACAAAAAATGAAAAACCAGAGAGGGTAGTGAAAATTAGTGAATGTAGTTAGAGGGGTTGGTGAAGAAAATTAAAGTCATAATTGTAATGTAAGTAATTGCAGACGCCATAGTTGGAATAAAAGGAAAGCTCTAGAAACAGAGTAGAGAAAGTCTGTGTTGTACTGTTGTACTAGTACCCCTGATCCAGATAATCCAAAAACACCTTTTTTTTTCATTCGCTTAATACTCAAAGACAGCCTTTTCCAGCTAGCTTCTTCTTCTTCTTCTTCTTCTTCTTCTTATTATTATTCTCCATTTTTATTTATTTTCTCATTATACATAAGTTAACTGCGTCATTTATTTAACAGATTTTTTAATTAGTAATGGAGGGGACAAGTTGGGTTAAAACGACAGGTCGGCTGTGTTGGAGTTTTAGGACTTTTAAGAGAGGAGACAGCTCTCTAAAGTTTCTAGTCTCTACTCTCTCTCTACTCTACTGTACATATAAACAGGACACGTTTTTTACTCTCTTCTTCTTCTTCTTCACCCTAAATAAAAACCCATCACTCCCCTCCATTTCTCTCATCATCTCTCATCTCTCTCTCTCTCTCTCTCTCTCTCTCTCTCTCATATTCTTCACTGTACTCTACAGCTACTTCAAACTCACTCTCACTCTCTGTTGATTGATTATAACAAGTATATTGCAAGTGTTTATTACTTGAAAAAACCAAAACTTGATCAACTTCCAAGTCTTTTTTAACAAAAGAAATGACAGAGACCGATCACGTTCACTCAGAAGCCGAGTCTAGCATTACCAACTCAGCTTCCTCTTCTTCTCTATTATCTCAACAAAACCCACCAAGCACAACAAAACCCAGTTCAGTGGATCTTGACCCGATTCCTAAAAAGTCCAACAAGAGACAAAGAGACAGTAGTAGCAACCATCCTATGTACAGAGGAGTTCGAATGAGGACTTGGGGCAAATGGGTATCCGAGATCCGAGAACCCAGAAAGAAGAATCGGATCTGGCTTGGTACCTTCTCAACTCCTGAAATGGCAGCACGTGCACATGACGTGGCTGCATTGAGTATCAAAGGCTCCTCTGCCATCCTCAACTTCCCTGAACTCGCCGGGTCACTGCCCCGACCCGTATCCAACTCTCCACGTGACGTCCAAGCCGCCGCAGCCAAAGCAGCTTCCATGGAAATCTTCAACACCCAACAACAGCAACCATCGTCGTCTTCGCAATCCTCATCTTCATCTTCATCAACATCATCGTCGTCAATATCATCAACATCAACATCCCCAACAGAGGAGCTGTGTGAGATAGTGGAGCTACCGAGTCTAGGAACGAGTTACGAGTCGAGTGAGTCGAGCAACGAGTTCGTGTTTGAAGACTCATGGTATGATTATTACCATTATTACTATGAAGAAAGTTGTTGTGGTGGTGGATTAGGAGGAGGGTATTTCAGTGATCAGATTATATCATCAATGCAAGAAGATACTCTCATTACAACTGCTTTTGACTCTCTGTTATGGCAACAACATTAATTATATGAAATCAAAATCAAAATCAAAATCCTCTCCTCTCCTCTTTCTCTCTCTCTGTGTTTTGTTCACTTTCAAGTTTCGATACTTCTTCCAATTTTGACAATTTTACAGCTGTGAGTGCAAAAAATATACGTTCCTTGCATCTCAAGAATTCAAGATAGATACTTTTTTTAAGTCAGCACTACTACTTACAAGTTACAAGTGTGTGTGTGTGAGAGAGATTTCTGTCCAAAAACGACACTTATCAACTCAAGTTAATTGCTTTGTGTGTTGTGTTGAATGGTCAAATTCTGCTTTTTTTGTTTTGTTTTTTTGGAATCTTATTTGTATAACAATCAACTTTCCCTTCAATGGTGGTTTTTGTTTGATCATATAATATTTTTATAGCTTCTTCTACTGTTTATGTTGAAAAACGTTAAGGCCATTAAAAATAAATAAAAATAAAAATCAAATCTTTCTCTGTTTGCTACTTTTGATAATTAATGGATGAGGTGAAAATTAATGGATGAGGTGAAATAGGTTAAAAAAAAAAAAAAAAAACAACAATGGAATTAATGGAGCACCAAAAACAGAGTACGTGCAAATAGAAAGCATAAAAATTCGGGTAGATTTTCAAATTTCATGTTTAGTTTCTCTTTCTTTGGTCGGATAATAAGTGAAAACTTGGATTTTAGGTGAAAGTTGGTTGTTTTCAATTGTCCATTTGTGAGTTTTGTTTATTTCTTGTTTTCTGAGGCTGGTAGAGTGTTAATGTATAGTAGGTATTTTTGGCTTTATACATATTGCTTTATTATTACTTGATTCAATACTATGTATGTCATACTCATACATGCATGCACATTACATCTCGAACCGGTGTTTTTTTAACACTAAATCACATTGAATGGTAATAAATGTATACAAATTTTATAGAAGTTCGTGGTTAAATATATATAAACATGATGTATATTGAATCAGATTAGCACGAACACGTACAATTTTTATGTGATAGGATACAATTTATTTTTTATTGATAATATTTTAAATTCAAATGACATAAGTCGTTTTGTCATTACTTTTAGTTAAATAATTTATAATCATAATAGGTAAATAGTCATTTTATTACACTTTATATATAATTAAAAATGCTTTAAAAAAATGTCTGCGGTCCACAAATGACCTGATTTAAAAGGCATAACCATGCTTAATTGTAACTTTGGAAACTCTGGTTCGCACAGTCAAGATTACTTACTTTAGATATATTGTAAATTTTGTCTTTTAATTAATTCTTTACGTTAAGACTTTAATATATATATATTTTTTGAAAATATATATTAATTCGGGACCAGATATTTTTTTGAAAGCTTTCGATATTGGTAGGATTCGAGCGGTTAACTTGGGAGTCATTTACTCAAGCTCCAAGCTCGTCCATCTACCAACTAAGCTACACCCATGTGGGCAAAACTTTAATAAAATATCTTTACATCGTATTTGTATACTATTATTTTACACTTATGAAAATTATAAATTTAGTGTTGTGTTAACTCTTTGTCCATCTCCTCAACTTTAAGTTAGGGTTGGGTACACACCATTACAAAGATAAACTTGTTACTTTGTTGGACACAAAAACCTAAACCAACTTTTCAATTCCCAGTATTTTATTTTATTTGGAGAATATATATATAAAAATGAATGAATACTTGTAAGTCAAAGCTTCATGAAACATCATATAGCTGTAACGCCTGTAAGTAAGGTGTGGGATCAAAGGCAATAAATAAAAAGGACCCCAGTTCTTGGCTTGCCATTTTTGTCTTCTTATTAAGATCTTTTTAATGCACAGTATATTGCCTATCATTCTTTCTTCATTATTAATTTATTATATTTTATGTGGTTGGAAGCTGGGAAACCTTTAGATATAGCATTAAGAGTCAGTTTGGTATTGGTGTAACTTCTATTATAATCACTGTTAGTTGTGTTAGATGAATAATAAGCTGTAAAGTTAATCGACAGATATTTGGTTAATTATACTTTTAAAACTACTGTATAGCTTAAAGACAGTATACATATTTTTGATAATTTTATTGAAGTGCTGAGATTGGTTACAATGACTAAAATAGAAATAATTTTAGAGCCATACTTCACTTTTTCCTTAATTATATATATATATATAAAATCAATATTTAGGTAGAATATTTAAATTAGAAGGTTTTTTTTTTTTTTTTTTTTTTCATAAGAACAATAAAAATATTTTTACAAGATTTTATAAATCAAATCATATTTAAGTAGAATATTTAATTTTAAGATGAAATAAGGTATCCAAATAATTTTAATTTGATTTCATAAAGCTAATAATGATATTTTAAAAGGTTCATTAAATGCTGAAATAGATTATTTCATAATTTATTTTTTTGATTATTTTTATCATTGGTAGGGTTCGAGCTGCTGGCTTGAGAGTCATTTACCCAAGCCCCAAGCTCGTTCATCTACCAGCTGAGCTACGTTCCTAATGACACATTAGTTAACTTTAATGGTGGGAAATTTGTTTTTTTCTTAATAAAAAAAAAATTATGGTGGACCAGTTTTCGATATAATACAAAGCGCCAGTTTGGTATTGCTGTAACTTTTATAATAATCACTATTATCTGTGCTGAAGAAATAATCAGCTATGAAGTTAATCAGCAGATGTTTGGTTAATTACACTTTTAAAACTACTGCATAGCTCAAAAACAATATACATATGTTTGGTAATTTTATTTCAAAAGTTCTGAAATTAGTTACAATGACTAAAATAAAAATGATTTTAGAACCTTATTTTATTTTATTTTCATTAATTATATATATTAAATCAATATTTAAGTAGAATATTTAAATTAGAAAAAAAATCCATAAGAATAATAAAAATATTTTATAAATTAAATCAATATTTAATTAGAATCTTTAATTTTAAGATGAAATAAGGAATATAAATGATTTTAATTTAATTTCATAAGGATAATAATGATATTTTAAAAGATTAATTAAATGCTGAAATAGATTATTCCTTAATCACTTTCAAAAAATAACCCTCCACTTACTTCTCAAAATCACTGTCAAAACATGACAGATTATTAATTAATCACTTTTGGAAGTTTTACAAAACATCATTTTATATCAAAATTATGAAATAAGCTGATTTTAACTTCTTAAAAGCAATATCAAACTGGCTTAAATAGCTATATACATTTACATCTGCTGTGCTTGTAAATATTTACATATAAAACTCACCGTTTTTTGTTTTTGACTTTGTTTTTGTTCAAGTGACCGGAGAATTAAGCACCCAAACTAGAAATTGGCTATGTTGCAAATTTGCAACTATAATTAATTTTTCTCGTAATCAGTCACACGTGCACTTTAATTAGAAAGTTGACCCCTTGATTGCAAAATGGAACTAATTGGGAATCACACTTGAACATTTGGCATGGACTTTACGATATGTTAGTTCAATAATGGTTATTGTAATTACTTTTCAAATTTATTAGTGTAAGTCCCTTATATTAATTAAGTGGCTATTTGGAAGGGCTTGCTACCGGTTAAAAGAGTTTTTTTTTTTTTATTAAAAAAGCTTTTTTTAAATTTTTTTGGTGTCGTTTGGTTGTCACTAAGTAAAGCTTTTGAGTGATTTAAAAAGTTGTTTTACGTCTACTTGGAGAAGCTCAAATTTTAGGCTTTTCCAAGTAGATATTTTTTAGTTTTTTTAATAATACTGAAATGTCTAATATAATCCTATCATTTAAAATGGTTTTTGAATATTTTGGTAATCTTACCATTTAAAAAAGCTTTTTCTAATTGACAACCAAACAACTAACAATCTAACATTTTCTTATTAAAAAATCTACTCATAAAAAATCTACTTTAAAAGATATACTCTTAAAAAATCTACTTGAAGAAACTCTTTAAAACGAAGGCTAATCTTGTTATTGATAATTTCAATGGAATTTACCATTGTCAAATGTGAATTACTAAACACCTCTAAATTTGACTTGGTGATAAAATGTGCTTCTTCGATCTAGTGATGTTTTGATCACTATAATGCATCACTGGGCACCTCTAAATTTGACTTTGTGGTAAAATGTGCTTATTCGATCTAGTAATGTTTTGATCACTATACTGCATCACTGGTCACCTTTAAATTTGACTTGGTGGTAAAATGTGCTTATTCGATCTAGTAATATTTTGATTACTATATTGCATCATAGGACACACACACACACACATATAGGGTAGTGTTAACATGTGCCCTTAGGGCACATGTTAAAACACTATAAAAGTAAAGTCAAAGTGTATTTATTGTCTTGTTTTACATTTATTATGATTAAGAACAATAAATACGGTATGTATATTTCCTTTTATAGTGTTTTATTATATGCCCTTAGGGCACAGGTTAACACTACTCATGTTTATATATATATAATTTTTCTATTGTCAGTTCGTCATAATATAAAATATATCAGGACGAAGAATGAGGACTATTAGATTTACACACTTTGACTCAAAGTGTATGCACTTGTCAAAACATCTCCATAATCTATGATTCATATTCTTCGTTCTGATACATTTTATATCAGGACGAACTAACAGTAGAAATACTATATATATATATGTCACTAAGTCATTTAATGTCAATGTAACCATACAAAATTTTAGATGTCATCATATTGCATTCAATAGCATAAAAACAAATTCAATATTCAATAACCACCATGACTTAATAGAATTATTGTGTCAGCACCTTCAAAACTAACAAAGTTGTTATTTTTAGTGACTCGGCAATGCTAGATGGTATGTTTGTACTGGTGCATGTTGCATTCCTGATATGTTGAGTAGTTGAGGTGGTGTCAAAATGTGATTGGTTCTTCGCATGGGTGAAGCCAGGAATTTGGTTTTGAGGAATCAACACAAAAATTAATATTAAGTTGTTAAAAAAAAATGTGAAACCACCCTTTGTCTTAAAGGTAGTGTCACAAAAAGAAAATATTAATTCTGAGAATTAAAATGTATTTAATCGCTCTATTATATCTTGAAAATCATCTACAACCAAATATTAATTTTTTCTGTAATTAACAAACAATGTAGAGTAAAACTGAAAGAATTGTATCAAAAATCAAAATACAATGAGTATTGTAGAATAAGACAATAATGTATGAAATAATATGAAATTATTTATTATTATTATTTTTTGATTGGAAATTAAAATCATGAAAGGAAAAGAGAATGATTTTGTATCCTACAATCACGGGCAATAAAATACGAAAGATATTTATTAATTAATTTATATTATTAAAATAATATGATGAATCAAGCTAATATTATCATCTACATAATAGTATATCATAATTTTTCTATAATTAAAACTTGATGCGTTTCATTGGTTAGAGGTGGGGGGCCATCGCCCCAATGGGCCCCCTAATTTCGCCCCTGGTTCTAGAATTTTATATTGGTTGTACTCGATGTAATATATCAGGTATTGTCGGTAGTGGATGTGTAGCGTGTGAGACAGTGAAAATACTGTGAGGTCACATTGCATGTGAGTGCGAGCTTGAGTTATGCTCTGTTCTTAAGAGTATTTTCTGAGAGAATAAGTAGAGGCTATAATTCTCTAAACTTTTCATTGTAATTTATCCTTTTTCATAGTGGATTGATCATCATTGGTGGCTGGATATAGGTTCACATCTTGTGGACTGAACTAGGATAAAATCTTATGCGTCTTTTCTGATTTCTTCTTTGCTAGTTTATTGCCTTATTGGTTTTGTTCTTGTTTGATCATTATTTTCCCATCATCTACTCACCTCTTCACAACAAATTGTTATCAAAGTTTGGATCTATTATAAGAACTTGTAGATTTGCTTGAAGATCTTAGTGTGAGTTCTAGAGTCTACCAGGTGTTCGATTAAAGTCCTGAACTGGCTACTTCAACAACTAAACACAAGGTTGAAAAGTTTGATGGCTCTATTGATTTTGTTTGTGGAAAATGAAAATGCAAGCTCTCTTAGGCAATCTAGGGTTGGATGAAGCTCTGGAAGGTGAGAGCAAAATGCCTTCCAATTATTCAAAGGAAAAGAAGAAGAATATCATGAAAAGGGCCTACAATACATATGTAAGTGCCTCACTTTTGATTGGCATATTTCGTTGACAAAATCACAATAGAGTTAAATTTGTAAGGGTAGCTTCTAGTGCCAAAGGACCTCATTGTGGAATCAAGTGCTTTAAGGAAGGTAGATTACTTGACTTAACTCTAATTTGAAGAGATGAAGTTGCACACACTCACAACCCATGCATGTCCTTATTACTTGTTTGTTGTGTGTATATTTTTGTGAGCTTGCATGATTATTTGTTTGTATCATTGTTGGATAAAGCCATGACATGTTAGGCATTAAGATACATTCAATTGTCACTTCCCACACTTGCACTTCATGTATGTTTGTCTTAAGTGTGTGGTAATTCGTTTGCCGAAGTTATTCAGAAATGTCCGCGCGTGCACGTTGGTGTCATGGTGTTGCGCGAAGACCACCCTCGGAGAATGCTCTTCGTTTCTCCTTGATTTCACCACCAGTGGTGAAACGGTGGTTTGTGATCGGCGGCCTAACTGCCGATTGAAACCGCCCTTTCAGGCCTGATTGATTTTGTAAAATGGTCGGAAATCGACGGTCATGACATGTTAGGCATTAAGATGCATTCAATTGTCACTTCCCACACTTGCACTTCATGTATGTTTGTCTTAAGTGTGTGGTAATTCGTTTGCCGAAGCTATTCAGAAATGTCCGCGCGTGCACGTTGGTGTGCATGGTGTAGCGCGAAGACTGCCCTCGGAGAATGCTCTTCGTTTCTCCTTGATTTCACCACCAGTGGTGAAACGGTGGTTTGTGATCGGCGGTCTGACTGTCGATTGAAACCGCCCTTTCAGGCCTGATTGATTTTGTAAAATGGTCAGAAATCGACGGTCATAACCGGCGGCTAGACCGCCGAATTAACCGCCGTTTGAAATATGGGTTTCTGTCCCACATTCGGTGGTTTACATCGGTGGCCACAATTCGACCGCCAATCCATTCCAGTGTTGACGTTTCGGATTTTACAGTTTCGTTCGACGGCCTGACCGCCGATTGCACGCTTTCAGACAAATTTTTCAAAACGACGTCACTTCACTTGGATCTCATATATATATGTCTTGATAGCCATAACTCGTATTTAGAGAGAGAAAAAATTACATCTTTGGAGAGCTTTTGAATTTCTTCCAAGCCAAGGTATCAAGACTTCATCTTTATTACTCAAAACACAAAAACCCTTCATACTTTCATGGTTCATATGTCATCTAGGATGTTCTAGGTTGATTTTCTTTAGGGTTTCATCTTTACTTACATGACTTGTAGCTAGAACATTACTTACATCATCTCACATGTTCTTGCTTTACAAGATTACTTTTTTATTTCATGACTTGTCTCAAGATTGCTTCTTTATGACTTGAATAGTTTCAAGATAGCTTCTTTATTGTGTTTTGAGAGTTGTATTGTGGTAGATATTACATATAGGACCTTGTTTGCTAATTTAGCTATGTTATATGCATGTCATCTAGTAAAATGATATCTAGGAATGTCTAACATACTCATCCATGCCTAGATAAGCTTGAATGTCTAACCTTGCATTTTAGCATCTTGAATATTGCATATATTCACCATATGTTGTGTTATCTCTTTACTTTAGAGACAAGTCTTGTATTTGCCATTGGTAGATTGCAAGCATTGGACTAGATTCACTTTTGAAGGCCTGCGGATAGTATTGGTAGATTAGTAACCATATGAGGTTTAACATGGTCAACCTAGGTTGTAATTGCCTTTACAATTAGTTGATTGAGGTTCGTGTGTAGCGCACATAACAGCCCGTGGTTTTTCCCGTGTGGGTTTCCACGTAAAAACTCAAGTGTTATTTATTTTCTGCATTTTACACTTGCTTGTTCTTTTTGACTAGTTAGAGGTTGTTCATTGAAAATTGACTAATCAGGAAAATTGGTAATAGTTGATTAAAATCTATTCACCCCCCCCCCCCCCCCCCCCTTCAGATTATATTAGACACGTTATATATATATATATATATTCAACATAAATACTCAGCCTAAGTGACAAAGTGTTGTGAGAGGTTTCTAAAATGAAATATGCAGCTGAGGTATGGCTTAAACTTGAGAGTTTGTATATGACCAAGTCATTGTCTAGTCGATTATACCTTAAGGGAAGGTTATTTATGTTTAAGATACAAGATGGGAAGAATTTGCAAGAGCATATTGATGAATTTAATAAGTTATGTTTAGATTTAGAAAGAATCGACATTGAATATGATGATGAGGATAAAGTTTTAGTATCATTGCATTCTCTTTCGAAATCTTATGAAAATTTTGTTGATATTCTCAAACATGGAGAGAGACTTTTTCCCTTGATGAAGTTATTGGTGCCTTGAACTTAAAAGATTTTCAAAGGAAGTTTGAAATGAAAGAGCAATCTAGAGAGAGCTTGGTAGTGAGAGGAAGAACTGAAAAGCATGATCAAAAGTCGAGAGGGAAGTCTAGACCTAAATCTAGAGGAAGGCATAAAATCAAGTGTTATTACTGTTATGAAGAGGGACACATTAGAAAACATTGTCCAAAGAGGAAACAAAAGAACAAAGAAAAAGAAGTTGAAAGTGGTGATGCTGCTATTGCAGTAGAGGGCTATGAAAGTGCTGATGTACTTGTAGTTTCTGTTAAGAATATTGACAAAGATTGGATCCTTGACTTAGGGTGCTCATTTCATATGACACATAATATTGATTGGTTTGAAAGCTACAAGGTTATTGACAGTGGTCAAGTATTACTTGGGAACTACAAAGCTTGCAAGGTTACTGGTATTAGTACAATTAGGCTGAAGACTCATGATGGTGTTGAGAGGTTGCTACAGGATGTCAGATATGTACCTGAGCTAAAGAGGAATCTGGTTTCTCTAGGTATGTTGGATCAACAGGGTTACTCTTACAAAGCTGAAGCAGATGTTTTCAAGATTTTGAGAGAGTCTCTAGTAATCATGAAAGGTGTCAGAAATAACAGCTTGTATACTTTGTTAGCTAGTAATGTGATTAGTGTTTCTGTAGTAAGTTCTACTACTGATATGGAGAAATCTAAGCTGTGGCATATGAGATTGGCACATGTATTTGAGAGAGGGTTTCAGGGACTTTAGAAACATGGTCTATTGTGTGGTGACAAGTTGGGAAAATTTGAGTTTGTGAGCATTGTATATATGGTAAATCTTGCAGAGTTATTTTCAGCAAGTTAGTGCACAAAACTAAAAAAGTTTTGAGCTATATTTATTCTGACCTTTGGGGCCTTTCAAGAACTTTGACTCTATGTGGAGCTAGATACTTTATTACCTTTATAAATGATTATCCTAGGAAGGTATGGTTATGTCTCTTAAAGACTAAAGATGAAGCTCTACAGAAGTTCAAAGATTAGAAGAAGAGGATTGAGCTTCAATTTGGTAAG
This sequence comes from Acer saccharum, assembly GCA_030490815.1. NCBI lineage: Eukaryota > Viridiplantae > Streptophyta > Magnoliopsida > Sapindales > Sapindaceae > Acer > Acer saccharum. The sequence goes on from CM059871.1 coordinate 34,142,026, forward strand.
AAGATTAAGAAGTGGAGAGCTGACAATGGACTTGAGTACTGTAGTGGTGAATTTTAGAAACTCTACAATGATAAAGGCATAGTAAGACACAAAACAGTAACCAAGACTCCTCGACAAAATGGCTTAGCTGAAAGGATGAATATAACTTTGCTAGAAAGGGTTAGATGTATGTTGCCTTGTGCTAATCTACTAAATAATTTCTAAGGTGAGGCAATTGACACTGCTACTTACTTGATTAACAGAAGTGCATCTGCTGCTATAGGCTTCAAAACTCTTAAAGAAATGTGGAGTGACCATGTTCCTGAATACAACCAACTAAAGGTGTTTGGTTGTGTTTCTTATGCTCACATCAGACAGGACAAACTTGAACCAAGAGCTAGAAGATGTATGTTTCTAGGCTACCCTGATGGTGTTAAGGGTTTTAAGCTTTTGTATCAAGATGGAAGTTTTTCAAATTGTTTCAATAGTAGAGATGCGATGTTTAAAGAAAATGAAATGTTCATGAAGAAGTTTGAATCACTAGAAAGTCTAATTCATAGGCCAAGTGAAAAAGATGAAATTGAGGTGGAGTTGTTTAACAACTATCAGAAAACTGATTCATCTCAACCTAGTACTAGTCAGACTGGTGACATGGATAATTTTGAAGAGGAAACTTATGAGGATCAAGAAGCTTTGAGGAATTATCGATTGGCTCGAGACTGACCAAGAAGAGATCATAAAGCACGTGAAAGGTATTGCTTTGCAGATATTATCTCTTTTGCTCTATCTGTTGCTGAAGATATAATTGATAATTCAGAACCTAAGAACTATAGAGAAGCTATTTATAGTAAAGATAAGAGATTCAGGTTGGCAGCTATGAATGATGAATTAAACTCATTATACAAGAATAAAACCTAGATTCTTATAGATATGCTTGTTAAACAGAAGATAGTAGGCTGTAATTGGGTTTACAAAAGAAAATAAAATGTTTTTGACGGTGATAAGCCTATTTACAAGGCTAGACTTGTAAACAAGAGTTTTATACAGAGAGAATGGTTGGATTATAATGATATCTACTCTCCAATGGTCAAACACACTTCAATTAGAGTGTTACTAGCATTAGTGACACTTTGGCATGGAGTTGGAACAAATGGACGTGAAGACCGATTTTTTGCATGGAAATATAGTTGAGAAGATCTACATGTATCACTATCTATTGGATATCTATTCTACCTATTAATACTAGAGAGAAGCTTGCCTACTTCCTATCCAAGACAAATCGCATGCCTAAGATTTGATGAGTTTATGCTAAAGAATGGCTTTCATAGAAGCATGTATGATAGTTATGTTTACTTCAAGTGGGTGGATGGCAACATTGGTGTTAACCGCCTAAAAAGGCAGGGGTTCAAAGAAGAATTTTCCTCCCTTACCGAGACTACTGAAGTAAAAGAACGCTACAGGGAACATCGAGCAAAACCATGAGGGAACCGGGATTAATACACCTACAACAAACCATGTGAGAACAAGGACTAAGATCAAGGTCATCCCGATTCCCTATTACCAGGAAATGTTGTAGCCGAAGTCCAGAAAGCTCTGATATCACATCGCCCCGAATCCTTCATACCAAAAAGCATCGGTACCACAATCCATGATGCAATGTGTCCTATACCACGGTTCCTCTTTAGGCCAACTTACCAAGCATTCACCATTCATTCAATATGAAGAATGATATCTAGAAAGGACCGGTACACCAAGAAAAATAAGGTGGGGTGTGAACTAAGAGTAAAAACCAGGCTTTAAGAAGATCAACATGCAGTAACATCCGACAAAAGGAAAGAGTGTTGACTTTTCCCGCCATTTGTAATGCCATTTAGAATAGAGATAGTCAGCCTCATCAAATCCTACCAAAATAGAAACAATCCACTTGATTTTGGGGACAATCCCCGTGCCTAAACGCAGCCACTATCAACGCCCAATCAGTGTTCCTTTGATTGCTAAATTGATTAACTAAATTAACGGAATGTACGGCAAAGATTATGACTTATAAGAATTACAGAGCTCTCTAGAAAAGAGGAGGCCAAAACCAGAGGAAAATAGACTATCACTCATCGACAAGCATGAGTTCACCATCGCCTATTGTGTCAAGAACGCTTTACCCAAAACTCTCATTTGCCCATTATTGTATCAACCAGTTGTAGATCATCTTTTGTTTATGAATGAAAAGTGTCATCTCTTTGTCTTGCTAAGACCATGATTCACATATCTGTCCTTATTTTTATCTAATTCTACATTTGTTTGCCTTTACTGGAAACGTACCAGTACCAGTTGTGGTACCTCTCCAACTGTGATCTATCAAGGTTGCGGTTTAAAAGTTGTTAATTGAAAATCCACCCCTCTATCATTCTTTTGGTTAACAATTGGTATGTTTTTACTTTTATATGTAGATGATATGCCGATTGCATCTACTAATATGCTAGAAATTCAAAAACTGAAGAAGCAATTGAATGGTGAATTGAAATGAAAAACATGGGTGCAGCAAAGAAGATTTTATGAATGAAAATTTGCTAAAGACAGAGATAATGATTACTGTTGACGGTGATTTTTTGTGGTCACGTGGTCAACGGTTGATTGAAGTTTATGATATCAATTGAATGAGAATGATTGAAACAAAACGAGAAGAATGACAAACACAATTACGTGGTAAAACTCTAGTGATGGAGAAACATCCACGGGTTGCTGCTAGGAGCAACGAAGCCAAATCCACTATCAAGAATCGTTACAAAATAATACTCTCTGATCTCTCACTCTTTCTCGCGTCCCCTTATTTTGTGTGTTAAGGGGGGTATTTATACATGTTATTAGTAGGGTTTGGGGTGGCCGCTAGGGTTTGGTGTCGTGGTGCCCAAGTTTTGGGCGAGTGTTTCCATCCTAGACGGGTTCTGTTTCCTTTCTTGTTGTATATTTCCTGATTTGGCTAAGCTTGAGTTTGGTTCTGATTCCTCCTCCTTTATTCACGGGAAAAACAATTTATTTCCTCGTTTAAACTCTGAGAAACCACACTGTTGCTTACCGTGGAGATGCAAGTCGTTGATTATGTCCTGTGTTTGGAATATGAACACTGGTGACTATCTCTTTGATTGAATCCCGAGTATGCCCGAGTATGCGCCCGAGTAGGGTTTACCGCCCGAGTTGATCGTCTTCGTCTGTGGTCGGGCTAACTCACTCTTTTTTCGAGTAAGTTATCGTGGGGAATTTCTGCTACAGTTGTTGACTTATCTTGACTCCTGCTTACGTGGCCTTTTATGGTGATGACGTGTCCTTCATGACTATTTTCACCTATAACAATTACTTATTCTTATCTCAAGGCAATTATATTTCAAAAGTGCTGAAGAAGTTTGGTATGGAAAGTGCAAAGTCTGTTCAAGTCCCTATTATAGTTTATTTTAAATTGTCATATGCTTTTTCACCTGCTACAGAACGAGAGAAAGATGAGATGGATAAAGATCCATATGCTAGTGCAATTAGGAGTCTTATGTACTCTATTGTGTACACCAGGCTTGATTTGGTTTATGCAGCAAGCCTAGTGTGCAGATTTATGACCAAACCAGGTAGTGGTCATTGGAAGGTTGTCAAATGGATCTTTAGGTATTTGAGAGGAACTAGTTCCTATGGTTTGCAATACAAGAAGAATGAACTTAATGCAGAAGGGCTTGTTGGTTTTGTGGACTCTGATTATGTAGGGGAAAAGAGAAGATCCTTAACTGGTTTTGTTTTCAAGTTATTTGGTTGTACTGTGAGTTGGAAAGCTATATTACAATCTGTGGTAGCTCTTTCAACTACTGAAGGTGAATGCATTGCTCTAACTGAGGCTGTAAAAAAAGCACTGTGATTGCAATGGCTGATAGAAGAATTGGGAATAAATCAAGACAAAGTTAAGGTATTTTGTGATAATCAAAGTACTATACATTTGATTAAAAATCAAATGTTTCATGAAAGAACTAAACACATTAACATCAAATTACATTTTGTAAGAGAAGTGGTTTCTAGTGGGAAGGTTGATGTGGTGAAGATTCATACTGATGACAATCCTTCTGATATGATGACTAAACCTGTGACTTATACCAAGTTCAAGAAATGTCTGGACTTGATTAAAGTCACAAATTGCATGGAAGCCTGAGAAGCATGTGAAGCCAGTGGTGATCAAGTGAAGTGGAGAGGGATGATGTAGATTGTTTAGTCAAGGTGGAGAATTGTTATTTTAGTGACTTAGCAATGCTAGATGGCTTGTTTTTACTATTGCAGGTTGCCTTCCTGATATTTTGAGTAGCTGAGGCTGTGTCAAAATGTGATTGATCCTTAGCATAATAGATTCTAGAATTTTCTATTAGTTGTACTCAATGTAATATATCAAGTATTGTCAACAATGGTTGTGTAGCGTGTGAGAGAGTGAAAATATTGTGAGGTCACATTGCATGTGAGTGTGAGCTTGAGTTGTGCTCTATTCCTGAGAGTATTTTCATAGAGAAGAAGCAGAGCCTGTAATTCTCTGATCTCTTCATGGTAATTCATCCTTCTTCATAGTGGATTGATCATCACCGGTGGCTGGATATAGGTTCATATCTTGTGGACTGAACCAGGATAAAATCTTGTGTCTTTTATGATTTCTTCTTTGTTGGTTTACTGCCTTATTGCTTATGTTCTTGTTTGATCATTATTTTCCCATCATTTGCTCATCTCTTCACAACAAAAGCGAAGTTGATATTAATAGTTAATCCAACAATATGTTCCATTTATTTAATTCAAGTCAAAATTATTCAAGTATGAGATGAGATGATATGGTAGTGTACCAATCTTTGGATTAGAGTGATTAGAGTAAATTAATTATTGAGCCAACCTCAACTTGGGTAGATTCCTATAATTTAATAATTTATTTATCAATCTGTACGTGTGTATCTAATTTACTAGTTATAAACTTTTAACTTTATTATGTAAAGAAGGCAAATTAATATATATTAAGCTTTTAATATTTTATTTTTATTTTTTTTGTGTAACTTTTTAAATCAAAGACATTTCCAAGTGTATGTATAAAGTGCCTTCCAAAGTTCCAATAATGAAGTCAATTTATTATTATTATTATTATTATTATTATTGAAATTTGACACCGAACAACTTAAAAGTCTGTCGGGAGCTTTCGAGATCAAACACTATATGTGCGGTTTTTCGAAATCAAATACTAAATGCAGGAGCTTCTGAGATCAAGTACAGTACATGCACAATCATTCGGGATCAAACACTATCTGGATATAAACTTACACAACACTATGGAGAAAACTATATACACGTGCTTGTAAAATGCGCATAGTGAGATTCAAGGCCTGTTTGTTTTTCGTCTTAAGTCTGAATGAGTCTGAGAAGAACTCATTTAGATGTTTTGTTTGTTTTTCTAATGGTCTGAAGTCTTAAAAAGTAAAAAAAAAACACAAAAAACAAAAAAACAAAAAACAAAAACAAAAACAAAAAGATCTGAAATAAAAAAGCTAGAAAACTTGACTTATATCTGAGTAAGATGTGTTCTTATTCCTAACTTCCAAAATTGCCCTTAAACAATTGAAAAAATTACACCAATATTTTATTATTTTATTTCATAGGAAGCCATTACCGGCTTCCTTAACCATTGCCTCTTACTGGAGACGAAGGAAGGATTCCTTTCTTACTTCGTTTGCAGAATTTTTATGTTATAAATTTTTTTTATGTAATTTTTTTATTTTCTTAATATTATTGTATAGAGTGGTTCTATTACCACCCATGAAATATCTTCCTACACCCATGTTTTAATGAAACTTCTTTATTTCTAAAATTCCCTTACATTTAATTACTTAAAATACACGGCTTTTTAATTATAATTAAATTTACTTCCTACACCCATAAGTTGAACACCTAATCAAAATAAACTTTAATAATATATACTTAAATAAACTCAACATCAATTAGGGAATTTTTTTTTTTTCACGTATAGTCAAGGAATGGATGAACAAATGATTGATTTCATGGATTCCGAATGCATTTAGGTATGTTTTCTTTCACTTTTATTAATTTTTTTTGTGATTGAATAAAAAATTGTTACAGTTGTAGTCCTATAGAATTTTTTTTTTTTAAAACAGTTGTAAAACTTGATCAAGTCTATATGGTTTTCAAACATAACTCACTCACTCACTTTACTTTAATTCAACTACAAATTCTTTTTAATTTAATTGGTTTGTAAACCAAAAAACTTGGTGGATGAATTTTTTTTTTTATAAAAAAAACCAAATTTTTAAATGAAAAAAATTGATTTGTGTGGTTTTTTTTTTGTTTTTTTTTTTGTAAGACAAAAGAAGCTGCATATTGTAGTTGTGTTTCCATTATAATGATTAAGTGTGTAAACCATTATGATTTCAAGTTTATTTTTTTTTATTTTTTTTTTAATTCAATACATTGATTTTGTAAGTAACAACGAAAAAATATATATATAATTAGTTTTAGAGTTGAATTTGTATTTTATTTTTGCCCAAGTGAAATATTAGTTATAGAGTATTATTTGAATAAATAGAGGAAATAGGAGTATATAGCACTTTTTTAATTTTGAATTGTACAAATATCAAACTTTAATAACTCTTGTTTTAATAGCACCAAAAATGAAATTTGGACAAAAATACCCCCCAGCTTCTTTTATTTTCTCTTGTGTGTCCTCACCTTCTTCTTCCTTTTTCCAAAACCTCCATTGATGGAGCTTCAATGGAGGTGCCACCGTCGACCGGCAAAACCACCGGAAAAATGTTCGTCGAGTGCCAATAATTGTAACTGAAGTGTTCGTTTTCATTTTCGAGTTGTGTAGAGAGAGAAACGAAGCAAAACCCAAATCGTCGCGAATCTTCATTGTCCGATTTATGACGATCCGTCACGAATCTGATGAAACCGATGGCACCAACGAACTCGGCATCGTTCAATCTTCCAGATCCAACTATTTCCAGAGTCAACCGGCGCCGTCGTCGGATCGTCACTGTCGCCATTAATGGAGGTCGAACAGAATAAGTCCCGAACAAACTTGAATTAAGTCTCGAAAACGCATGAATAAGTCTCGAAACGCATGAATAAGTCTCGAAAACGCATAAAAAAGTCTCGAATTTTCGAGAAAAAAAATAAAAAGGAAAAGAGCAAGTGGGGGTATTTTGGTCTCATCACTTACTTTGGTGCTATTTAAACATAACTTATTAAAGTGGTGCTATTTGTACAAGCCCTCCCCCAAAAAGTGCTATTTAATTTTTGGCCCCATTTGAATATGATATATATATATATATTTTTTATCCGAGTAAATTCTATAATATTTGTTAAAGGAAACGAAGAAACTGTACCTTTTTTTTTTTTTTTTTTTTTTTTTTTGCAGTGGTGGAAGCAAATGAAGAGAAATTAGAGTATGTTTAAAATTTAAAGAAAAAATACTTAAAGGATAGTTTTGGTATTTTAAAAGGTGTAGGGAGTAAAATTAATTATTTTAATTTTTTAATATAAGTGTTGGAAGAAAAATGGGTGTAAGAAGATATTTTATGGGTGGCAATAGAGCCACCCTATTGTATATTATTATATTTTAAATAATAACAATATTATTATATTACATATTATTTTATTTTATTTATATTTTTAAATAATATTTCATTAATTTACTAAATATCATTTAAACTAAAAATTATTATAAATATTTATACTAAATATAAATATATAAGACAAATAGTTAGAGAGGTATATAAGATAATTAGTTAAAGGGGTATATGTGTCTTATTGTGAATTTTCAGATGTTTCCATTCAAACATTATAAATGAAAAACAAACAAAGTGTTAAGTTTTATTCTTTCAAAAACTTTTCAGACTTCAATCACATTCAGATCTTTCATATTTCAGACACAAAAACAAATGCTACCTCAAACCTCATCAATCCATCACTAATGTAAAAAGAGAGGGGTACATCACCTATACAAGATGGAATCATGGAATGTACAAAGTAGAGTGTATTTAAGGTGAACAGTAGAAGTGCAAAGTGAAAACAGACCTTGGAATAAAAAATCAACTCTAATCAAATAGCTTTTAACGAACATTATGCCTTAAATTAATACTTGCATCATGGCATACAACAATTTATGCTAAGACGAATACTTTAATTAACACAACATTATTGAATTTTTGAGTCATTCATGAAATAAGCAGGTCAAGAATTGTAAATTAAAGTAAATAAAAAAGAATTTTTTTTTTTTTTTACACATGAAGTTAGGTACTGAAAAAATAAATCTAAACTATTTTTATATATAAACATTTCAAAGGTAAAACTATCTTTTTGTTCAAGTATTATAATAAGTATTACGATAAATTATGACGCTGAATGGTCATGTCAATGAATACTTGTAAAATATATATATAATGAGACTCAAACCTCTACTACTACGTAAACGAGAGGTACACTACAACATGTACTAAGATGAGACGTGAAATAGTAAAATTGTCTTGATTCTACGATTTTACTACCTCAAATAAAAGCAAATAGTATAAGTGTATAACATTATAATAGTATAACTTGATGGGGTTAACACTTAATTAACAGCAAGTCCCTTAGAAATTACACAAGACAACTCTAAAATGTAATCTGAAGTTCAGAAGTCTGAACGCACTTAATATAGTCAATTAAAAATTAATTGAAAATATAGTTAATTAAAACTTAATTGAAAAGTCATTAATTAATTATATATTTAGTACAAATCAGATTCATGAGATCGTATAAAAATTAGCAACAAATTACCTGGATTCTCGAGTTAGAGGAGCTTGCATTAATCGATCACTAACTCACTAGTCAATACTCACTAGAAAAACAATCAAGTATGCTCTAGCCCTTAATCATGGGATTATTTATTAAATTAAATCCTTCATTTTCGGAGTCTAACATATCGATTCAAATCAAAATAGAATATACTACAATTAATAATAATCAAGTCAAAATCAATCAACTAATCATTCTTAATTTCTTATTAAAGATGTAATCATCGTACATCGATCTAATTAAACACCATTTTTTTTTAAATTTTGATTCACGAGCTGGTCAATTAATGGTCTTTATATATAGTTTATTGTATTTTTATACTTATATGTTTCCTAGTAAATTGTATGGTATTTGTCCCTATATATCATGCACCAATAAGATTTCAAGTGTGAAAATTTTCAATGCATAAAATGTAGCTTGGTGGTAAGAGCACTCATTCAATGACAGTGTGAAAAGAAAAATTATCACCGAACACAATGTGGTTTGGTGATAAGAGCACTCATTCAGCCTGTCGCTGCTACCACATGTAATATATATAATAAGAAATAAAGTGAGGATAAAATTAAGAACTCAAAATAGCATTAAATTGTAAAGTATTACAATTGTTGCATTACCAAATAGTAATGTTAGGCAAATACGAAAATTTTGTCCAAAAATCATCTCTAATAATGTTGTAAGTTTTTGTCCTTCCCATATAAATTTGAAGATTATATGGTGAATAGTAGGATAATAACAAATATTTGTTATATCATTTGATTTTTTTTTTTTTTTAAGTAACAGATTTTGAATTGTGGAACATTTTTTTTATGTAAAAAGATGTGAAAAAAAGCACAAAATTAAAAACATATACATGTTCATTTAAAAATAAAAATAAAAAAAACATATACATGTTATTAAATTTATTTTATTTTTAATGTACGGATGCTTTTATTATACATTCATTTGGCTCTTATAAGTGAAGTGACAATTTTTTTTTTAAAATTATTATAAAAAAAATTGGGGTTTGGAGATGAGCACACAATTTAAATTCATAACTTTAATAATGTAAGTGTGACGGATATATCGTTAGGATAACACCATCTCATCTAAAGGTGACAAATTTTAATTGGATCCAATAATACAATTTGAATTTAGCAAGTTAATTAAGACTTGGATTTTTTTTTCAAGATTAATGCAATGAATAAGTTCATAGCTACATGAATACAAATCCACATCCCTACCTAAAGTGAAGCCAACTCAGAACACTAGGGATACGACCTGCCAATTTTGAGCTACTTGACTTATTATTATTATTTTGTTACATATACATTTATGAAATTCATTTATAAATAATATGGTTCACATTCATTCCATATAATATGATTAACTATAATGGATTTTTTTTTTTTTTTTAGAAAAAGCAATTCATTAAACCCAAAAACGGTTACAAGAGAGACGGGCAATCGCCCAAAACAAAAGGAACCACAGCGGGAGGACAATCCTCCATCCAAAAACAATCAGACTCAAGAGTTAAACCAACCTTGACAAGACAATGAGCGGCCATATTGGTGCTCCTAGGGACAAAAACCACCTTACAAGAAGGGGAGCCAGCAAGAAAACTTTTAATATCCTTAACAACCAAACCAACCTCTGAGAAAATGAACTATTGTTGTTTGTTTTTTTTTAAAAAAAAAAAAATTAAGTCCAGTTGATTCTCATATATTGTTTTTTGTAATACATTTAAAACTTAAAAGTTATGGAGTTGAATTATTATATTGCAACAAGAATTTATTTAATGTCATTGATGCTTAATTTGGATGTTTTATTGATTGTAATAAATTTGTAATCATCGTTAATTTGATTATCAGTAAGACTTATTGTTGTCAATATACACATTCAATATCTCCATAAATTAATACAAATTAATTTATCATTTTTTTTATTGTTAAAAAATATTAATTTATCAATTAATTAATATCTCAAATAATTGATAAATTGTATGCGATTATCAATAAATTTCACCACCAAATCATCAATTATATAAAAAAAAAATTCTATATTTTATGTTTTCACTTTTAATGTTAGAAATGAGCAGTCCCACGCCTTCACCATATCGAGCATCCTTGTCATAAAAATATGTTATTTGGATTTATTATACTTGCAGAATTTGTGAATTAAATGTTTATATTTGTATTGTGGTTTTCCTCTCACATCTACACCATGAGTTTATGAGTTTGAGTTGTCCCTTCCTCAAATCCCGAATTATTGTACTATTTTCAACGCAAAAAAAAACTTGCATATATCATTTCGTGTCATTTTAATGTTATAGTCTTACATTTGATTTCACACTCTTGTATTAAATTTTTATTTTTTGAGGTAATTAGTGAACACTGATTGTTAATTACCATATATAATACTTGTGGTAAATTATGATCAATAATTAGTGTGTGTTTTTTAAGCTATTACTTTTATTTGAACTTACACCTCCCTTCCACATAAGTGGTGAGGGGTTCAAATCCCACCATGCGTATTTTACAAGTATGTGTGAGGAGTTTTCTTTCCTGGTTGTGAGAGTAGTTATCTCCTATTATGGAGTAGATATCCGGGCCGCACATGTAATGTTTGATCTCGGTAGGTCCCGGCAGTCGTATTGTAATAGTTCTTATAATATTTATAAAAAAAAAATATATATATATATATACACAGTCTTTCTATTATTACTTCGTCCTGACAATAAATATATCAGGACGAAAAATGTGGACCATAGATTATGTAGAAGTTTTGACAAGTGCATACACGTTGAGTCAAAGTATGCAAATCTAGTGGTCCACATTCTTCGTTCTGATATATTTATTGTCAGGACGAACTGATAATAGAAAATCTGTATATATATATATTTATATGTGTTTTGTGGGTTTATATTGATTATTTTTATTGTGTTATTGATGTTTTATTGGTAAAGTTTACATTTTAAATTTAGAAGTTGTGATAATCAGTGTTATATGATAATCATTGATATACCATTTCTTCAAATTGGATCTCCAGCTATGATCTCCCACTGCTAAACACGATCAAAGGTATTTATGTGTAATTAATTCTAAATTGGCTTTTTTGTGTATTTAAGCCAAACGTCGGGGTATGTTATTACAATTTCTCTATTATAAATAAGTTTCCAGCTTATAGAGAGTAAAGAGTAAAGACTAGAGTTATATCTATCGGTTGTTTCTTAAAGATGTCCCAGCGCAATTTATTTTTAAAACGTTTATACGTATTAATTATAATGTTTTTTTTTTTTTTTTTCTTTTTTTTTTACAGACTTTCTATTGTCAGTTCGTCCTAACAATAAATATATCAGGACGAAGAATGTGGACCATAGATTATGGAGAAGTTTTGACAAGTACATACACTTTGAGTCAAAGTATGTAAATCCAGTGGTCCACATTTTTCGTCCTGATATATTTATTGTCAGAACGAACTGATAATAGAAAATCTGTTTTTTTTAAATCTAAAAGTTCCAAAATAAGGGCCAGTTTGGTATTGTTTTTTAGAAGTTAAAATCAGCTTATTTGATAATTTTGACATTAAATTCTGTTTGGTAAAACTTCCAAAAGTGATTAATTGATAATCTGACAAGTTTTGACAGTGATTTTGAGAAGTAGATGGAGGGTTACTTTTTGAAAGTGATTATGAAATAATCTATTTCCGCATATAATGAATCTTTTAAAATATCATTATTATCCTTATGAAATTAAATTAAAATCATTTATATTCCTTATTTCATCTTAAAATTAAAGATTCTAATTAAATATTGATTTGATTTATAAAATTCTTTAAAAATATTTTTATTATTCTTATGATTTTTTTTTTCTAATTTAAATATTCTACTTAAATATTGATTTTTTTTTTTGAAAGTAAATATTGATTAAATATATATATAATTAATGACAAAAATAAAATAAGGTTCTAAAATCATGTCTATTTTAGTCATTATAACTAATTTAAGCACTTTTGAAATAAAATTACCAAACATACGTATACTGCTTTTGAGTTATACACTACTTTTAAAAGTATAATTAACCAAACATCTGCTGATTAACTTCACAGCTGATTATTTCTTCAGCACAGCTAACAGTGATTATTATAAAAGTTACAGTAATACCAAACTGGCCCTAACTTTATTGACTAACACAAAGCTTAATGGAAAAGATTTAGACGGACTATTTTTTAATCTAAAAGTTCCAAAATAACTTTATTGACTAACACAAAGCTTAATGGAAAAGATTTAGACGGACTATTTGGATCGTACTTGAAACAACAGTGACTTAATTTAGTCAAATAATATCAAATCCATGATAAACATTAAAAACTAAATTGATAATTATTTAAACACAAAATGAATGATATGATATTGAAATATTTTGTTCCTGTAGTAAATTCATTAATCAAATAATGTATAATTTTGTAGATATTAGTCGGTTTATTTTATGAGATCCCTTATAAACTAACCTAATCGTTGTCATTTAAGGAATACTGCTTGATACACTCACTCATATCAGTGAGTTCAGCTAGGTATAGATGTGGGGCCCATTGGGGCGGGATAGGGTTCCCCACCCCCATTCCTCTCCTCCCTCTTAAAAAAAAAAAAAAAAAAAAAAGAAGAATAAATCTCATTTATGGGAACTGGGTATGGGGGTGTTTGGAGAAGGTTCCCCCACAGCCCACCCCACCCTCAAACCCCATTTCCCTATTTTTTCCATTATTAATTCTAAATTTTTGAGTCTCAATTTAAAAATTGGAATTCGAAATTTAGAATCTGGCCATTCTAGTATTTAGTTTAATCTTTTTTTTTTTTAATTGTTTAAACTTTAAACATAAAATAAAAATAAAATTAATATACATATGTGGAGAAATGGGATGGGCCCCCCACCCCATTTATAAAATGGGGGCCAAATTTACTCCCATCCCCATCCCCAAAACCCCATGGGGCCCTTTGGGATGGGGTCCATAGGAAATCACCCATCCCTAGGTTCAACAAGTGTACCTTTTGATATCACTCAATAGATAAGTATCCATTTGAATGTTCATTCATTTGATTTTGAATAATTGTGAATCACGTGTCCGATCGCGGGCATCTTTATGATTTCCCTCTGTTAAGTCAGTGTACCGGAAAATGACGCATGAAATTATACTAATTAAGACTTCTCAACAGAATACCATTTCTCATTTATCACTTAATCCTAAGTTGGTATACATTTGTTGCTACTTTTTGCCTCTACTGATCAATATATACACTTGTATATCACCTAGCTACCTCTGTCGTGGTCCATAATCACATTTACTTTCCCTAGTGCTTGACAAGATTTTGATGTTCATTTCTCGTCAACTTCGTTGTCATTTTCATTTCTCATCAAGATTTTGCTTGACAAGGAAAATATCATTTTATGTGAGGTGAGTATTTATTATTTAATCATGCAAGTCACCTATACGCTATATCATTATCGCAAAGTGTTACGGGATTTAATTTTGACCCACTAAAGAAGTATTAGAGCATCATCATTAATTCATTACCTGCATGGCGGCCTAATTGCAGCCATATTGATGTAAAGTACCACTCTTGTGGATAAGTGGCGTACTTAATTAAAATTATAGGAGGGGGACACACTATTCTCAAACAGTACTGTTATTGAAACCAATAAAGCGGCCGGGTATGGATTCTCAGTTAACGGCTACGGTAGTGTGGTACTTCTTAATAGTACCGGATATCGTTAGAAGGTTTAAATACTATTATTGTTGAACCATTTTCTATCGGCTTAAATTTTTAGGTATATTTGTTAATAACAGATATATTATAAATATAATGTTAGGTTGTCCAAATTATTTGTTCAAATAAATTATATCCAAATGATGTGTCATGTGTATTGTAACCACCGTGTAAATCATGAGATCAAGAGTGAAACCACAAACTTTTTTCTAGATGGACTGTTATGAAATTCTTTTATTAGTAAAATGTTATACTATTCAAGAATTAAATAATATTTTTCATCTTAATAAAAATAACGTACAGTTGAAATTAACAAATTAAGAATAATTTTTTTAAACAAATATAATTAAATTATTTACCTTAAATCTAAAATTGGCAGATAACTTGGAGAGGAAAAGTTAAGATCATTGCATAGTCTTAATTTTCTTTATTTATTTTAATATATTTTTAAGAGTAATTGAGTTTGAATCAAACATGAAAACACTTACCTACATAAAACTATAAAACTGAGGAAAAACAAAATAAAACAAAACAAAACTTGATCGTATAATGTCTTTTATCCTTACTAGAAGAGAATCCTAACTCATGATGCTACCTAATAGAATTTTAATTCTTTTATAAGTCACACACATGCATATAGATATATTTATACAAGTATACATAAGTATACTCATGTATATTATAAATATATAGCACCTTTTTGAGATGGCGTTTTAAGACTATCAATCATTTAATAAGTTAAGTTTAAATGACATCTAAAATGAGTTCCTTCCAAAAATGCCCCCCCACAGTAACCTTCTTCATTATTTTGGTTTTTTTTTTTTTTTCAAAATCCTCCATCGATGGAGGTTGAACTTTGTTTGACCTCCATTGGAGGTCGATTCAGCCTTCATTGAAAACAAACATTAAAAGTTGTTAAACTGAAAACGGAAAATGGTATTCACCAGAAATGCCAATGACATCCATGTCAGGAAACTCGTCCTGAAGGAAATCCATAACATTTTGAACACCTTTGGATGTTCATCCCCATAACATCACCAGTGCTGTAACAGAATCTCATGTACAGATTCTTCCCAACAATTGCACATTTGATGTTTTGAAGCCTTCCAAATCTACTTGATCTGAATCCAACAACAACAACAACAAAAGGTTCAACATTTAAGTCATGTGATGTGTGCACAAAAATCATGCCAGCCATGTAAGCCATATCAACATCAGCCATGACTGTCATGTTGGCCTTCACGTTAGAGAACATCCAAGTCAGTAGGGGTAGAGGTTAAGTTTCAAATAAGTGGCCCTTAACTCACGAAAGTGTGCACATAGGATCAACCATGTTTTTAAGCAATTATTACCCATGTTGTTTTTTTCCATTTATTTTTGCATGTTATTTCTGTTATGACTCGTTTGTATTGTATAGCCTATTAAATGGTAGACAGTGTATTAGAAGAGATTTATGAAAAGTATTATTTCCGATAACCTCAAATTCTCTTCTCCTCCTTCCTCAATTATGTTCTTCTTCATTTCTCAAAATACAAATATAACATTTTTGGCAGTTCTTATGGATACCCGTGGCAAGAGCAACATCGAATTTCGCAATGAGATTAGTGAAATACTAGCTCATCACGAATCAATTCTTGAACACTTAAACACCAACTTTGATCAGGTCAATACCAGCCCAGTTACAGACCTTACTTGTTAACTCTCAAACTGGTCCTAGCCATGATATCAATCCTTTTTCAACTGGTGAGTCATCTCAAAGTCAAACACTAATCCATACACACTCTTCCTTTGATCATAATCAGACCTAACTCAAATTAGCCTTCCCGAAATTTGGTAGAGTCAACTCCAATGGTTGGATCTAAAAAACCGAGCAGTTTTTTTATTCAAAAATATCGAACCCCAAAATTAGGTTCAACTTGCTTCTTTTCATCTAGAAGGCCTGGATTTACAATGGCACATGTGGTTCAATAAATTCAAAGGGCCACTGTCCTATGACGAGTTCACCAAAGCTGTCATTCACTGCTTTGGTCCTGTCGATTACGAAGATCCTTCTAAGGCTCTTACAAGACTCAAACAAACCACCACAATCATAGCTTACCAAGAAGAGTTCAAAAAGATCTCTCAGCGGATTGACAACCTCTTTGAACACTACCTTGTTATATGTTTCATTGCAGGTTTAAAAGACGAGGTACAGCTGGACGTGAAGGTCAAACAACAAAGAACTTTGTCCGACTCCTTTGGTGTTGCTCGACTAATTGAGGAGCGTAATTCCTTGTAAAAAAATAATAATCAAGCAATCCTTTCCGCTCACAACCAACTGCAATGCCACAACAAGCTATAACAAACAATTCGAGGATTATTAGGCACTCCTCTACCTCCAAAACTGAGCCAAGGGTCTAGTAATACACCAATTCCCTTTAAACGAATCACTAACCATGAGGCTTGGAAGCGTCGCGAGAAGGGTTTGTGTTACTACTATTTTGAGAGGTTTGTGCCTGGTCGTCGATGTAACCACCCACAACTCTTCATGATTGAAGATTATTCGACTCCAGACCAACCACCCACCGATTTTTTCCTTGCGGATAAGGAAACTCTGAAAGGGGTGGAATAATGTGTGCACAGAAACCATGCTAGCCATGCAAGCCATATCCACATCAGCCATGACTGTCATGTTGGCATTCACGTTGCTGAAAGTCCAAGTCAGTATGGGTAGTGGTTAAGTTTCAAATAGCTGGCCCTTAACTCACGAAAGTGTGCACATAGGATCAACCGTGTTTTTAACCAGTTATTATCCATGTTGTTTTTTCCATTTATTTTTGCATGTTATTTCTGTTATGACTCATTCATATTGTATAGCCTATAAAATGGCAGACAGTGTATTAGAAGAGATTTATGAAAAGTATTATTTCCAATAACCTCAAATTCTCTTCTCTTCCTTCCTCAATTCTGTTCTTCTTCACTTCTCAAAATACGAATATAACATCCTATTGAATGAAAATGACAGAGCTTTAATTAAAAACAAGAAAGTGATTTCATTTACAAATCTGTTGAACATGACAAATAAAAAAAAAATTAGAAAATTTCATTTTTGTCTAGAAAGTCTCAGAAATTACTAAAAAGTATCGGAAAAAAATTATTTTTACCCTGAAAGTCTCGGAAATTAACAAAAGTCTTGAAAAAGTCTCAAAAACTATAAAAAAAGGTCTCAAAAATTTCATTTTTACCTAGAAAGTCTCGGAAATTACCAAAAGTCTTGAAAATTACCAAAAAGTAACGTAAACTATCTGAAAAGTCTCGAAAATACCTAAAAAATATCGGAAATACTTGAAAAGTCTCGAAAATTACCTGAAAAGTCTCAAAAATACCTAAAAAGTCTTGAAAATTACTTGAATTTTTTTCCAAAATTGTTTTTTTCATCTTCTTCTTATTCGACCTCCGTTAAAGGTCGATTTCAACTTCCATGGAGGTCGAACAGAGATCAAAAGACTTCGACCTGTGGAGGTCGATTTCAACCCCCCTATTGGAGGTCGATTTCGACTTCTAGTGGAGGTCTGTTCAACCTCTAATGGAAGCCGACGAAGAAGATGAAAAAAAAAAAATCTGAATAGTAACTAAAAAATATATGTAAAGTAAGGACATTTTTGGAACTTCACTTGCTTTGGTGCCTTTAAAATTTAATTTATCAAAGTGGTAACAATTGTGAAACACCAACTCAAAAGAGTAACCAAACCCCCTATTTCCACTATATATATATATATGTATATATATATATACAGCCCGTTCATTAATGCGTATTGATGTAACTATATCAGTACCAATGTATGTGAACCACTGATTATGGAGAAGCTTTGACAATTGCATACACTTTGAGTCAAAGTATGTAAATATAATGGTCCACATCCAACGCACTGATATATATATATCAGTGCGCACTGACTTGAACATTTATATATATATATATATATATATATATACAGTCTTTCTACTAGCAGTTTGTCCTAATATAAAATATATCAGTACGAAAAATGTGGACCATAGATTATGGAGAAGTTTTGATAAATACATACATTTTGAGTCAAAGTATATAAATCTAATGGTTCACATTTTTCGTGCTGATATATTTTATATCAGGACGAACTGACAATAAAAAATTGTATATATATATATATATAGGAAATTATGATATATATTCATTTATTTTTCAAATGTTTGGCTGGGCTATAGTCTAGCCCAACGAGCCTTATTTTTGTCCATACATGAGATAATGTGATGAATGTAGTGTTAGTTACAAGTTTACTATTCATTTGTCACGTCCATTTGAACATGATTTTGAAAAAAAAAAAAAAAAATTTGGACAATATAACATTACTCATACTATTTCTCCTATCATATTGATAACAAGTGTCTATTTTTAATGCATAATTTATAGAAAGGGGTTAACTATATATAATTGGTCATGTAATTAATACAAATACAAAAGATAAATCATCTTTAAAAAGGAGCCGCCTTCCCTCACTACCGACTGA
The DNA here is from genome assembly GCA_030490815.1 of Acer saccharum. Classification (NCBI taxonomy): domain Eukaryota; kingdom Viridiplantae; phylum Streptophyta; class Magnoliopsida; order Sapindales; family Sapindaceae; genus Acer; species Acer saccharum. The sequence continues at coordinate 34,161,112 of CM059871.1, forward strand.
ATTCTCAAGGTACTAGGATTTTAGGGTTCATCTATTTCCAATCACTTCAGAGCACATGTTTACAGGAGGGTCCAACTAGACCTAAAATCCTAATCCACAAATTGCTTTTAGGACCTTGAAAATAAAACAAATCACTCGTAAATGATTAATATTCAATTATTTAATTAACAAGCTCAAAAGGGATCCAATGACAATATTTATTATTTAGCTTCTTTAAATATAAATTACATCTCATAAATCTCTTACTTGATTTATCATTATTTATACTATCTTAATAATAACTCATACCTATAAAATTATAATTTTTTTTTAAAGAGGACCAGTAAAATTATAATTGGATTCCAAAAATAAATATTTTATCATTGTAATTAAACATTATATTCGACTTCCTTAATTAGTTATATGTTGTGTAACAATGTCCTCTCTGCACACATTCTATCGTAATCAAAAAAATATTGTCAACCACTTTTGATTATGTCTTCAATTTGGTTGCTTGAATCAACCAATTACAACAAAATAATTAACTACAATCATATTATTTACCAATCGGAGTAAATATATAATTCTAATATTATCACATAATTCTATTACGCCCGATAGAATATAATGTAAGTGGATAGATTTTATATTCACTGCCGCGCATAATTGTTCAAGAGAGTGTCTATACCATTTAGGCTTGCAGAATTCCTTTAGGTGTGTGCTTCCTCAATATTGAAATAAAGAGCTTACCAACTTACTAAGGTTTGATCGATAATATCTCACTCGTTGATAGATGAAATGAATCAATTACTTAATATGGTTCCATCACACCCTCTCCACTACACTAATACTTTAACCCCATTTTTTTTTTTTTTTTTTTTTTTTAAGTAATACTTTATCCCCAATTGGACTCGTGTAATGTGTACACAATTACTTCAACAATTTGGGCGTTAGTATTTCAACCTTCTCCAAAGTGAATTGTCCAAATTAGAAACAATTGGAACTATAATAAATAATTTGTATATTACAAAGTATTCTTGATTTATGTCCATTCACATGTATTTGTCAAATATATATGATTTTTGGATATAGGAAAAAGCCACGCGTCCAACAAGTTAACATAGATAAAATCAATATTTTAAGGTGGGAAAGTAATGATTGAGCATGCACAACACAAAGTTATACGTGTAAAACCCTAAAAGGGAAAAAACCATGGTTGCTGGAGATGGCAGATGAAACTCTTCACTATGAACGTTAAGTCTTTTACACACTCAATCTCCCTCACACTCTTTTGTGTTATATTTTCACTAACCGTTACAATGGTGTTTTATGGTCTATTTATACATGCATAAAACCCTAATTCTTGTTTGTACAAATAAGGAAAATTGACGAGGTTTAGTAGGACTCTAACTTATAGGAGTCGTCTTCATCTTCTTTCCTGTTTCACGTCTTCTGCGCATTAAATGAATTGGATCTCTTGCTTAATCTGGACTCTGGTATCTATAGGAAATTTCTTACCTTATCAGAGTGTAATTCGAGGTGCCTTGTTTGAGTCAGATTCTCCTTCTGCGTGTTTGAGTCGTGATTACCCTGAATTCAATATCTTCCACGTGTCACTTAGCCAACAAGCTATCTAACCTAATCAGATCCTATTCACCCCGATCAGCTACTTTATCCTGATCGACTCAGTTACCCTGATCGGGCCATATTTACCCCATCAATCTAGACACCCCGATCAGGTTATTCTCACCCGATCGCTTGGATAAACCCGATTGGGTCTTAGGATCATTTATTGGTCAACTAGGGTTGGTTTTCTCTGTTTGACTTTTAATGACATAGCATATCTTTATCACTGTATTTCTAGTGAGTTATGTTGACGTGTTGCTTTTCCAGATTTTACCAATAACAATAGTTATAATAACAAGTATTTATTAACTAAAATATAAATAAATACTAGATATTTATCTTAATTACATGCTGGTCAAAAACATATATATATAACAATATCAACTCAAAATTGTGATGTAAATCTATATTATTTGGTATAAAAGATATCTAGTGTTTATATATATATATATATATATATATATATATATATAGTCTTTCTATTGTTAGTTCGTCCTGACAATAAATATATCAGGACGAAGAATATGAACCACAAATTATGAAGAAATTTTGACAAGTGTATACACTTTGAGTCAAAGTATGTAAATCTAGTGGTTCACATTTTTCGTCCTGATATATTTATTGTCAGGACGAACTGATAATAGAAAATCCATATATATATATATATATATAATTTTTCTATTGTCAGTTCGAACTGATAAAAGATATATCAGTTCCTTGCTTGTAGGCCATTAGATTTAAATACTTTGACTTTGTTACATGTACTTGTCAAAGCATCTTTTAAATCCAATAGTTCACATGTAAAGAACTGATATAAACTGATATATTTTATATTAATTTAAACTGATAATAGAAAGACTGGATATATAAGGAATAAAAGTTATCTAGCCGGTTAGAAACTTTACAAAGTCAAAAGCAAATTGAGATAAAAAGTATTGGAACGCCAGTAAACAAAGGCCTGTTTGGATTGTTAATTTGTTATATTAATTATTAAAAACTTTCTGCCCCCACAAAAGGAAACCAGTTGAAAATTCATTAATTCCATATGAGAATATGGACAAAAACAGAAGTAACGTAACTCGATAATTGTTTGCAAAGTTGATAGAATTATTAGCTTCTAATCATGATATTTTGTTTTAAACAATAATCAGCTAATGGCAATTAGCCATTTAGCCCTTTATTGATCGGTAAACTATTCATTCATGATTCCTCTACATGCAATATTGCATATCGAAATCACATCTGCCTTCTTATCTTTGGTGCCATATCCATTTAAAGAAAAAGTTCACAAGTAAAGTACCATGTTTTTGTTTCCATTTAATTTATGCCTTGTTTTAGTGTATGTCAGTTGTCAACTTTGGGCAATTTGCATTGATTCAGCCATTGCTTTCTTCTTTTTGAATCAAGCACTTAATTAACATTATGTAAACTTATAAATTATAATCATCCTCACTATAATGAGTAATGACATCGATCAATCTTAATTAACCAGCTTATATATTATGCTTATCCAATCGTATCTGGCCACATCCAGAGAATTTAAAGTAGTTAATTACTTAATTTCCAATTAATCGAGGTAAATCTATAGAGGATATCATATGATCATATCGATCAACAGCTGTCTCAATGGCAGACTCCCACATGTCTAGAGTAGAGCCATCTTTATTCTTTGGCACAGAAGATAAAAAGAACCTCTAACGTTATAAAGCATCTCCTAATTTTTATTTTATTTTTCTTAAATATGTTTCGGGACCTACCAATATCAATCAGCACGTACTATAGCGCAATCCAGATATCTACTTTTGTGATCAAGCAAATGAAATTCAAAATGAATCCGAATTTTTGGCACGATCACCCGGTTAATTTTTATTAAAATAGTTTCATACTTTCGTTAGCACATGAGGTGTTATAATATGATACAAGATAGTGATATATAGTATTTAAATAAATTAGATAAATTAATAGATTATGTCACACATATATGCGGAGAAAGAACGATAAAATTTAGGAATTAAATTTAGAGATGTTTTTTATTACGGTTAATATATATAAGGTGTCAAAGTTTAAACCTTAATTGATTGATGGAGATTTGTGAAATCTCCGGACACCCAAACAATGGCCATTCCTCCTACAATTGATCAATTGAATGAAGTTTGAAAGTATAAAACATAGTGTTTTACCTATTATTGTCCTCAAGTTTGGTTAATTATTGGAACTTGAAATTGTAATATGTTCACGTTTGTGTAATTGGTCTTCCTCTTGTCACGTTTGCTAAAGCAAATAATTGTTTAAGTCCACTGCATCATCATCGCGATGGTCCATGCATATATTATTGCTACCTTTCTCTGTTTAGGATAACATTTTAGTAATTAACTTGCACGACACGTGTTTCACATTAGTGAAGCACCTATATATATATATTTAAAATTTCATTAATTTAATACTCTTTAAATTAATAATTTTAATCAAATTATAAGTTAATATATATATTTGTTGAATGTCGTTATAAAAAATATATGGTCTCACTCATTTTATAAATTATTTGCTAAAAATTGCATATAGGATTATATATATATATATAGAAATTATCCTATCAGTGCATCCTGATAAAATTATATAAGGATATTGAATGTGAGCCACTCGTTTTACATACTTTGACTTGGTATGTATGCACTTATCAAATCACTGTTATAAAAGAGTGGCTCATATTCAATATCCTGATAAAGTTATATCAGTGCATCCTGATAGGATCGGGACCATATATATATATATATATATATATGAAATATGAATCAATCAATTCCTGATTTATATTAAATTTCAAGCGAATTTGGATCCCATTCTAATTTTTTATAAACAATTTGAAAGTTTTTAGAGTTTTTTTATTTTTTATTTTATTTTATTTTTAAATTTGGAATACAACAACAGGATTACAACAATTGAAATACAGATCCAGGACATGATTACATGATTACAACAACAACTGGGGCCCATCGAGAATCAACTTCCAAGCGCAGCCCAAACTGAAGCTCTCACGGACAGGGAGAGAGAACCCACATGAAGGAGGGACAACCACCCACACAAAGTGGGACAACACCCATGTTTTTAAATGGGCCAAGGAAAATTTGCATAATTCTATGCACACACTAGGTCTTGAACCTTGGTGGTGGGGGGTTCCCAAAGGAAGGCCCACTACTATGGCAAGGGACCATGTGTAAAGTTTTTAGAGTTGAATTCTCATGTTGCAATAAAAAAATTATTTAATGTCATCGATATTCGTGTGCTTCATAAAATAATACACATTCAATCTCATCATAAAATAATAAATATCAAATTTATTGATTAATTAATAGAGTGATTCTATGCGCAACCGGGGTCGCGCAACCTTTGCGGCCCCGTAGTGCAATTTTTGTAAGAGACATGTGGGTCCGTGCATTTAATACGTGGGACCCACATGTTTTTTTTTCAAAATACACTACGGGGCTACAAAGGTTGCGCGACCCCGATTGCACAAATCATTTCTCTAATTGATATCTCGTTCATTTAATATATTTTATAGGGTCCCAACTTTATTAAATTATAGAGATTATATTGTATATAGTTACTAATAAGTAACAACAATCCTCTATCAAAAAAAAAAAAAAAAAAAACAACAACAACAACAATCCACTTCTTCACTCAAATTGTTTTTAGTTCAATTGTCACCTTCACTGCCAATTTCGATTCTTGAATTAAGCCGATTAAAGATTTGTATGTTAATTTTGCATATATTTTTTAAATATTACATTAATTCGGGATTTATGGTGGGGTACAAGCTCAAACCCACAACCCCATGTATCACTAGGGCAACTACATCTTGTTTTTAATTTTACGTTCTTTTAAAATGTAGATAGTAGAACTCAAACCCCCAACCACCAATGTGGAAAAGAGGTGCACAACAACATGTACTAAGGGATGTTCTTGATAATTTATGTGGCTATGGTCTAGGAGGGGTGAAAAGAAATTTTAATACTTGATTAGTACAATCGAACTATTAGATCAATGTATCTGAAAGGAAATTTCAAAGAACTTACGTGATTAAAATGGACAATTTGTACTTTTTCCTTTCCTTGTCTTTTCTTTTCAAAATTGATTTCCAAAGAGATTGGGAGTAGATGAATATTTAACATTATTAATAGTCATCAATAATAATTAAACTACTGTGTCCCACCAAATGGAATCTTTTGCCGCATTAATTACCAAGTAAAAAAATATTTAATTATTTCAGTAAAATTAATTGAAATTGACCGAGGTCAGCTCCTGGAATTAATATAATTGTTTTTTTTTTTTCTTTCTCTTTTGTTATTGACCAGTGTAGAAAGAAGAAAGAAAATCTCTTCCAATAAGAAGCAATTAAGTCAGTAAAAGAGGCATAGCCTTGTTTAGAAAGAAAACATGCAACCTGCTTCATCAACAAACTTGAAAATATAATTAATATTTGCAGGTTTGCACATACAACTTTTTATTTTTATTTTTAAAAAAATATTACATTAATTCGAGATTTTAGGAAGGAGGATTCAAAACCACGAACTCTCTGTATAGGTGCGAGGAGTATACCATTTGAACAACCTCATCTTATTATATAGTATTAAAATTACAGGTTTTATTTTTTGAAATATTACAAGTTGACCAAACAAGTAATTAAAAAAAGTAGTCATGTGAATAAGCACGTGCGATCCATATGTGGAACAGAAGCCGCCGCGGCAACGGCGAGGGAGCCGTGTTGGGAGTCCAGTGACAGTCTGTACAGTAAAGCAACACCCAAAGAAGAGGTGTTGAAAAAGCGATCAGTCTGACCAATCAACAGCGACTGTCGGCGTGCCCAGATCACAGCCACGTGCCATTCTCTTCAATGCGTCAACGATCTATCGTCTCACTTTAATTTCAAGATTTGCGGCTATCAGTCTCAACAAACAACACCACTCAACACTGGCTTTGACTATTTTTGACATTTTCATTTCCACTTGATTTCATTATGGAATATATTTCCATGCATTTAGGCCATTATTGTATAGAATAGGACTAATTTTAGTTCTATATCTTACGTGCAAGAAATTTATTTCACCAATGTGGGAATCAATTTATACTTTTATTATTTTTAATTTATTTTATTTTTTTATATATTTTAATAATTAATAAAATATTTTATTTTTAAAATAATAATTTTCAATTATTTTAAACTGTGCATACATTCAACATTTCATTCATCGTCTCCAATTTTATTTTCTATATAACTATTTTATCAACGTGAGGTAGAGTTATTTAATCCCATATGTTTTTTTTTTTTTTTTTAAATAGTCTTCTTTTATTTATTTTATTTAATAATTAAATTTTATATATCTTATTATAATATTTAAAATATTATAAGGTAATTAGCTGGTTCTTCGAGATTTTTGAAATCAACATTAGTTTTGGTATTGATAAACAAAGACTAGTTTAAACCTTAAAATGAGCTATGACGACACTTTTAAGGATAAAATCGTAAGGTTCAGTGCATCAAAACATATGATATCCCGCTATAGGAATTGAGTACACCACCCAAATCTTGTCATTATAGTGTTGCTTGAGGTAAAATTATAATTTCACTTTGGATACATGCATTTCATCAAGCTTTTAAATTCAATTTTGACGTCTTAGTACTATTTTTAGATTCCCCGAAGAGGTTGAGGTCCTTGAGCAACAACCCTAGCTAGATAACAAAAAATTCAATTGTTGAAAGCTTCTCTAACCTAAAAGCATGAAGCCGGCATGCACATGAAACTCATTCGCTAGTGCTTATTCTACATCAAATCATATTTGAAACACATGATCAAAATTTATCTAAGAATGGTTAAAATATGTAGGAAAATCAATCACGTACGTAACCATTCACCATTATATTATAATTCGATAACTAATAATAACCATTCACGTAACCGTAGACAGCTTGTATAGTAGCATTGTCCTGGTTTTGTTGGATATATAAACATTGATCAACATGTTTTTTATGTTTATTTTATTTTATTTTGTTGTCTAGCTTTTGGCATCTAGTCACATCCAATAATACCTAAATTATAATCATTCTAATTTAAATTGGGGAATATGTAACAGAGATACATGAACTTATGCAGAAGAAATATATTGGTTGTGTGAAAAATACACCTATAAAAATATGTCCTACACGAAATAAACTATTATGGCAGACAAAGAAAGTGCAATTTGTCTCTTAGAGGGAAAAAAATGTGCAACAAATTCACTTTTTGATCCGTATTTCATTTTCAATGTCCATTCAAATATTAGATCAATAATACAAGATTATGTTACTGCTTTTCAAGTAAACAAATTGACGTGGATAGTGGATCATAAAAGCTTCTGACATCGAAATCGTGTCTACTCAAAGGTAAAATTATCGATTTGTTCCGCGGTCATTTTAAGGATAAAAACCGAAATCCAGACGTCTCAAAGACAGACAATACATAGTGAATGATGATGACTTTCTTTACGTGTTTATAACAAAATGATTTGAAATTTTCTAATATTATTTTACTTCTTTTTATCTTATATCATGATTGTGTAAACTTTATATTAAAAAATTTGGATTTATATAGATATATATATATATATATATATAAATATAGTGTTCTTTCTAGGCTTTTGAAATATCAAGTAAAAAGTGAGTGAGGCCCATAAAATGTCTCAATTGAATTGAAAAGTATTGACGGGGCCATGTCACCTACCACAAAGGTCCACGAATCCATGGGCCCCATAAGGCCATGACATATTTACATCATCGTCCGATACGGAAATCGACGGTCATAAATTTAAGAAATGGACAAGTAGCGGGTCCCACTCCCACAGACAGAGGTACAGAATTTTGCCGACCTTCAGATGATATCATGACAATCGTCAGATTATATATATAGTTATATACTAGTCCCATCAACATCCGATAAGAGAGTCAAAGTGTTGACGGAGAGGATGTTGTTGATGTGGCGGTGAAAAGTGTTATTTTCCGGTGAGGAACAGCGTAGGGGCCGCTGAAGATACGCGGCGTCGGCAGTGTCTCAGACAAGAATATATTTGTGAGTTGTAATAACACACCCACCGCACGTGCTCGAAAAAATATTAGAAAGTGGTGTTGTGTTTTTTTCTTCTCCATAGATCGTGTCGATGTTCTTTAGAATATCAATCTTTGTATTAAAGATAGAAGATACGCGCAATCTTTAAGCGTTCATGTACTCAATCATTGAAATAAATAAAATTTTGTTTGATATGAATGTTTTAAAATATGGTTTTAAACGAATAGAAATTTAATCTCTTATTTTTTATTTATTTTTTTTACAATGAAAATTATCATATTCTTAAGTTTGATCAAATTGTATTGTATTTTAAAGTAGATTTTCATGAATTCTGTAGAAATATTATTTAACGATTTGAAACTCATGGTAAATGTATCAAAAAACACTTTCTTGTAAAGAAGATTGATTTGTAGTATAAAAATGTTCTAAGAAAAGACTAATATAATTTAGGGTTATTGGCACTAATCCCTACTGAACTTTAGACGAGTTTACATTTTACCCTCTGAACTATAACTTATTGGCAAAATCTAACTGTAGATGCCTCCTCAAATAGTTGTTCAGGGGACAATAAACCAAACTGTTTACCGATTAATGAGAATTCAAGAGGTTTAACTTCTATAAAAAAAAAAGTTCAGTGGCTAAAATACAAACCCGTGTAAAATTCAGGAGGGTCTAGTCCCAATAATCCTATAATTTATGAGGATAGTACATAATGTACTACATATTGTCAGGGATTATACGTGCTATCTTGTGTGTTTAACACGTGTATTGAAAAGAAAAAAGTGTGGATACATTGGATGTATCATTAAATTAGCTTCTTCTTCTTCTTTTTTTTTCTTTTTAAAATAGAAAAAAAAAAAAAAAAAAAAAATAGGTAGATGAGTGTATCATTAAATTGAGGCAACATAGGAAAATTGAAATTGGCAGTTCCATCGCGATCGCAGAGACACGGTGTAGGTTGTATGTATAAATATGAATGGGGTCCAGAAAAGTATAACGTTATTCTGCAAATGGATTTGGTAGCCTACAGGAAGGGGTCTCAGAAGTCAGATGAGGGTTAGCCCAAAGCCAATTAATGTTCAATAATTGTACCTCGAAATGCGAACCCATTAATAAGTTTTGCAGAATCAGATACAACTCCATCCCTTCAAAATACCATTTTCAATTACATTGGGCTGCTTTGGTTTGGTGGTTCAAGATATTTAATGTTTCAGATTCGCTATAATAATAATAATAATAATAATATTAATAAACTGTTTTTCTTTTTTCTTTTTTATTTATTTAAATATATACATCAACATGAAAACGTGAATGCAGCAGAGAGAAATAAAGTTCCACACATCTATTTACTAATATTTTAGTAACTTCACATGGTAAAATTTAATAAGAGGATCATGCCTGCAGACTGGATACGTTTCATTTGGGCCTCAACTTGTAGGCTTGGGCTATCAACTTGTATATCTCAGCCCATCTGAAAACTGCATGCTTCTTATAGAAAAGAAGAGTACAAAAGTGAACCAGTAATCCACCCAACACAACAAGCTAAACAAAATAAAAATTACATGAACTCAATCAAAAAACAACATCCTTCCAATTCAACATGATGAAAAATAGAGAATTGTCTCTAAAATCTTTAGAGATGGATGCCCATAGTATAATAAGCTTTATCACACAAAAAATTGTCTTTCACCATGATATTATTGTTGCAGGAAAAGCAATAAAGTTTCACCAGTACTTGTAGTACCATTATTGAAGAGAAAAGAACAAGCAGCCAAACATAATACAGCAAAGATAACGCAAAAATTGAAATTAGATGCCATTACATGAATTTCTTGGTCGACACTACTTATACCAGGCATAAAATAACCTAGCCTCTAGCTCTTGATTAAGCATAAGTCTTATTTTAATCTTAATCCTCGAAACTAAACAAGCTGCAAGCTAGTCACGTCACTTTTCCAACACTAGACATAACTATTCTTCAATCTCCTCAAATAAGATTAAAAAAAAAAATAAGGAAACTATAACAAAGAAAAATAAAAAAATCAGACTTCACACAAACTAGTGGCCCAGTCCAAAAGGACTAAATACCCTGATTGGCATTTTATTTTTTTATCATAAACAAACATTTTATTAACAAAAAGTGAACAAGCAGTCCAGTAAAAGGACCTTATACCCAAAAGAAGGATCACCGAGCATATACAAAAAGTAAAATTCCCTGATTAGCATTTTACTTCTTCTTTGATGCTCCAACATCAAACATAGTAACTACTAACTAAGACTTCCCAAGTTCAAGAAATTCACATATTGCTCACAATATAACTGCGATTATCTTAAACCCGAACTGTAAAATTTTCCCAAGTGCCCATGAAAAAAGAATAAAAAACAAAGGAAAAACTTATTTTAGTATGGTTCCTACTCTTTTTTTACTAGAGACTAAAACAGCAATGAACCAGTCTTAGATAATCATAATCCTTTCATTTCATGACTATAATAGAAGTTCTTAAGTCCAAAGAATACTTACCAGAGGCGCATATGCAATGTACAACCGAGTAGAATAGCGACCAGTTACTATGCACAGAAGCACATGCATTGGAATAAGGTTAATAATAAAGGTATACCCTCCCCAAGAGCAAACCTGAATGACAACAAAACAATAATATGATAATGGGTTAAGAAAAGAAAGAGCACAAACAAAAATTATGCAGACAGATCTTACCATATAAAAGTATGCTATAGCATTTAAAGTATCCAGTATTCAATGTCTGCAGACAATACATAACTAAAATCAGAAAACAATCAACTCAAAGTTAATAAAGTAGAAAATTCTAGTAAATTCCGTACAGTACCAATAACAATGGAAAAACTATTAGCCAGTAGGTTGAATCTGTTATTGCTTCAAAAAATAAACTTAGGACTACAAGGGGCGAAATAAATCTTGCCTTATTAGAGGAAAATTAACCTTTATATAAAGATAAAAAGTGATAATCAAAGCAAAGATAGCCACAGCCTCATTGTCATAGCTTCCAGCCACAGATCGAGATATATAAACAAGCAAAGCTAAGCATTGGTCTCGATCTATTTTTTACCAGTAATCCTTGCAGGAACACTTCCCTCCAACAAAATGATGGAATCTATTTGAATCTCTTAAGATAATAGGACGTTCCATGATTTTAGATACAAACTTCATAAACACATGGCAATCACCGCAAACACGAATGTTCTTCATAATTCTTATGGGTGTCCCTCCTTGGGGTTTTTTGATCAAACCAAATGCCAAAGCAAGTTTCTCACTGTGGTAGCAAATAGATTCGGATTTTTCTTCCTCCTTCACATCATGTAGAACATATTTTGCATTAGGAATAAAGCCAGCTTCCTGCAGCTTTTTGATCAGTTTGCTTAGTTCTTTGTATATAATTTCTGTTTCTGGATGACTTCGATCCGCTGCTACAAACTTGTGGACTTTGTTATCTATTTCAATCCAACTGTAAGCAGCGAATTTCTTCACGTTCTTGCTTTTCATGAGAGACCTCAAGGATGCCACATCTTCCCATCTTCCACAAGTGGCATACATGTTGGAAAGCATGATGTAAGGACTGGCATTGGATGCATCTAATTCAAACAAACACCTTGCTGCCATTTCTCCATTGTCGATGTCACCTTTCATGGCACAGATGGATAAAAGGGTGGACCAAATTAGGGAATTTGGTTTATGGGGCATACTTTTAATCAGATCCACTGCTTTATCTATGTAACCAGAACGACCAAGGAGATTAACCATACATGCATAATGATCAAGAGAAGGTGTCAATCCATGCAATTCACTGATTGAATCAAAATATCTTTGTCCCTGTTCAAACAAAGCAGCATGGACACAAGCCGATAGAACAGCTACAAAGGTAAAACTATCTGGTTTTAAATTTTCTTGCAACATATTTTCATATAAGGCCAAGGCCTGTAAATCCTGTCCATTTTGTGCATAGCCATTGATCATGGCGTTCCAAGTAACCACGTTCCTTGTCGGCATCATAGTGAATACAATCCAAGCATCATCCGTAACTCCACATTTACAATACATATCAACTATGGCACTAGAGACTAGCAAATCATCATCAACTCCCAAAAGAATCGCTTTTCCATGAACAACCTGACCATGATAGAGAGATGCCAGTTTGGCACAGGAACTAACCACGCTTGAAATAGTAAAACCATCGGGCCTTACATCTTCTAATAGCATCTCACCAAATAACATTAAAGCATCCTCTTCCTTTCCATGTTGTGCATAACCAACAATCATTGTTGTCCAACAAACCTTATCCTTTTCTCTAATCACACGGAAAAGCCTACCCGCCTCGTCTATACACCCACATTGAAAGTAAGCACCAAGAACATTTGAAACTGTAACTTGATCAGGCCTCAAGCCGAAACCCTGCATTTCACGAAACAATTCAATGCATTTCTGAGGATGTCCATTTTTCAGATACCCTGAAATCATCAAATTCCACGAAACCACGCTCTTATTATTCATTTGATTGAACAACCACCTTGCCTTATCAACCTCTCCACACTTTGCATACAAATCAGTCAAAGCATTCGAAAGGAAAACATTACCTCCTAAATTACCAACAACAATCCTCCCGTGAATCTGCTTCCCGCGCTTCAAATCCAATAACTGCGAACACGCAGTTAACGCACTCACGTGACTATAATCCGTAGGCTCTAATCCATCTTCTCGCATTCTCGAAAAAACCAGCAATGCCTCTTTTGAAAAACCATTACCTGAAAAACCGGCAATCACTGTATTATAAGAAACAGAATCGCGGAACGGCATTTGATTAAACACTGCCCTCAAATCCTCAGCAGACCCAGATTTCGCAAGCGCAGAGAGCATAGCATTCCACGAAAAAATATCTCTAACTGGCATTTCATCGAACAGGTTACGAGCATCGGATAGTTTCCCAGATTTAGCATACAGATGAAGGAGACGATTGTGGAGGAATGTGTTGGTGGGTTCATAGTAATGGAGGTCCATGTGGGATTTCAACCTCTTGGCTTGTTCAACATCGCTGGCTCGAGCGCATTCGAGAACAAGGCGAGTGTATGCTTCTTCAGTGGTGGCTCGGCCATAAGAGTAGAGTGAGTCGATGGCTTGGCGGAGCTTGTGCTTTGCTTTCATTTCCTGATGACTTGAATATTTGAATGACAGTTTTCTGTTATGTGTTATGGCGCCCAAACCAGTATTAGATAAGTCCAGTGTCCCACTGTTTATTATTCAGTGACAACTGACAAGTGTATAAGTTTGTCAAGATTAGGTTCAGTGAATAAAAGTTGAGTAGGTGACACCACCTAAGATACCAAAGTCTGATCGATCAACTAGACAAAGTACATGGTTTTAATTTTGAATAATGCTTGGGTACTGACCCCACTAATAGAAGTGTAGCACGATCTTTTTTCTTTTATTTTTTGTATTTACTCATAAATTGAGTCACGTGTTATAATCTCATCGTTGGGGTCAGTATTTTGAATACTGACCGGTCAGTACCTAAACATTATTCTTTAATTTTTATTCATCTCAGTAGTGAAAACTAGAACCATATTTCATTTGGACAATGTTTGGGTACTGACCCCCCAATGGGGTGTTGGCACAGAGCCCATTTTAGAAGAATGCAAAGAAATAAATGTAAAAAGTGAAAGAAAAAATGCCATGTGCTAACATCCCATTGGTGGGTCAAGCATTTTCTATTTCATTTATGTTTCTTATATTCATAATTAACGATTTGGATGAGATACATAGTACCATAATCTGTATCAATTGAAGGGTGTAGCGGGATGCACCATACATCTCCCACTATGATTTCATCATATGGCATGATCACATTGGGAGATATATGATGCATCTTCTCTCCGATTTAAAGCCTAAACATGTATTAGGTAACATATATAAATGAGGTGATTTGGTATAAAAGTGTTGAATATGTATTAAAGTGAGTTCACCTTCCAAGTTACGTTGCAGCCTTTATAATATCTATCTGCTTAAATTATAATTGCTAGCAACTTTCACTCTTCTTCCATAAGCTCTCTCCTGTCGTTAGATGAGCTATCATTGACTACGGTTTCCTGTAATAGCTTTCTGCTCTACCTCATTCATGATTCATCATTAGATTTTGATTTCTTACTTGAAAATTAGTAGTAGATGACATGATATTAAAATATTTTTGGCTTAACATTATTCTTGAATTCAAATCTCAGTAGTCCAACAGTTGCACAGTTTTTTGTAAGAATACGTACAATACGTGTTTCTGCAGTTGTAATTTGACGAGTAGTTGTGTTGACATATTCGTGACGTTAAGTTCGATCAACTTCACTGGGTTTGAGCAAGTCTAGTGCCTGCACTCAATTGACCGGCGCTGTATAATAGGACACGCGCAATCCTGAGCTCATGAATTGACTGTTGACAGCAGATTTTACCAGTGCGGGAATGAATCAGGGAACAACATTTGCAGGCCTTTTGTAGTTTTCTATTAGTATCAAAAATCCCAGATAAGATCAATAATGACGGCAAATTTGACTAGTATTTATTAAAAAAAATATAGCTTGCAGGTGGTAAATAGAGGGTTTCATTCATTAAATAAAAGGAAAAAAAAAATTGGTTGGGTAACTTGTCAGTTGGCACTTTAAAGTTTAAAGGTGCATGATCCAATATCTTATAAAAGAAAAAAACAAAAAAGGGTCCAATTTCCCACAAGTATAGGTTGTCTTACACGCGCCCTGACTCAGTTTCAGACCAAAGTAGATATATTGTCAGTGTCTGTGTTTAATTCAAAAACAAACCAAACCAAACCAAACAGTAAATATGTAGTAATTGAATTGCGCTCCTAGTTTTATTTGTTTCTTCAAACAATCTTGAAGACACAACACAACCCAACTTCTCCATTTTCATTCTTCTCTCTCTCTCTCTGTCTGTGATTGTCATCATTAACAAAAAGAGATAATACTCTATACAATTATGTCTTCGTGTAAAGGCTTTATCTAATCTATCTCTTCCTTAAAAGTCAAGCAAAGTTAGTAAGAATAATAGAGAATCGGCTCAAGCAAAAAAAAAAAGTGAAAGCGACCGCCACACCCACAAAACACTTCACACGAAGCTTCACTACACATACATATGTCTCATTTCTTCAGAGACAAAGCCTTGTCGTCAGATTCCAAGAGACACAACAACAACATGCCCGTTCGCGCTATCCAAGACCTCGCCTCTCCCTTCCACGACCCTCCTCTCGAATTTTCCGACTCCGACCTCCGGGAAACGGCATACGAGATCCTCGTCGGAGCCTGCCGGACCTCCGGCGGAAGACCCTTGACCTACATCCCGCAATCGGAGAAAACCGACCGGGCGCCGGCTCCTGCTGTCGGGGCGCCGTCGCTGCAGCGATCTTTGACGGCGAATGCGGCGAGCAAAGTCAAGAAAGCTCTGGGGATGAAATCGGTGAAGAAGAGAGGCGGCGGCGATTCGGCGAAGGTGAAGCGAGCCGTTACGGTTGGGGAATTGGTGAGGGTCCAGATGCGGGTCTCGGAGCAGACCGATTCAAGAATCAGGAGAGCTTTACTTAGGGTTGCTGCTGGTCAGGTGTGTGACATCGTGACAATAATTTTCTGATTGATTGCTGACTAATGTTTTAGCTTAATAAAAAATTAATCAAGTTGTAATTTTTTTCTTAGCTTTATAATAATTCTGGATTAATTTTGATTTCTGAGAAACAGAGAAAGCGAATTGTAGCTGTTTCCTGATTGTCTGATTTACAAAAAAGAAAGGAAACCATTCAATTTCATTTATCTTTATTATATTTGATCAACTAAATTGGGAGTAGTAGTTTTAAATTGTTGTCTCGATTTACATAATGAGCTAGTTTATCTTTACTAGGGTCTAGGCATATGCACATTATCTTAAACTAGTGTAGTGTAGTGTAGTTTGTTATTAAAACTTGCTATTTATGTGTTTTTATCAGCTAGGAAAACGCATAGAATCGATGGTTCTGCCGCTTGAGCTATTGCAGCAGCTCAGGTCTGCAGATTTTCCCAACCAGCAAGAATGTGAAGCTTGGAAGAGGAGATATTTCAAGCTTCTTGAAGCTGGACTCCTTTTGCATCCCCGTCTGCCATTGGATAACGCCAGTACTGCTCCACAGAAACTTCGGCAAATAATTCACGGGGCCTTGGAAAAGCCCTTGGAAACTGGAAAGAACAATGAATCGTGGCAAGTTCTTAGGAGTGTTGTTATGTCACTTGCTTGCAGATCATTTGACGGGTCTGTTCCTGAGGCATGCCACTGGGCAGATGGATTTCCACTAAATCTAAGAATCTACCAAATGCTTTTAGAGGCTTGTTTTGATGTTAATGAAGAAACATCTGTTATTGAAGAGGTTGATGAGGTTCTAGAACTCATAAAGAAGACGTGGCCGGTCCTCGGAATTAATCAGATGCTGCATAACCTTTGTTTCTTGTGGATTTTATTTCACCGATATGTTGCAACTGGCCAAGTGGAAAGTGACCTATTATTTGCCGCCAGTAATCTGTTAGAGGAAGTTGAAAAGGATTCAAAGGCCACCAGGGATGCAAATTATTCCAAGATCGCGAGTTCTACATTAAGTATAATATTGGGTTGGGCGGATAAAAGGCTTATTTCATACCATGATATTTTCGACAGTGATTCTACTGATTTGATGCAAAGTGTTGTTTCTCTTGGGGGTTTATCAGCTAAAATACTGGTAGAAGATATCTCTCAAGAGAATCATAGAAAGAGAAAAGATGTTGATGTGGCTTGTGATAGGGTTGACACATACATAAGATCTTCCCTACGCACTGCTTTTGCTCAGGTAAGTTAAGTAGTTAACATCATTCAGCGTATTCCCTACTTTCAGCTAAAATTAATTTATTGTTCTGCTCTTGTAAATGTGATTAAGTCTCTTGATTTGTATAATGGCAGAAATTGGAAAAGGTAAAATCTAGCAAGCGTTCATCAAGAAAGGGGCAACATCAGCTTCCATTCCTTTCTATTCTTGCCCAGGAAGTTACTGAACTGGCTTTCGACGAAAAAGCAATGTTTAGTCCAATACTGAAGAGATGGCACCCTCTTGCAGCCGGTGTAGCTGTAGCCACCCTTCATTCTTGCTATGGGAAAGAGCTGAAGCAATTTGTTTCGGGTATTACGGAGTTGACACCTGATGCTATACAAGTGCTGAGAGCTTCTGACAAATTGGAGAAAGATCTTGTGCAAATTGCAGTTGAAGATTCAGTAGATAGTGAGGATGGCGGGAAGTCAATAATACGGGAGATGCCTCCTTATGAGGCTGAAGCCGTAATTGCCAATCTCGTGAAGACGTGGATAAGTATTAGAGTGGACAGATTGAAGGAATGGGTTCCCAGGAATCTGCAACAAGAGGTATGTTTTTAGATAGGGACGCTTTTGATATCTAGTTCAGAATTAATTGAATGGGATGGTCTATTGAATGTTATTAAGATCTCGATCTGGTCCTGCACCTGTTGATCTACTTGCAGATTTAATTAGAATCACTAGTATCTGGGATTGGGACAGGGACTGACTTTTGAGTGACCTGAGTTTTGGATGCATGCATAGTCTCGAAAAGATGCAGGCATTGGTTATATCTCTGTTCCCATCGTTTAGATTTTTATCCCATGGTTAAATAAATTACTAAAATTATGATTCTCTACTCTTAGGAGTTTAGGGTTATTTGGTTTCTCTTTTGCATGAGCGGAAGGGGTGATGATCTGAGCTGTAATGCTGGTAGAGCCCCTTGAGTGTTGTAAACCAAAGCTTAACTTTCTGCCTTAGCTTCAAAAGTATCTTCATCTTCTAATAATATCAAAATTGTTGTCTACTATTGCCTTTTTTTTTCTAGCTCCAAAAGTTTTATCTTTATATTTATATGTACTGCTAAATAGTAAGTTTATGTATGTTTAGTAGTCCATGACAATTAGTTGGTAAGCTTTATTTTTTATTTTTTCACTTGCTATCTTATGTCACTCCAAAATATCATGCGAATTGTAACTTTCTACTGATTGTTTAACCTAACTTGTCAACCACTTTTTTGTAGGTTTGGAATCCACGGGCAAATAAAGAGTGCTTTGCTCCTTCTGCTGTTGAAGTTCTTCGAATTGTAGATGAAACTTTGGATGCATTCTTTCTGTTGCCAATACCCTTGCATTCAGTCTTGCTTGCTGAATTGATGACTGGTCTTGACAGTTGTCTTCAACATTACATATTGAATGCGAAATCCGGATGTGGTATGTTGTGTGCACAACCTGTGAATTATTTTATTAGTCAATCTCTATAATAACTGCAAATTCTTTCATCATATACAGGAAACCGAAATACTTTTGTTCCCGCTATGCCTGCTCTGACTAGGTGCACAACAGGATCCAAATTTAGTGTGTTTAAAAGGAAAGAGAAGTTGCAAATATCACAGAAGCGGAAATCCCAGGTTGGGACTGTGAATGGGGATAGCTCCTTCGGAATACCACAACTATGTTGTCGCATTAATACTTTCCATCACATTCGCACACAGTTGGAAGTCTTGGAGAAGAGGACAATCAACCAATTAAGGAATTCTGAGTCCCCTTACGTGGATGATATTGCAGATGGGATGGCTAAAAGGTTTAAGCTTTCAGCTGCTGCTTGTGCGGACGGGATCCAACAACTCTGCGAGGCAACAGCGTACAAGGTCATCTTCCAGGAACTAAGTCATGTTCTTTGGGATGGCTTGTATATTGGGGAAGTTTCATCTGCTAGGATCGAACCGTTTCTTCAGGAGCTTGAGCACTATTTGGAAATTATATCATCGACAGTGCATGATAGAGTCAGAACGCGCTTTATTACTGACATTATGAAAGCTTCTTTCGATGGGTTCCTGTTGGTTTTGCTTGCTGGAGGCCCTTGTCGAGCATTCACTCGTCAAGATTCTGAAATAATAGAGGAGGATTTCAAGTTTCTTATGGAACTATTCTGGTCCAATGGGGATGGGTTGCCAGCTGACTTGATAGATAAATTCTCAACCTCGGTTAAAAATGTCCTACCGTTATATCATAATGATTCCGAGAGTTTAATAGAGCAGTTCAAACATTTGGTGCTGGAAAGTTATGGCTCTTCTGGTAAATGTAGGCTTCCATTACCTCCAACCTCCGGGCAATGGAATTCCACTGAACCGAACACCATCCTGCGAGTTTTGTGTTATCGGAATGATGAGACAGCTGCAAAATTCCTTAAGAAGACTTACAACTTCCCTACGAAATTGTGAGGTCGGGGTGTGTATAACTAATGATTTAACGGTTCAACCTTCAGGTGAAAATTTGCTAGAATGCTATTCTTGGCTTGGCTTGGCTTTGCCTGTATTTATTACATCACGGTCCATAAATCAAAAACTTCTACAGTCATCTTTTCCGTGGGAGCTTTCGTTTTGAGTTTGAGCTTGAGCTTCCAGACAAATACAGCTCTTGTATAGTAATTTTATTGGTCGGATTCTTTTCGTTCGAAGCCTTTCTCACCAGTTTTTAAAGAAGTTAAAAGTGTATAGGAGCTGTGAGAGTTGAGGTTTTATAATTCTCTAAGAATGGTGTGGGCATTGAATGTTAGACATAGTGAGCTTGAATTATTTATTTATTGGTATTCTGAGAGGACAACTCTTCTATATAATAACAGTGTTTACAGTTTTTTGACAGACAAAGTGAGGTTCTTGGGTTTCTTACTTATAAGTTTTCGTTTTCTGATCTGCGTTTTGGTATATTTTGGGAAAGTGATGAACTGCAGGCTGTAGAGATAAAAAGCTTTGTAATTTTGAAGTTATTTGTAAATAGTCTTTCTATTGTCAGTTCGTCCTGACAATAAATATATCAGGACGAAGAATGCGGACCACAGATTATGGAGAAGTTTTGACAACTGTACACTTTGAGTTAAAGTATGTAAATCTAATGGTCCACATTCTTCGTCCTAATATATTTATTGTTATGACGAACTGATAATAGAAAATTTGTATTTATAGATATGTTATTTATAACTGGCAATTTGTTGTTTAATACACGGTGGGCTCTGTTTTGTACTATGATCTTTACAAGATATATAAAGCCATTATTTTGTGTAGCTTTCAAAATTGAATCGCGGGCTAAGACAATCTCCAACCGGTCTCCAATTCTTTAAAATGGAGAGGGGGTTTAGGTCCAACCATTCTCTAAAATGAAGATCTTATTTGGATCTAAATCTCAATCTCCATTTTACTATTCACATTTATATAACTTTTTATTTATAAATCTAATTACTATAAAAATTATACCATTAAAAATATTTTGGTAAAATCTATCAATAATATTTACTATATTTAATTATATATTTTTTAAAATTTTTTATTTATTACACTTTTTTAATAAGTATTTTAATTCAAAACAAATGTTATCAAATCATCAATTTTTATATATAATTAACATTTAATATAATAATTAACTCCAAATAAGTCAATAAAACAAAATAATAGTATACAAATGAAGCAAAACCAATTTAAATTTGTGACTTAAAAGTCATATCAAAATCATTAGATGTAAAATAGTTAAGTATGACTAATTATAAAAAAGATAAGAAAATTTTAAATGTAAATTCATTATAAGTTAGTAAATTATTATCTAAAATAATTACATAAAAACAATTCTATTAAAGAAAGTTTGAGAATAATTGTAATAATAAAATTATAGAAATGGAATCTTCCAAGAATCTTCCATTTTCAGTCTCCAAAATGGAGAAAAATTTGGAGACCGATTGGCGATGGCTTAACTGTAGGTATTGTCTTATTGGCAGCCGAAAGAATCAATTTGGATAGTAAGAGCATCCCCAATAGGTCGGAAACCAACACCTCCTTGACTATATTTAAGGAGGCTGGACTAGAATTTGCTCCAACAGCCTCCCTATCTCACTCTCTAAATTATTTTTCGGCCAAAGCCTCCCTAAATCTAAGGAGAGAAGGTTTCCTCCCTATTTTTTTTTCACTCCTCAATTCAATTGAATGGTCAAGATAAATCCACATCATTCATATTCAATGGTCCAAATTCAATGTAAGGAAAATATAAGAAGCCATTTTTTCACTCCAAGCCATTTTTAGAGAGGCTTGGAGTGTTAACTCCTTATATGGCTCCTTATTTGTAAAAAGTACAACTGTCTCCCTAAATATACGGAAAATATAGGGAGCTTGTTAGGGATGCTCTAACAAGGTAAAAGTCAATTGGTATTCAGTCAAAATAACTCACTCAAAAGTCAAAACTGGTTGGTGTTTCTTCCCAAGAAATGGTATATGCTAAAAAAATTAAAGAGTGGAACATATTACAGAGATCTCATGAAATGTTTGCAAAATCTTTTGATTTCTGTAATGGAAATGACAAGCTACACCTCTGTGAAGCCTCTCAAAAGGCTCTGAGTAGTAAGGTTATATTTGAACTACAGACAAGTAATCTAAAAGAAGATATATTGCCTAGTGCCAAGGATTCTTCTTTGTTGCTACACTTTTTCTTGGGCTCGACGTCGCACTAGTTTTCTGCCAAAGAAAAAAAGGTGTAAAACCAGTTAAAGTAGTTTTAGGTTATGTTGGGCCAACTATAAGTACAAAATATAGCAAAAGGTAAACTTTCAGTATACATACCGTCTTTGATTTCTTTGTTTTTCCACGAATCCTGTTCCTTGGAGGTTTCAATTTGTAGATCCGAACCATCCAGTGGTGAGTTGTAAATACCTAAATTGATAACAAGCGAGAGAATTAATTAAAAAAGCTCCAGCAATTCCCTCAAAATGAAAAGTAATAATTTGTAAACAACATATTGAAGCCAATACGATCAGCAGATTGAAAAGGTGGACATAACCCCCAAAATAATCCCACAACAGGTTACGTGAATTCAGGCAAACGGGCTGCATGTGTCATCATGAGGTTATACAGAATCTAAATATGGATTCGAGATTTAATTCAGGCACATTATATAGAACATCTTACATCAGTTTAATTGTTCCCCCCAGAAGTTGTAATCAATTGTACAAGTACTTTCTAAAACAATTGATGTTGCAACTCTCAAATGAACCATAATAGACCTAACAAATAATCATATGTATTGTATTAAATGAAAATAAGATAATCTAACCTCCTCAAAATGCGTAAGTTTGATATATTTCTTCCCAATTTCTGTCCGCCTCACTCTATCAAAGCCTTTACCATCGACATCCACAAACCTGCAGAAAAGATGTACAGAATTAAATAATTACTCCAAATGCCAAATCCAATAAATGTAAATTCATAAGTTCACAGCGAAGGCAGACCTGTAATATGAGAGTTTGTACATGAGACAATTCAGCATGGTTGGAGTGGCCTGAGAATCGATCCGATACTGACCATCTCTCTTTAGAGCAGATGAGAAGGTACAAAATAGTTAGTAACATTGATAAGCAAAATAAATAGTACCAGTGAAAGAAATTAGCCCAAAAGAACATATAATGTATCTCTAACGCACAACTGCGGCAATTGTATCATCAACAAGAATCCAAAAAACAAAAATTCATTTTATTTTATTAGTATTGCTGAGACCAGGAACCTACCAGATAATCAGGTTCCTTAATATGAGGGAAGACACCCCCTCCTATACGAACCATCCACAGAAACTTGTTGATGTCATCACTGGGGTAGCCAACAAGACCTAACAAGTAAGTTTCTTATGAGAATGAGATTCTTTAGGTAATACGAACAGAGCATACAAGTAGAAAAACAAACCTCCAAAGACGACAAGAACATATTTTACATCCAATGAGTTAAATATTTCCCAGGCTGCCTTTTCTGGGGAAGACATGGCAGTACCAACAGTTGCAATATGAGTGTTGTTCCAAGTATTATTGTCAACAATGACAGTTCGATTAGCCATGGCAGTTGTTTGGTATCCATAGTCCCACCAAGATGCAACCTGCAAAAAGTTGTAAGCAACAGTCATGCATATAAAAATTGAAGTCAAGGTGTCACCTAAAACCTTCATTTGGTGAAAGATGTCATCTTATTATCCAAAAAAGTAAAACTCTATTTTGAATTTTTTATTATTATTTTATTTCAAGGCATAATCGACCACAATATTGTATTGGTCATTAAATCCATTAAGGTAAAAATATCTTGCTGAAACAAGTAATATAAATATAAATATCAAGTACTGAAGCTAAGCTATTTTTGGTCATCAGTTTCTGTAGACAACATGCATCATTGAGATGTCATCTGCTGTCTGCTCGAGAGCAGACAGCAACTATCTAAATTTCCTCCCCATAATTTAAGAAATACAACGACGTTTAAATATATTTCAGACAAGCATCATATGATGGAAGTAATAATATCAGATTCTGTTCAAGCTCTTGTAGATGGTTTTTTATAAGAAATAGCTCTATTTAAGTGGGGGTAATGAGAGGCAGCCTTATTTTTATCTCCTTAAAATTCTAAACAAAACCCATTCAGTTTAGACTATTATGTCCAGGAGAAAAATAAAGAGAAAAAAGACAACTTATCATCCACCTCAGTATTGTGCATGTGCAATGGAAAAAACTTCAAAAGGCAAGAAAATGTCTAGTAAACAGGGCAAAAGCTTGGTAGAAAACTCACTTTATCATCCACCTCAGTATTGTGCCGCAACCATGCATATGCCTCTCTAAAATCATCAAAGACATGCAGACCATCATGTGAATGGGACGTTAATACTATAGAGGGGGCTGAATAAGCTTCTGCTGCTGCCCAGACACAATGAACCTACAAAGTGAAAGATCATTTACAGTCAAGACACTTTTATCATCAGCCAATGAGAATAACCTCAAACAAGGACAGCAGAGATAAAAGAAAGCAGTAACTGATGTAGCTTCTCTAGATCAAGGAAAAATCAAACCAGAAATGACCTAAAGATTAGAAGCGATTAATATACTTAAAATACTACTTCTAATCCTGTCATGTATCTGATGGGCCACACAAATTGTTAAGAAATGGTGCCAAATTGACACCAGCAGCCAAAATGTGAACTATTCCTCTCTTCAAGATCAAACTTTTCATGGAAGACACATTTATCTGTTTCAGCTTTCCGTTTTCAGTTCCTCTTAAAGCCCGCCTCCCTCTTTCCTTCCCAAACCAGAAAAATAAGGAAGCTTTTCCTTGTCAACATATATACCCTTCCATTTTCATGTAAATCCTATTTCTTGTATAATTACTGAAGCCAACTTCTGTCAAAAGAAATTACAAACTTATCCACGTCATTTAAAAGGAAGAACTGTCTCGTTACTACTGCCATTAAGTTGTTTGATTCAAAAAACTTAATAATGCAGTCAATATTTTATTTCTCAGTTTACCTACTTTGCTAAGGTTCAAAATTAGTATGATGACATTATAAATTCATTATCAATAATACGTTCGGAGGGGAAACAGGAGTTGCTCCCATCAACTGATAATAATGTTAAAGAAACAAATGAACACGATATCATATTTTACTTAAAAAAGAACTGGCATGTAACCGCCAGAAGGGGGCACACTGTTGAATTATTGCAATAATGAGAAAGGGTAAAAAAGTCTAAGTACCACATAGAATGCACCCAGAAACACGAGTAAGAGAAGAGCAATCACAGATGCCTCTAAAGGTAAAACCAAAAGCCTCTTTTCTATTTTGGACTTGGTGGAAGTCTTTTCCACACTAGCTTTTTCCACCAGCTCCTTTTCCTTCTTCTTGTTCTTTCTAGAGGGTCGTTCCTTTAATTTCTCTTCACTTTTATCAGGCTTTGCTGCATCATTTTCTGCTACAACACTACTAGAACTAGTATCCCCTGCCTTAACGATCAAAACATTCGTATATTAGTCCTGAAGCTAAACAATGTCATTAAATGATGGAAGAATGAAAACTAGCAGCATTCAGAGAAAAAAACATGCTCACATCAAATTCGGATTTTCCTAATATCCCAGGCAGCTGAAACTTGATTGATCGTGTGAAAACATCAAAAGCTTGAGATAAAGCAATCCCAGACATGATGCATGCTGCTGGAGCAAATACAAGCATTAGGCGCACCTGTAATTTTTGCCCAAACAATGATGGCAGAAAATTATATGAGGGAAAAATAAAATATAGCTCAAGTAAGATTAGCTGCCCAGATATTATTCTTACCATTACTCCAGAAAAATACACAGATGTCACAATATAAAGGACCGCAAAGGAGCTTGCATCAGATAAAGGCAAAAAGCATGCCTGCCAACAGATAGAGAACATAATGACACATTTATAAGCATACAGTTTTAGGTGAGAACCCATGTGTTGAGAAATTGAAACTTACAATAATGCCAGCTGGAACCAAGAATGCCAAAACATTGATATCCATAAAGTAAGACGGCCAAGTCGGGGGTTGATGTTCGCTAACACTAGCGATGATAGGTATATACTTGCTAGCATAAGTCCTGTCAAAATGCAGTGAAAATAAAGTGGAAAAAAAACGTTAACAAGCTAATTATGAACTCCAACCATACAGATTATTGTTCTCTTAAATCGCATAGTAACTGCTCTAAGTCACTTAAGGAAAGCAACAATAGACAAACAGGGCAATCAGTTTTCTGACATCTCTTATGTAAAAAAGAGAGTGAGAATGGTGTAGGTTCTTCCTATTTTAACTCAACCAAGCCCAATGAAGAAAGCAACTGTTACAAATAATAATTTATCTCAGTGTGTTTCAAACCAACTCATACTCTTCAGTACAACTTCTATTTGTCCACTACTAAATTTATTCAAGGGAATAGCTTTTTAAATAATAATAAGTACTCACGGATCAAGCAAACTTAAACTTCGTCCACTCCATCCCATTGTTGGGCTGGAAGCTACCAATGCTATAAGAACTGCGATCACAGCACAGCAGACTAGCCTGAAAATGGAAAACAATGTGGAAGTATGGAGATCAGCTTTGTGTTCCTTGATATTGCTATACTATAGCAATCTGTGGCATGATTAATAACAAATACTGGTTTATGACAATTCATTATGTCAATTTTGTAATATCCACAACATAACAAAGAACAGAACGGAAGCTTACAGGCCAATAGATACAACAAGGGTGACGGCTACTTTAAACATTTTGGCAGAGAGAATCCCTTTGATATAATATACGAGAGCCACCACATGGATAATAATGAAAACCTGCATATTAAAATCAGAAGCAAGAATATTTAGAGTGTGAGAGAATATGTATGTATGTATGTATGTAACCAAATGCACAATGGTTAAAACTAAATTACCAAAGAAAAAAAAAAAGGAAGTGATTTGGCAAACTACAATAAGGTGTTGACACATCTAGGAATATAGCCTAAGTTATTTTCAAAAAATTTCAAACACTTTTGCTATTATGCACATGCCCTTCTACTAAGCTTTAAGAGAACTTCAGTACATGCTGTATTCACATACTGCCAAAAGCCTTCTAAAAGTAGCATGGTTCGTGGCTTGAAGCGCTATGACAGCATAACAGGCTTGTAACAACGTCAATCATAAATTTTGACAATGACTGCCAAATATATCCCTCAGAACCATGAAAATTAAAAGATTTACAATGTAAGCAATAAAGCAATAATTCACAAATTACAGAGTCTAGCTAAAAAACTACACTCACCAGAAATGATGCAAAATGTTCTGATGTCAAGACTGCATTAAATCCAACGACAGGCACCAATGAGGCTAACAATGTTCCAAGAACAACCTGCATTAAAGAAGTTATCATCTTAAACCAAGAAGTTTCAAGGAAAATATTTGGAAAAAAAAAAAATTTTGTGAATCAATTAATGATACTAACATATACAAGACAGCTAGCACAAAGTTCGAAAAGAATGTACATTCCTTCAAAACTCCAGAGGCTGAATACATATCCATTTTTACAAGTTCTATATCTAAGCTTTTCACCGGTATATATATATATATATATATATATATATGCATTTTTTCTATTGTCAGTTCGTCGACGAAGAATGTGGACCATTTAGATTTACACACTTTGACTAAAAGTGTATGCACTTGTCAAAACTTCTCCATAATTAGTGGTCCACAATATATCAGGACGAACTGACAGTAGAAAGACTATATATATATATATATATATATATTTAATAGGAAAGAAAAAACTTTATTAAAAAAGACAGTAGTCCACCCAACACAAGCAGCTAAACAAAATAAAAATTACAATGAACTCAATCAAAAAACAACAGCCTTCCAATCCAACATGATGAAAAATAGAGAATTGTCTCTAAAATCTTCAGAGATGGATGCCCATAGAGAAGCTAAATAATAAGCTTTATCCCACAAAAAATTGTCTTTCACCATAATATTATAGTTGCAGGAAAAGCAATAAAGTTTCACCAGTACTTGTAGTACCATTATTGAAGAGAAAAGAACAAGCAGCCAGACATAATACAGCAAAGATAACGCAAAAATTGAAATTAGAAGCCATTACATGAATTTCTCGGTCAAGACTACTTATACCAGGCATAAATAACCTAGCCTCTAGCTCTTGATTAAGCATAAGTCTTATTTTAATCTTAATCCTCGAAACTAAACAAGCTGCACGCTAGTCACGTCACTTTTCCAACACTAGGCATAAGTACATAACTATTCTTCAATCTCCTAAAATAAGATTAAAAAAATAAATAAGGAAACTATAACAAAGATAAATAAAAAAATCAGACTTCACACAAACTAGTGGCCCAGTCCAAAAGGGCTAAAAACCGTGATTGGCATTTTATTTTTTATCAGAAACAAACATTTTATTAACAAAAAGTGAACAAGCAGTCCAGCAAAAGGACCATACACCGAAAAGAAAGATCACCAAGCATTAACAAAAAGTAAAATTCCCTGATTAGCATTTTACTTCTTCTTTGATGCTCCAACATCAAACATAGTAACTACTAACTAAGACTTCCCAAGTTCAAGAAATTCACATATTGCTCACAATATAACTGAGATTATCTTAAACCCGAACTGTAAGATTTTCCTCAGTGCCCATGAAAAAAGGATAAAATACAAAGGAAAAACTTATTTTAGTATGGTTCCTACTCTTTTTTTACTAGAGACTAAAAACAGCAATGAACCAGTCTTAGATAATCATAATCCTTTCATTTCATGACTATAATAGAAGTTCAAGTCCAGAGAATACTTACCAGAGGTGCATATGCAATGTACAACCGCGAAGAATAGCGACCAGTTACTATGCACAGAAGCACATGCATTGGAATAAGGTTAATAATAAAGGTATACCCTCCCCAAGAGCAAACCTGAATGACAACAAAACAATGATAATGATAATGGGTTAAGAAAAGAAAGAGCACAAACAAAAATTATGCACACAGATCTTACCATATAAAAGTATGCTATAGCATTTAAAGTGGCATAAAATAGGGATCCAGTATTCAATGTCTGCAGACAATACATAACTAAAATCAGAAAACAATCAACTCAAAGTTAATAAAGTAGAAAATTCTAGTAAATTCCGTACAGTACCAGTGACAATGGAAAAACTATTAGCCAGTAGGTTGAATCTGTTATTGCTTCAATAAAATAAACTTAGGACTACTATGGGCGAAATAAATTTTTCCTTATTAGAGGAAAATTAACCTTTATATAAAGATAAAAAGTGATAATCAAAGCAAAGATAGCCACAGCTTCATTGTCATAGCTTCCAGCCACAGATCGAGATATATAAGATGGAACCTACAAACAATAACAGTAAATAAAACAGCTATCAGTGGCATGGATTAAAGACTATATTAGCCATTTGGTACAGCAGCACATCTCACATAAAAAACGGTCACAATCTTATAAATTATACAACATGTTTCACATTAAAATTTGTTTTCTTCAAAGAAAGCAAGATATTAACATTAAGAAAATATCAGATTGTATAGAACTTCCAAATGTAAAGCCACTACAGTTTACCCTACAATATTAAGAGTCAAAATGTATGATTTACCATGGCCAAAAGAACTGCTGCAGTCAGTCCTGCACCGGCACCCTTAACTTCCTATTGAAAATCAATTCAACCATCATGACCAGATCCGAGGTCAACGGAGAATAACATATAACAAAACACATAACTAAGGGAAGAACTAACCTTAGTTAGAAGGTATGTTGCCCATGAAGCAAAAGCTGAGAATATAGGTGCAGTGAACACACAAACAGTTTCAACGGACAGAGGAATATTCAAGGAATTCAATATCCTGACAAAAGAGCAATGACTCAACAAATTATCGAAAATGAGAGATCACTAATACCGACTGCTTGCTTCAAGTGTTTTAAGTTGAAGAACCACATCAATGGGAACTATTAAACTGCCAAGAGCACAAGTAAACAATAAAAATAAGCAAAAATTCTTACTACTAACTTAAACTACATACCGCCATAAGGTGCCTGCTGTCAAGGTCAACCCAGGGTAAACAGTTCCACCAATCACACGACCAAGAGGATACCTAACATATACAAATCCAATCCAGCAGTCAAATTTAAATCAAGAAATGATAACCTAATTAATGGAAAATAAACAAGAATTCTGACATGGCAATACATCTGCCACTTATATTGTATTGCAATTACCATGTCCTATCATCAAACCAATTCCAAAAATCATATATCCCGTTCTTCGTCAGAAACTGAAACCATGAAACATACTCGTCATTCATCTTCTATATAGCTTTATAACATTGACAAATAACAAAAAGAAACCAGAATCCAAAAAGGCAATCCCATAAGGCAGAGAAAACCGAACCTGAGTGACTCTGTAATTAAAGTATGGATCAAATTCGTGAATAACACTCTCGTACTTAATGACCTGTAGATTAATTGGAAAACTATGAGCTGTGAATACTACAACAATACAAATAAGTCAACTGTAATTCTCTAAACAACCGCATGCTACTGACTTTGGTAGTCGTGACAATGTACAAAGCAATACAAAAAAATAAATTAAATTAGATTTTTCAAAATTTAAGATTCTCAACTAAAAAGAACAAAATCATTTCAATTGCTGTTCTTCGCGTCCAATGAATTTCCAATTATAATACATTGCTTGATCGTTTTCTCATTTTCTATGAATCCAAAATGTGAATGAAGAACTTATACGATAATTATATGGATCGGATCTAAAAAAAAACCGATGATGAGAAATTCTCACCGAGAAGAGGCGGATCGAGAAAGCGAGAACTCCGATCAACAGGAGGATGAAGAACGATAGGACGCCCCCGAAAGCGTTGCGCAAGGTCCTATCGCTGGAAGTCTCTGCGGCGGCCGCCATTGACGGCCAAAATGAGTCACTGGTTTTAGCTGGAAGCAGATATTCAGAGAGAGCGAGTGTGTGAGTGAATATGGAACTTGTATTTGAAGTCTCGAGTAAACGATGAAATGGAAGACTTTTATTTGTAGAGATGGGGGCTTCTTTGAGGGGACATACAGGACTGTTTCCGAGGAGAAATGACGATAATGGGCATCGAAGTTGACACTATTGTCCTTTTTGGTTCCACGTGGCTTGGAAATTTGTGGAGTAGTGACGTTTACATGCTATTGGTTATGGACTGCGTGGATGGCCACGTGGCGTAATGTGACTTGCCAAGACAATACATTTTCGGAAATACTCATTTTCCAAATTCCAATCCGAGTTATTTGATTCTAGAATTTAATATCGGGTTAATGGCAATAACAACCCTAACGTTTTGTAATATAACAGCTATCCTATACTTATGCTAAATATTACAGAACCATACCCTTGACAAGTTTGACTAGGGTTAGATTAAACAGTGACTTAACAATGTGAAGGGCATGAATGTATTTTTGCATTAAAAGTACAAAAAGTATATATTTTTATTTATTATAAAAATAACAAATCTTCAAAAATATTAAAAATGAAAAAGAAAAAAAAATAGAAAACACATTGTGCAATCTCACTGGATTTCCTAAAGAGATCTAGTTCAATCAACCAAATCCCTAGATCTTTTCAACACTAAATTTATGCTTCTTTTGATAAAACATGTGCATTCATCAAAACTATGTTAAATATTATAGTATATACCTAGAAAATGAATTAAAGATATTCATAGGAAAGTTTTGACACCATTTTTCTTGAGAAACCAAACATCATAAATTGAATGTGTGTGTTATACCGGAGAGCACGAATGGCGAGGTGCTGGGAGAGATGATGTACGAAGTAATTTGCTTCGTGAAGGAACAAAACAACGCCAAAACACCCCAGCACAAAAAGCTCCGCCATCATTGATTTGATTTTATGTTTTTTGAGCCGGGAAATTTGAGTAAGAGTGATTTTGGTGGTGGAGTGGAAGTGTTTGGCTTTAAGAGAGATGAGTAAATTTGAAGCCGTATGCAATTTTTACTGGTTTTGTTTTTGTTTTTGTTTTTTTTTATGGATTTTTTGTTGAGCTTTTACAGAGAACTTCTTGCAACTTGTTTAATGTAGATTCATCTTACTTGTGAGATGATGATCATATCTCGTCTTTTACTTACTTCAAAAAGAAAAAATTGGCCTTAGGCTTTTAATGTTCATTTATTGTTTCAATATGTTCATTTCCTTTGAGATGAGAAAAATATGGTGATTATAATTAATGGATGGAGAAGAAGAACACAGTGATGGTGATTGAAAAAAATATAGCGATTTTGACAAAGATAAAGAGGAACAAGATAGCAATGATGATGATTGATTTTTAATTTTCCTTTTAGTTAATTTCGTTCCAGAGATTTGATTTTATTGTTAATTTTCTTAATTTATTATCATTATTATTATTATTATTATTATTTGACTTTCATTTATTTTTAATATTTATTTAAATATTATTATTATTATTTATTATAAGGGAAAATTGCACAAACTTACCATAACGTTTCCCATTATGGCATAATATTCAACTAATACCTTTAATTGCACAAACAACCCCTCATGTTAGTCAACTTTGGTTAAAAATAGCCATTGACCATGATTTTTTTTTGAAAGCCCAAAATTGCCCTTGCACTTTATTACAAAAAAATCTTAATTGCCCTTTATTTAAAACATTATCTACTTTAAATTATTATAATATAAAAAATAAATACTAAACATAATCCTTTTTAAATAAAAAAAATTCAAAAATAATATATTAAAAACAAAACAATTTAAGAAAACATTATTTTGAGAAAATACAATTTAATAATATATTAAAAACAAAAAAAAAATGTTATTTTGAGAAAATATAATTTAAAATTATGCATGTCCAATATGAATAGTGGTAATGTGTTATATATTTTTGATTTTTGTTTTTTTGTTTTTATTATATTATTTTTGAATTTTTTTTATTTAAAAAGGATTATGTTTAGTATTCTAAACATAAATATAAATAAAATCATCAAGAGTTTGAAATAAAAATATAATCATTTGTCATAATAAAATACAGTAGCACCAAAAATTTGTTCAATGTTCATCTCTATAAGACAAAATAATTTGACTCAATATAAATTACGCATTATATTTTGGTTCAAAAATTAAAAAAAAAAAAAAAATACTAAACATAATCCTTTTTAAATAAAAAAAAATGTTTTAAATTTTAAAAATATGTAGCACATTACCACTATTCATATTGGACTTGCATAATTTTAAATTATATTTTCTCAAAATAACGTTTTCTTAAATTGTTTTGTTTTTAATATATTATTTTTGAATTTTTTTTTATTTAAAAAGGATTATGCTTAGTATTTATTTTTTATATTTTAATAATTTAAAGTAGATAATGTTTTAAATAAAGGGCAATTAAGATTTTTTTGTAATAAAGTGCAAGGGCAATTTTGGGCTTTAAAAAAAAATCATGGTCAATGGCTATTTTTAACTGAAGTTGACTAAAAGGAGGGGTTGTTTGTGCAATTAAAGGCATTAGTTGAATATTATACCATAATGAGAAACGTTAGGGTAAGTTTGTGCAATTTTTCCTTATTATAATTGATAAAACATTAAAGGAAAGACAATAAGGTCATTTTATTTTTTTAGTGACAGTCAACTATTAGTCAAAGGTATATTGTTGTAATTAACATAAAAGTTCAATATAGTTGTGGTATTGTAAATCATCAAGGTAAGTTATTGCAATTAACCCTTTAATATCATTTATCCCTTTAAAGTTACGTAAACTTACATGTACACTCAATAGTTTCAAATATCCACACAAATCTCCCTAACTTTAATCCCATTTAGACATGTAAATTGGGTCATGATGGGTCGACACGGTCCGTTTTATCATGATTGAAATAGGCTATGGATACTTTAAAGGGAAAATTGCACAAACACATCGAATTTATGTTTAATTATAGCTACATATGCGATTTTTTTCAATATTGCACAAACATCTCCCACATTAGTGGTCAACCGATTATTGTAATCTTTAATTGTCTTATTTGTTAGAAAAATCTAAAATACCCTAGTTACAACTTTATCATTTATTTTTGTTGTTAATTTATTATTTATTTTATCATACTTTATCATTTATTTAGTATTTTGAAGTCAGTCACCTCCCACAGTGGAAGAGATGGGGCTAAGATCTCCTCCACCAAGTAAAAGACTGACGATCTCCTTCCATAATGAAGGATATTTTTACCAATCTTCTCTATTATGGAGGAGATTTTTGTCGATCTCCTAAAAAAAAGAAGGAGATCGTCGACACTATCTCAACCGGATTCTTCCTTTTAATTTTTTTTCATATATGTTATTTTAAATTATTTTTTATTTAAATGATATTTAATTTTAAGGGGTATTTTTGTATTCTCATCAAAACCTTCAAAACTTGTTCTAATACCAAAATATTGTAGTAAAAATTTTAATTATTTTCATATCTGTTGCTTATATTTACTTGAACCTTGTGTTTTTAGTTCAATTTATACTCTTTAAACCTGAGTTTCAATGGATTCGGTTTGAAACAAATCGAATCCATCAGAACCACAAAAATAAGTTTTTATATGCAAATATTATAGCTAGCCATTTTTAAATTGATTGTTTTTGTTGCATATATCTATATAAAACTTTTGTTCTTAGTCTATTGTTTACTTATTTTATGTAGATTTAGTATAAGAACACAATTTTCGGTAATTTTAGCCGTTTCAACGGATTCGGTTTCAAATCGAATCCGTCGAAACTTTCAAAACTTGTTCTAATATCTAAGTGTTGTAGCAAATTTGTTTTCATTATTTTCAAATTGTTGCTTATATTTACATTAAACTTGTGTTATTAGTTCAACTTATACGCATTAAACCCGAGTTTCAACATATTCGGTTTGAAATCGAATCCTAATATTGTAGCTAGCCATTTTCAATTTGATTGTTTTTGTTGCATATATCTATATTAAACTTTTATTCTTAGTCTATTTTATACTTATTTTATGTAGATTTAGTATAAAAACACAATTTTCAGTAATTTTTGTTGTTTCAACGGATTCGGTTTCAAATCAAATCTATCGAAACCTTCAAAACTTGTTCTAATATCTAAGTATTGTAGTCATTTTTTTCATTATTTTCAAATTGTTGCATATGTTTACATGAAACTTGTGTTATTGGTTCAATTTATACGCATTAAATATGAGTTTCAACATATTCAGTTTGAAACTGAATCCGTCAAAACCACAAAAATGAGTTTTTATATGTAAGTATTGTTGGAATTTATACCCTAAAGCTTGTAATTTGTAAATGTTACAAATCCATTAATAAAAGAATTAGTATTTTCATTCAATAAATATGACTCATACGTTTATATTATATGTGCTAAACATCCAAGATTGCTAGATATAATCTCAAACTGAGTATATAAATGTACAGATGAATTTGGTTTGAGACGTGCAATCTAAAGAGTCTGTAGAAAACAAATAAAGCTGGGTACTTTATTTGTAGATAATCTACAGCTGTAGTCCATTCCGTAATGTACGGTGGTCTTATCCTAGACTACTCATATGGTGATATGAGAATGGAGATACCTTATATGATGTGATCATATAGGACTAGACCACGATCTATATGAATCTATCACAAAGATTCATTAGTTGAAAAGATTCATATATATATATATATATATATATATATATATATATATATATCGATAAATAATGGTTGTATTAAATCATGAGTGTCTTACTGACTCATTCAAGTTAGATCGTGTTTCTTAACATACCATGAGTGAGATCGGAGTAGCATTCCTGATTAATAACTCTGTATCTTGGAATCATTGTTTGACTTGTGGATGGGAAGATATGCATGCAATAGAGGAATCCACTCATTCTTGCGAGAAATGGAGAAATAGTTCCCTTAAGGGTCAATTAAGGACTTTAATGATTAAGAGTGTTCTCCTTCTCCCATAAAGGAAGGAAGGATATAATTGTTCATTAGAGAATCAATGGTATTTAAAGGAAAATAAATAAATAGAGGGGTATAACAGACTTTATGACCTAGTTCTAATTATGAACTACTTGTGAATGATCATACCATATGAAATAGCTATATCGATAGACACTGATATTTTGGTTGTGTAAAACATATACAGTTACGAGAGTGAAACCTCGGGTTTATAGTGGAAAAACTCTAAGGTTAATAATCGTGAAATATTAATTAAAGAGTTTAATTAATTTTTCTAAGTATTATTTGAGCTTAAAACTGTGGGTCCATTAGGTCCCTTTGCTAGCCCTTTACGATTATTGGTAACAATGCTCATAGTGAATTGGATGGTTCAATTAATTATGTTACGAAAGTAAATTGGATATATTATGGGAATTAATTAAATGATATGATTATTTAATTGATTAATTAAATATAATTAAATAATATGATTATTTAATTGACATATTAATAATTAAGAATTATTAATTGTTATTTAGAGGTTACATGTTAGAACCTTGACAAAAGCAAATGAATAAAATAATAGAGATTTTTTTATTTACTTTAAAGAGGTCAAAGGTTCAAGTCCTAATTGTGACCGAATTAAAAAAAGGATTTATAATCCTATTTTAACTTGGTTAACTAAACTCTAGGATTCTGATATAACTTATCAGAAAATAAACTAACCGAACCCTAATACAGAGAAAGAGAGGTGCGGCAAGGAGAAGAAGAAAAAGAAAAGATTTTTTTTTTCTTTGGCTCAAGACTTGGCCGAACCCTAGCAAGAGGACAAGGTGTTGTGTTCTCCATCTCAGTAGCCTCCATTCAAGAGCTCCCGGAATTCGTGACGTGCCCACACACAGTTCTTAGATCGTGGGTCATAGCTCGGAAGGCTTAGTGGTCAAGGATCGAAAAGAAACGAAGAAGAGATCTTCAAATGTATGAAAACAAATCCCTCCCTCATATTCGTGTATACAAAAAGGTCCAAGATAATTTTTATTTTATTTTTTAAATGTACATATTTTTTTCCACTGCGCGACTTACAAGTATTGTAGCAATTTTTAATTTGATCATTTTTGTTGTATATATTTATATTAAACTCGTGTTCTTATTTTATTTCATACTTGTTTTTTGTAGCTTAACTATGAGATCAATGACGGTGATTTTTGGTGATCACCAAGTCAATGATTTGTTCTCGAGTTGCTACAATTTATATGCGAGTATGGTCAAAGATTGTAAAGAAATAACAGGTGATTTACGTGGTAAACTCCGAAAGATTGGAGAAACATCCACGGGATCGTTGCCTCTAGCAACAAAGCCAAATCCACTATGAATCACGATTACAAGATGAAGAATGACAGAATGCTTACAAGCTCTTTAATACGATTCTCTCTCTCTCTCTCTCGTTCTACTTCTCACGTGCCCCCCTTTTTGTGTATAGAGGGGGTATTTATACATGTTGTTCTTAGGGTTTTAAGGTGGCCGCTAGGGTTTGGTATTGTGGTGCCCAAGTCTCAAGCGGTTTCCTAGTCCTAATTAGATTGTGTTTCCTCTTTTGGCTGAGTTTGATTCTGGACGAGATTCTTTCTCCTTTATTCGCGGGAGAACTGCTTGTTTCCTTGTTAAACTCTAATAGTCCACATCGTTGCTTATCATGGATGTGCTGGTCGCTGATTATGATTGGCATACGAATGTTGGTGACTATCTCATTGATTCCCGAGTATGTATGCCCGAGTATGCCCGAATGTGCCCGAGTGAGATTTGCTGCCCGAGTTGATCGTCTTCGTTTGTGGTCGGACTACTTACTCTTTTTTCCGAGTGGGTTTATCGTGGGAGGTTTCTGCTCCATAAGTTGACTTATCTTGACTCTCGCTTTCCTGGCTTTTCGTGCTGATGACGTGTCCTTCACCACTAATTTTTACCTATAACAATACCCCCTTAAATATTTGGGCCGATCATGTTGAGCCAGGTCCTCTCGGGACGAATATTTAATTTCAATAATTTCTCACAACTGGTCCTCGCTTGTCGTTTTCCGCATTAATGTATCCTCGTTTGATTCGAAGCTTTAAATGACGTGTCTTAATTACGACCGCACGCATTTGATTCACCACTCATTTCAGAAATCTCTTGATGGTGACGTTTCTACTCTCTGGCGGCTCAAGGTGCTCTCCGATTGCCACTTGTCTTTTCTTTGTTTGGCTGGGTCATGACTCATTTATGAGACACGACCTCTCTGTTTGCCCGCGTGTAGCCCACGTCATAGCCCACGCCCCTCTATTTTCCCGCTTTACTGTGCCTCTCCTAGGGTTTCGTTCGTTTTTGAAATCAATGTGCCGCCTATATATGTTGGTTATCCACCTCCCCTTCCCTTCTTATTTCTTTTCCGCCATTTGAGTATCTCTTCGAAACAAGTGTGCCTGTGTCCCTTGCGTTTCTGGGTATTTTGTTCTCTCCTCCAACTTGTTTTCTTAATCCTGCTTTGCCGAGATCGTCTGTTTCAACCCCCAGGCCTGTACTCGAAGGTTTCTCCTCTGTTGTCTGCATTTACCTGCCTTTCCCTAATCAAGGTTAGTTCTCATGGATCCTGAAGCTAGATACCGTCTTTTTACTGTTGGTATGATTGCTATTGAGCGAAATGATGCTTTCACTGCGTCGGTTGTTCACAGGTTATTAGACGAGCCTCTTTTCGATCAGCCGCGTTACACTGACGCCGACGTTTCTGGACTTTTTCCAGAAAGGCCTGCTACTTCTGAGGTTCCTCCTGCTTCAGAGATTCCTACTGCTTCTGCCAGTTCATCACCACCTTACTCATACCAACCTGAAGCTTGGTCAGATTCTTCTGCTTGTACTGATATTCGCCCGAGCAGAAGACCAGGAAAGAGGATGACTACTCGCAGAGTTTATAAAGACTCGCATTCTCGGGAAAGCCGAGTGGCGGCTCAAAGGATTATCGAAGATGATATTGAAGAGGAGCACAGGGCTGCTCGTATTCCCTTCTCCCCCGAGCGTATTTGCATTTATGATGTTGAGCCGAACGTGGTCGGCCCTGACGAGATAACGCGATATATGCGGCGGTTCGATTTGGACAGCAATGAGATTTCGCTGATCCCAGCCGAAGGTCGGGCTGCATGGAACCCACCCCCCGGCCACGTAGCAGTTTACGGGTCCATGCTTACATGCGGCGTCACTCTTCCTCTTCAGCCTTTTATTACTTGGTTCTTGGCTGAAGCCCGACTCGCTCCGGCCCAGCTCACGCCGAACAGTTATCGCATCCTGATGTGCATGTGGCACATGTGGCATAGAATGAAGCGGCCACCTCCCACTCCTCGCGAGGTTCGCCATTTCTATTCGCTGAGGCCAGTGGGGAAAACCGGGATTTATTTTCTCCAGTCGAACCAGCCCGAGTTCTGGATTCCAAGAATGTCGTGGTCAAGGGCTGTGTCGAACCGACCACGGACGAGAAGATGAAGGGGTTCGTTTGGGGCTTCCCGACCTCGAACAAGTTTTGGAAGAACAGCTGGTTCTTCGTGGGCAAAGACTGGGGCCAGTCGATTAGTTTCGATTTGGACGGCACTCAGATGACCTGCCGGGTTCCTCGGTACTTCTGCACGCCGCAGTGGAACCATCTAACTTCAGCTTTTACTGATGAGGAGCTGAAGACCTTGGCTCGGGCAGCAGTCCGCCCCCTAGAGAAAAAGGGAAAACCCTATCTCTATAAAGAGGGGAAAATGATCAAGGCCCGTCTCTTCCCTCAGATTTCCGCGTGCCGCCGACGCCGTAAGTTTACTTGTATGCATTTTTTATTTGCAACCTGACTTCTAAGCTTGCTTGCTAACTCGGATTCTTCTCTTTTTTTTTTTTTGAAGTGTTTGACGTTGATATAGTCAGTGATGGTCTGGCACGCCGGATGAAAGGCATCGTCGAGGCGAGTCGAAAGGCAGTCCTTCGTCAACGAGATGCTGGGATAGCCCCTCCTGAAGACGAATCTGACGAGGGTACTCCCAGGAACGTTCCCGAGGGAGATGATGAAGAGGGAGTACCCGATTATGTGCCCGAGGAGGCTCACGATCAAGAACCGACCGTGTGTTCGGCGGGAGCTGGGGGCGCCTCGGGGAACTTTGGAGTAAGTAGGACCTCTATTGATTCGGGCAATCCCGCAGGTCCTTCCTCCAAGGGGAAAGAAAAAGTAGGGGATCTCCCTGAGCCCGAGCGGGCAAATCCCCCCAACGGATCTGGTTCCCCCCACTCTGCTGCTGATATGCAAGACGTCCCTTTTGAAGCGGTTGGGGGGCCTTCAGGTGCGGTAGCTCCGGAGTTTCCGACTTCAGTTGAACCGAACCGTTCTTCGGAGATTCCTGCTTCTGCTGATCCGATTTCTACTCCTGGGGACAGCAACACTGAAGCGGGGCAGACTGGGAAAAGGAAGGCTTCGTTTTCTTCTGGTCGCCCTTTCCCAAAGATTCCCCGAGTAGTTGCGTATGTTAATTCCTCTTCGGAGGACGAGGGGGAGGATGATGCGAGCGTGACCCCGCCGCGGGAGCAGGTCAGAGAGAGTGCTGGTGGCTCAGCCGGCCTTCCTCGAGCGGCCCCGTCCGCTGAACTCCCCGAAGGCGATGTGGGTGATATGGGCTCCTCTCCCCAAATCGATGATCCCACCCCCGAGACTATTTTCAGGGCCATGGCTTCAGGCCGAGCCTATATTGGGGAGGATCGTTGGAGTCGTCTCAGGACTGGGACTGTGTCTGACCGACTCCACAATTTCTTCAACAGCGCTTCCTACGTGAGTGACTCTCATATGCGTCATTTCGCATTCTTCCTCCTCTTTTTTTTATATTTGTTGATTTGTTTGTTGCAGATGGTGGCCGAGATGTCTGGGGCTTGCGAAGCTGGCGAAGCCCAAGCGGAAAAAATAAGAAGGCTAGAAGCCCAATTGAAGGAGAGCGAAGATCACTGTTCTCGGGCTGAGTTAGCTCGTCAGGAGGAGGCCAGGTCGGGTGAGATGCTCG
Organism: Acer saccharum; assembly: GCA_030490815.1. Classification (NCBI taxonomy): domain Eukaryota; kingdom Viridiplantae; phylum Streptophyta; class Magnoliopsida; order Sapindales; family Sapindaceae; genus Acer; species Acer saccharum. The sequence goes on from CM059871.1 coordinate 34,202,249, forward strand.
TAAATCAATGCTTAGCACGGCAAATGGAAGCCGAGCAACGGGCATCTTCTGCTGCGGAGGAGGTCAGGACTCTACAAGATCAACTGTCGTCCACCCGGGAAGCCTTGCTTCGAGCCGAACAGAACGCCGAAGACGCCAAGTCTGCTTATGAACGTCGAATCAACGACTTGGAGTGTCAAGCCCTGACGGCCAAGGAACTGTCGAAGGGATCTAGGCTGGAAATGGAGCTACAAAGCGTTGACCGTTTTAAGAGATCTCCTGCCTATGATGCTCTGCTTCTTCGGGAGTTCCAGCGTGGAATGGTCTCGGCCGGCGAATTTTTTAAGCAGAGGAACAGGGCGACTGATCGGGCCCGGGCCAACTGGAGCTTGTCAATTAGGAAGCATGTGGATACATCCTTGGAGTCTCTCCGGATCCAAATGAAGGAGTGGCGAGCGTATTGTAGAAGTAAAGGAAAAACACCACATCCCATGCACCTTGAGGTTCCGACCGCCGAGTCGTTCTCTACCTTTTACGCCAGTGAAAGGGCGAGTTTTAGCAACGAGATACCCGACTTGGGGCCCGTTCCTGGTACCGACTACAGTTCCTGGATGGATGACGAAGAAGATGTGATCATATGGCCATCGGACGACAGTCTTCTGAGCGAGTATGTGATGGAGCCTGACCCTGATGTTGGCAGAAGCAGCTCACCACCCCCGGCGCCTTCCTCTTGATCTTCAAGCCTTTTTGTAACTTTTTGTAACTATACTTGTACATCTTTCATATATACATCGTATATTGTATCTTTCTATACACTATGAATATAAGACCAGATTTTACTCTTACATTCTACTTTTTGCCGAGTATCTTATGTAACTGGCTTATCAGTTTAGACCGAGTATCTTATTTAACCGGTGACTAATTTTTGGCCGAGTATTTTATGTAACTGGCTTATTGATTTAGACCGAGTATCTTATTAAACTGGTAACTAATTTTGTGCCGAGTATCTTATGTAACTGGCTTATTGATTTAGACCGAGTATCTTATTTAACCGGTAACTAATTTTTGGGGTTGTTTAACCTTCACGTTGCGTCGGGGCTCGCCGCGACCATACGTTGAGGTCCTTGCACAAGTCACCTAGGACGTCTCCTGGTTTTATCTGTGCAAGGGTTCGTCGAATCGTTGGGGTACCTTGTACCGGCCAACACGACTGCGCATCTCACTAGTCTTTCTAGCGGCGCTCCGAGCATTTTCCCAGTTATCCTGGTGCCTCGGTTTTGCCTTTTTGCTAAGGGACGCGTTTGCATCGCTTTAACTAGGCGGGCATGCTACTACAGCTTTTCCGCCCTTCGAGCACCACTCGTCCGCTCTTTCGCGGCCTTATAGCGCTCGACTTTTTCGGCATTTATTCGGTCGCCTTGAATGACCTTCGTTGAAATATTGCTCATGGATTTTATTGATTCCGCCACATCGTATTTGCAACTGAACTTTATTAGATGATCATGAACATGAAATTAATAAATAAATCTGAAATTTCAACGCAGAAACTAAAAACTGAGCTAAAGCAGAATAAATAAACTGTAGAACCATAACCGGATTCTTTTAGGGATAGAAGATCTTCAGATATTGTGCGTTGCATGGTCGGGGTACCAGGCCACCTTCTGGTCGGGCTATCATGTAGGCCCCGTGCCCTACGATTCTCTTGATGATATATGGTCCTTCCCATTTGTCGGCGAGGGATCCTGATGATTTGTCCTTGGTATTCGGTGATACTCTCCTCAGCACTAGATCCCCGAGTTGGAATCTCCGCTCCCGAACATGGGAGTTGTAGTACCTAGCGGCCCTTTGCTGGTATGCGGAATTTCTTACTTGTGCTGCGTCTCTGATTTCTTCAAGCTCGTCTAGGTTCTGCTGCAGCATGTCTATGTTGTGCTCGGGACTGTATAGCTGGACCCTGGGGGATGTGAAAGTAGTTTCTGCTGGGATAACAGCTTCCGTCCCGAATGCCAGCGCGAAAGGAGTTTCCCCTGTGGAAGACCTCACAGTTGTTCGGTATGCCCATAGCACCTCAGGCAGTTTGTCTGCCCAGCCACCTTTCTTTGCCTCTAGCTTTGCCTTCAATGTGTGCTTGATTACTTTATTCACGGCCTCTGTTTGGCCATTGGTTTGAGGATGAGCAGGCGATGCGTAGTAGTTTGCGATCTTGAACTCTTCACACATTTCTCTGAACTTCTTATTATCGAATTGAGTCCCATTGTCTGTTATGATGATGCTCGGGATCCCAAACCGATATATTATATTCTTTTTAACGAAGCTGGTAGTGTTTGCCTCGGTGATGTGTACAAGTGCTTCTGCCTCTGCCCATTTGGTAAAATAATCCACTGCCACAATAGCATGTTTGGCTCCTCCCTTCGTTCCTGTGGGCATTGGTCCTATCAGGTCGAGTCCCCACATGGCAAAGGGCCAAGGCGAGGTTAAGCTTCTGAGCAACTCTGGGGGTCGCCGAATGTCATTTGCTACTCTTTGGCATGTTTCGCAACTTTCTGCGAATTGCTGTGCTTCCGCGAACAGAGTCGGCCAATAGAACCCTTGCCGGAGTATCTTGTGTGCTAAGCTTTTACCCCCAGTGTGGTTCCCACATACTCCACTGTGGATACTTCTCAGGATCTCTCCAGTCTTCTCACCGGAAATGCATCTCTGCAATACCTTTGAGAATCCTCTCCTATATAATTCTCCTCTCAGAATCGTGTACCGGGCTGACCTGTACCTGATGCGTTTAGCTTCCACAGCATCCTCCGGTAGTATGTTCTCCTCCAAGTACTTTCTGAGTTGGTATGTCCAGTCGCCCGGGCTAGGTCGGATCTCTGCTATTATGATTTCCTCGGGTTCCGCTGTGCTCGGTTTAGTCAGGTGCGCCACTGGTATCGCTTTGGATCTGATGCTTGTGGTGGCTGAAGCTAATTTGGACAAAGCATCTGCCTTTTCGTTCTCTTCCCGAGGGATCTGAGAGATTCTGTATGCTTTGAACTTTTTAAGTAGTCTTTTTGCAATGTCCAAATAAGCTATCATGTGCTCTTCCCTGGCCTGGTATTCATTCAGTACCTGATGGACCACTACCTGTGAATCACTGTAAACTTCCAGCTCATCTGCCCCTAGTGCTATGCAGACTCTCAGACCGGCCAGCAAGGCTTCATATTCTGCTTGGTTGTTGGTTGCCTTGAAATCGAACCTCATGGCACATTCTACAGTATCCCCCTCGGGGGTCGTTATGACTATCCCTGCCCCGCTGCCATGCGTGTTCGATGACCCATCTACATGTAATTTCCACTGGATTTTAGTAGTCTGTTCATCTTCCATTGCCCTCCTTACCTCGGCGTCTGGCTCGGTGAATTCTGCTATAAAGTCGGATACCGCCTGCCCTTTGATGGCCGTTTTTGGTGTGTATCTGATGTCGTATTCGCTGAGCTCTACCGCCCACTTGGTCAGCCTTCCTGACACTTCTGGCTTTTGAAGAATGAGTTTCAGCGGGCAGTCTGTATATACCTCTATTGTATGTGCTTGGAAATATGGCCTTAGCTTCCTGGCCGATGTGATCAGAGCTAACGCTATTTTTTCTGCCGGCGAGTATCTGGTTTCCGCCGCTAACAACGCTTTGCTTGTATAGTACACTGGCTTTTGTATTCCTTCCTCCAGTCGGATCAACACCGAACTCGTCGCCACCTCGGTGACCGAGAGGTATAAGTATAATATTTCTCCCACCACCGGTTTTGAAAGGATTGGTGCTCTCCCCAGATATTCTTTTAATTTTTGAAAGGCTTCTTCACACTCTGTACTCCATTCGAGCCCTTTCCCCTTTTTTATTGCTTTAAAGAATGGGGCGCATTTGTCTGTTGACTTGGCTATAAACCGATTGAGTGACGCGAGGCATCCCGTTAGCCTCTGTACATCTTTTAGCGTCCTGGGTGAAGCCATTCCTTCTAGTGCTTTGATCTTCTCAGGATTTACTTCGATTCCCCTCTGGTGCACCTGAAAGCCTAGAAACCTACCCGAAGGTACTCCGAACACACACTTGCTTGGGTTGAGCTTCATCTGATACTTTCTTAGGACGTCGAAGGTTTCCTTCAAATCCTCCGCGTGTTTTTCTGCAGTTGTGCTCTTAGTCAGCATATCATCCACATAAACCTCCATATTTCTTCCAATCTGCCGAGCAAACATCCTGTTTACTAGCCTCTGGTATGTTGCCCCGGCGTTTTTCAATCCGAATGGCATTACCTTGTAGCAATATAAACCCTGGTCCGTGGTAAACGACGTCTTTTCCTCATCTGCCTTATTCATCCGGATCTGATTGTATCCCGAGTATGCGTCCATGAAACTTAACAATTCATGTCCCGCTGTCGCATCCACCAATTGGTCGATCCTCGGGAGTGGGAAACTATCTTTTGGGCAAGCTTTGTTCAAGTCTGTAAAGTCTACACACATCCTCCATTGCTTGTTCTTTTTCTTGACCAACACCACATTGGCCACCCACTCCGGATATTTGACTTCCCTTATCGACCCCGCGGAAAGTAGCTTTTCTACTTCCTTCTTGATTGCGACGCTTCTTTCTGGATTGAATAGTCTTCTTTTTTGCACCACGGGTCGGAACTCGGGGTCGGTGGAAAGATGATGTGAAATCACCTTCGGGTCTACCCCCAGCATATCTTCATGGCTCCAAGCGAAAACATCCTTGTAATTTCTCAGTAGCGCAATAAGTGCGGTTTTGATATGTACGCTCAAATTTGCCCCTACCTTCACTTTCCTACCTGGATCCTCCGGGTCTAGTGCCACCTCTTGGGTCGGCTCGTCTTCCCTATCCTCCGGTCCTTCTCTGGGATCCAACTCAAAATCTTTCGGCACTTCTGCCTGTTCTTCAGGTTCTCTATCCTCTTGCTGGACTGTTACCATGTATACCTGGCGCACCTCCCTATCTCTATATACTGATAAGTTTGCTCTACGGGCCATCTCTTGTGACCCTTTGACCATTCCCACACCATTTTCGGTCGGGAATTTCATCATGAGGGCATAAGTTGCTGTCACCGCCTTGGCTTTATTCAAAAATGGTCGGCCCAGTAAAGCATTATACGGCCAGTTTTCCGTATCTACCACCACAAAGTCGAGCAGCACTGTTTTCTGGCAAGGGACTTTTCCGATCTTCACAGGTAGCTTAACCGTGCCGAGTGACCTCACTTCGACCCCTCCAAATCCTCTAAGGGGTGTGGGAAAAGGCTGTAGGTCTTTCCTGTCTAGCCTCAGCTGGTCATATACTTCTGCACTAAGAATGTCTGCCGAACTCCCATTGTCGATCAGAATTCGATGAACTTCTCTATGGCCGATCCGAGCGCTGACTACTAGTGCGTCATTTGGCCTAACATCCACTCCGTGTGAGTCGGCCTCTGTGAACACGATCGGGTCCCAGCCCTCCTTGATTCTTTTCGGGTCGGGCTCAATAGAATTAACGTCCAGGTCTCTCCGTGCCTCCATAGCTTCCCGAATCTCCTGGGTTCTTTCCCTGTTACTCTTGCCCGTTGCTGGACCTCCGAAGATGGTGTTAATTGCTCCTTCATCCTCAGCTTTCTTGGGACTAAGTTTCCTTGCCCGTCCGTCCTGTCGGCTGTCTTTCTGTCCATCTGCCCTGTCCGTCTTTTTGAAAACAATGTCCTTCAAATGCCCTTCCCTAATAAGAGTCTCGATATGATCCCTTAGCTGGAAACACTTGGATGTCTCGTGCCCATTCTCTTTGTGGAAACGGCAATATTTGGTGGTGTCCCTCCGAGCATATGTCGATTGCTTAGGTGGTTCTTTGGACATGTTCTTCTCTTCTAGGATTGCCAGGACTTCTTCTTGATCTTTCTTCAACGGGGTATAATTTGTATATCGGCCCTGGAACCTCTGCCGTGGTTGATCGGTTTTTGGGTCGTATGCTCGTCGTCCATCCCGACCATCCCGTGCTTTATTCTTCTGCTTATCACCTTTGGTATCGGGCATCCTGGTCTGGTCCTTGGTTTTGGATCCCTCTGGGCGACCGCCATGTACGAAGTAACCTCCTGTGGCAATTTCCTCTTCTTCGGCCAAGGCGTAACCTCCTGCCATGTCCATCATATCGGCATAGCTGGTTAGTCGGGCTCTTCTGAGGTCAAAGGACAATTGGCCATTCTGAAGGTTGTTAATGAACGCGGCAATTATTGCTTCGTCGTTTGCACTTCCGATCTCGGACACTTCCTGACCGAACCTTCCCAGATATTTCTTCAGCGACTCGTCTTTTCCCTGTTTGAGTTGGGATAAATGAGCCACTGACTTCTTCCTGTGTACATTCCCGAGGAACTGTCTTGAGAAAGCCTTGCTCAGTTCGCCGAAGCTACTTATGCTTGCTGCTGGCAACCTTCCAAACCACCGGGAGCCTAGATCCCCAAGAGTTTGAGGAAAATTCAAACATAGTAGTGCATCATTATGGACATATTGCGCCATAGCGCTCCTATACCTCCGGACATGCTCTTTTGGGTCTGTATCCTTCTTGAACAGCTCGATGTGGGGCATTCTGAATCTTTCTGGGAAAGGCATCCTCAAAACCCCATTGGTAAAAGGGCTTCCGGATTCATCGTCTGACAGCTCATTACGCCCATATCGCCTGACCAAAGCATCCATTTGCCGACGATTATTTTGAACTTCCCGAGTGAGGCTCTGTATAAGTATGTCTCTGTCCCCTTCAGGCTCTCCTGACGCATTGAAGTTCTGGCTTATGGTCAGTTTTTGGCCCCTCTCCTCGGGATTCAACTCTCTATGATCTCGGTTTAGGCCATGCAGTCGGACTGTGCCCCTTTGGCGCTTGCGATGATGGTTCTGCTCACTTTCTTCCGAGGATGACCGGTCTCTCCGGTGGCCACGCCTCCTGGGGCGGTCTCGATCTCCGGCTACCCGATCTTGATAGTACTCTTTGTCGGAATCATTCCCCTCTTTGTGCTCCCTGCTTCTCCTGGCTACTCTTTCAGATAGCATCTCTGGTCTGCCTGTAAGATCTTGCCTCGCCTTTGGGGGTGCATCAGGGGTTGGTATCACCACCGCAGAGCGCAGTCTTGCTGTCTGCTGGCTTGGGGCGGACAGTTCATGAGGTGACATCAATCCTTCCGTAACAGAGAGATCAATTCCCTGCCTTGCTGCGTCTGATATGAGTTGTTGTAGAGAAGCACGGAGTCGCTGCGCGATTTCTTCATTCGCTGTAGGTAAACGTCGAATACCAGCCAGGGCAGCTGACTGGTCTGCCGTTGTCAAAGTTGCATCCGCCGTATTGAGCGCGGTGTCGTCTTCTAACTCATTACTTGGCCCGCCCTGACTGTACCTGGAATCGCTACCATCTCCGTCGCCAGCCATTGTTGTCACAAGATTCTGGAAGCCCCTCCTTCTAGCGCCAATTGTTGACGGTGATTTTTGGTGATCACCAAGTCAATGATTTGTTCTCGAGTTGCTACAATTTATATGCGAGTATGGTCAAAGATTGTAAAGAAATAACAGGTGATTTACGTGGTAAAACTCCGAAAGATTGGAGAAACATCCACGGGATCGTTGCCTCTAGCAACAAAGCCAAATCCACTATGAATCACGATTACAAGATGAAGAATGACAGAATGCTTACAAGCTCTTTAATACGATTCTCTCTCTCTCTCTCTCGTTCTACTTCTCACGTGCCCCCCTTTTTGTGTATAGAGGGGGTATTTATACATGTTGTTCTTAGGGTTTTAAGGTGGCCGCTAGGGTTTGGTATTGTGGTGCCCAAGTCTCAAGCGGTTTCCTAGTCCTAATTAGATTGTGTTTCCTCTTTTGGCTGAGTTTGATTCTGGACGAGATTCTTTCTCCTTTATTCGCGGGAGAACTGCTTGTTTCCTTGTTAAACTCTAATAGTCCACATCGTTGCTTATCATGGATGTGCTGGTCGCTGATTATGATTGGCATACGAATGTTGGTGACTATCTCATTGATTCCCGAGTATGTATGCCCGAGTATGCCCGAATGTGCCCGAGTGAGATTTGCTGCCCGAGTTGATCGTCTTCGTTTGTGGTCGGACTACTTACTCTTTTTTCCGAGTGGGTTTATCGTGGGAGGTTTCTGCTCCATAAGTTGACTTATCTTGACTCTCGCTTTCCTAGCTTTTCGTGCTGATGACGTGTCCTTCACCACTAATTTTTACCTATAACAAGATCAATTTTCAACAATTTTATCCGTTTCAACAGATTCGGTTTCAAATCGAACACGTCAACCTTCAAAACTTGTTCTAATGTCAAAGTATTGTAGCCATTTTTTTCAATTATTTTCATATTTGTTGTTTATATTTACATGAACCTTGTGCTCTTAGTTTAATTTTTACTCTATGAACCCGAGTTTCAACATATTCGATTTGAAACCGAATATGTCGAAACCACAACAATGAGTTTTTATATGCTAGTATTGTAGCCATTTTTAATTTGATCATTTTTGTTACAAATATTTGTAAATATAGTTTTTTAGTTAATTTGAAAAAATTAGGGATCAAAATGATCTATGTAGTCACTTTTTCAAAAGTCCCAAACTACTTGAAATTGTTTTAAAAAATTGACACTTATGTGTTAATTGCCCTTCGTATTATCTATATATATATATATATATATATATATATATAGTAAATTGCAAAACATGCCCCATGTTTACTTATATCCCAGTTATATTGAACTTTTCCCTTAATTACATAAAGATATCCTTGACCACCGTTAGACTTGATGGTGGACAAGGGTGTAAGGGCAAAAATGACTTTTCATATCAATTAAATCAAACAACAATATTTAATTATAAAAAGGTCCAAGATAATTTTGTTTTTTTAAACGTACATACTTTTTTCCGCTGTGCGACTTACAAGTATTGTAGCAATTTTTAATTTGATCATTTTTGTTGTATATATTTATATTAAACTCGTGTTCTTGTTTTATTTCATACTTATTATTTGTAGCTTAACTATGAGAACACAATTTTCAACAATTTTGTCCATTTCAACAGATTGGGTTTCAAATCGAACACGTCAAGCTTCAAAACTTGTTCTAATATCAAAGTCTTGTAGCCATTTTTTGCAATTATTTTCATATTTGTTGCTTATATTTACATGAACCTTGTGCTCTTAGTTTAATTTTTACTCTTTAAACCCGAGTTTCAACATATTCGATTTGAAACCGAATCCGTCAAAACCACAACAATGAGTTTTTTATATGCTAGTATTGTAGCCATTTTTAATTTGATCATTTTTGTTGCAAATATTTGTAAATATAGTTTTTTAGTCAATTTGAAAAAAAAAAAAAAAAAAAAATAGGGATCAAAATGATCTATGTAGTCACTTTTTCAAAAGTCCCAAACTACTTGAAATTGTTTTAAAAAATTGACATTTATGTGTTAATTGCCCTTCATATTATCTATATATATAGTAAATTGCAATAACATGCCCCATGTTTACCTATATCACAGTTATATTGAACTTTTCCCTTAATTACATAAATATATCCTTGACCACCGTTAGACTTGATGGTAGACAGGGGTGTAAGGGCAAAAATGACTTTTCATATCAATTAAATCAAACAACAATATTTAATTATAAAAAGGTCCAAGATAATTTTTTTTTTTAAACCTATCTACTTTTTTCCGCTGCGTGACTTACAAGTATTGTAGCAATTTTTAATTAGATCATTTTTGTTGTATATATTTATATTAAACTCGTGTTCTTGTTTTATTTCATACTTATTTTTTGTAGCTTAACTATGAGAACACAATTTTCGACAATTTTGTCCATTTCAACATATTTGGTTTCAAATCGAACACGTCAACCTTCAAAACTTGTTCTAATATCAAAGTCTTGTAGCCATTTTTTTCAATTATTTTCATATTTGTTGCAACCTTGTGCTCTTAGTTTAATTTTTACTCTTTAAACCTGAGTTTCAACATATTCGATTTGAAACCGAATCCGTCAAAACCACAACAATGAGTTTTTTATATGCTAGTATTGTAGCCATTTTTAATTTGATCATTTTTGTTGCAAATATTTGTAAATATAGTTTTTTAGTTAATTTTTTTTTATAAAAAAAATAGGGATCAAAATGATCTATGTAGTCACTTTTTCAAAAGTCCCAAATTACTTGAAATTGTTTTAAAAAATTGACACTTATGTGTTAATTGCCCTTCATATTATCTATGTATATAGTAAATTGCAATAACATGCCCCATGTTTACCTATATCACAGTTATATTGAACTTTTCCCTTAATTACATAAAGATATCCTTGACCACCGTTAGACTTGATGGTGGTCAAGGGTGTAAGGGTAAAAATGACTTTTCATATCAATTAAATCAAACAACAATATTTAATTATAAAAAATTGAAAAACACATTATCAACAATATAAAAAACTTTTCAAATAATAAATATAAACCATTTCAATATATATATATATATATATATATATATATATATAACAAATATTTGAAAAACAACAATACAAAACAAACTGAAATGGTAGATCTAGTGATTGCACCAGATCTCACACCTATTTAAAAAAAAAAAAATTAAAGAAAAAAACTGAAATTGGAGATTTGGTGTGAGGTGGAGATCACACCACATATTCTCCATTTGGGAGGAGATTTTGCAGTGGTAGTGGAGCTTTGGTGGATGGAATGCGACGGTAGTCGGAAGGCGTGGCAATAATTGGAAGTTACTGCGTTTGTGGCGTGGCAGCTATTGGTGGTGATGATAGAGTTTGAGTTGGAGATGGTGTGGGTGTTGGTGTTGGTGATGGTGTGGGTTAATGCTGGAGATAGCTGATTACTGGACATCCAGTGACAATGAGAATTTGTTTAGCCCTGGCTATTGTTGAAGATTCGGTAAGGATTAGAAGATCCAATAAAGATCTATGGACCAGATCTCTGTTTTTTTTTTTTTTTTTTTAATAAAGATTTTATTTTTAAAAATTTCTATTTGTTAATCAGTCTTTATTATTATTATTATTATTATTATTAAATTTTGTCTTTTAAATTTTTATTACTATAGTACTTTTTTAATTTGTATTGTTTTATTTATTTATCATTTATTAAGATAATTCTTAAGAAAGCAAGGAAGGGTAATTTGGACATTTTCATATCAGAGTTAAACCCACCGTTAGTCCATTACCAACGATCAAGGGTATTTTTCTGTAATTAAGGGAAAAATTCGATCCGGCTGTTATATAGGCAAACGTAGGGAATTTTATTGCAATTTACCCATATATATATTTATATATAAATAAAAGGAGCCCTATATTTTCAATTGCATAAACCCAGATATTTTGTTTCTTTCTCGCGAGACCCCCAATTTGTTCACCTCATTAAAACCTAATCAATCATCCACGAATCTTCGCTTGAATCCGACGACCTTCTGTCATCTCCGACCAAATTTCGGTGAGAACTAATTTATTTGTCGGTATGTATGGAGATAACGTCATTTTTTTTTTTTTTTGTTAATTAGGTTAGATAATAGATTTTGATATGTTTTTGTGATTTATGTTTCTTGGTATCTTCGTTTTTTTTTTTTTTTTTTGCTTTCCTTTTCGTTTTAAATTTCGGATTACGCAACACTTTTGAAACTAATTTTGCAATAGTACAATTACAGTATAAATTCAATCTCTTACTTTATTGCTGCTTTGATTTAACTTGTAATTAGCTATATATTTATATAGGATTGTTTATATCTGTCTATTAAGTTTGTGGGTGTTGGGTTTCTTGTGCAGGGGTGGAATTCCAAGTTGTGTTTGATTTTGGTGTTTATTAAAACATGGCGATGTTGAAGGACATCTTGCCTCCTGTTAAAGCAAACACTCCCTCGCTATATGACCATTCCAGTGATCCCTGGTTTAAGACCCGATATAGTTCATCTTCTGAAGCGGAGCGTTCTGTTGAGATCAATCACAAGCCTGTGCCTCCTTATTTGAATCGTCAAGGTTTTATTCCTCGCAAGATTGAGGATTTTGGTGATGGGGGTGCGTTTCCGGAGATTCATATTGCTCAGTACCCTCTTGACATGGGTAGACATAGATCTGCCAAGCCTGGATCCAGGATTCTACCCGTGACGGTTGATGCTCACGGGAATGTTGCCTATGATGCGATTGTGAAGCAGAATGAGAATGCGAAGAAGATTGTTCACTCGCAACTTAAAGATCTTGTTCCAAAGATTTTGATGAATGATGAGGAGAGTGAAGAAGATGAGGAGGAGGAGGAGAAGCAGAGGGAGATTGATGAAATTACTCAGGAAACAAAAGCTGCTCTTGAGAAGATTGTGAATGTGAAATTGAGTGCGGCACAGCCCAAGAATGTACCTCAACAGTCTCAAGATTCAAAGTATGTTAAATATAAGCCATCACAGCAATCAGCAGCCTTTAATTCTGGTGCTAAAGAGAGGATTATTAGAATGGTAGAGAAGCCTGTGGACCCACTTGAGCCACCAAAATTCAAGCACAAGAGGGTTCCAAAGGCTTCTGGTTCTCCACCTGTACCAATTATGCATTCCCCGCCTCGGCCTGTGACTGTGAAAGATCAGCAGGATTGGAAAATACCTCCTTGTATATCAAATTGGAAGAATCCAAAGGGTTACACAATCCCCCTGGATAAGCGTCTTGCTGCTGATGGGAGAGGTCTTCAAGAAGTTCAGATTAATGACAACTTTGCTAAGCTGTCAGAGGCTCTCTATGTTGCTGAACAAAAGGCTCGAGAAGCTGTTGCAATGAGATCTAAGGTACAGAAAGAGATGGTCATGAAGGAGAAGGAAAGGAAAGAGCAGGAATTACGTGCGTTAGCTCAGAAAGCACGTGCTGAGAGAAATGTGACGGCTGCCCCAGCATCCATGCCAATCCAGTCTGAGAAGAGTGCAATGACTACTGACGATACGAGAGGGGATTATGAGCGTGTGAGAGAAAAGGAGAGGGATATGCCAAAGGAAACAAGGGAGGAAAGGGAAGAGCGACTGCAAAGGGAGAAAATTCGTGAAGAGAGACGTCGAGAGAGGGAGAGGGAAAGAAGGTTGGAGGCCAAGGATGCTGCTATGGGAAAGAAGAGTAAGATTACTAGAGACAGAGATCGTGATGTTAGTGAGAAAGTTGCTCTTGGCATGGCCTCTACTGGAGCAGCAAAAGGGGGTGAGGTTATGTATGATCAACGACTGTTCAACCAGGAGAAAGGAATGGACTCTGGTTTCGCCACTGATGATCAATACAATGTGTATGACAAGGGCTTGTTTACCGCTCAGCCCACTCTTTCAACCCTGTATAGGCCGAAGAAAGATTCTGATTCTGACATGTATGGAAACGCAGATGAACAGTTGGAGAAGATAATGAAGACTGAACGTTTCAAACCTGATAAGGGATTTGCTGGCAGTAATGAGAGGTCTGGTCCAAGAGACAGGCCGCTTGAGTTTGAGAAGGAGGCTGAAGAAGCTGATCCATTTGGTCTGGATCAGTTCTTAACAGAGGTGAAGAAGGGGAAGAAAACAATGGATAAAATTGGTTCTGGAGGGACCATGAGAGCTAGTGCAGGATCTTCTCGCGATGATACTGGGGGTTCCGGTAGAACTCGCATAGGGTTTGAAAGGGGGCGTTGAATATCTTCTATAATATTATTTTGTACTTTGCTTGTAGTTTTTTCAAATTTAAGTTCTTTTTAAACTGTCAGTGCTTTGTATCTTTGAAATGCTTTCTATGGCATTATTCCCTTTTTCCTTGCTTATAGTACTGATCATATTTTGCAGATATTTACTTTGGTAATCCAATGGACTTCTGTATTGCTAGACTTTCTGTCTGAAATCTCAGCTGTCTGACCAGAATTTGCTACTTATTTCTGTTGGATTTTGAGGTTAATGCTCTTTCCAAAATCGTATGCTGTCCATTTCATTCAATGTCTTTTTTCTTGCTCTTTTTTAGCAGAGTTCTGAGGTTTCATAAATTGATTTTGATGTATTCTACAACTCATGATCTGTTCTGTTATGTTGGTAGTTTTAGACTTTTAGTTTCTCGTACTGTTGTTTTGTTAATTACTCATATTTCTCCTTCGTCACTGAGTTGGTATGACAGATCTTCCCTGAATTACTGCATGTTGAGAACATAATCTCTAATAAATCCCTTTCAGGTGACATTCAGGACTTAAAATTTTTGTATTCCATTTGAAAAATTCAAGAAGGTTGGTGTGCTTAAAGCTTGAACTGGGTTCCTTTTGAACTATAATTTTTGAGTCTTTGAAATTGTTCTGAAATCATAGATGTCACATACTGCGCCTGCACCTTCTAACTTGTATATTCGTAAAGCAAAATGATTTTTATGTTCTTTCAATTCTACTCACAGTATTTCACAATTTATGCTACGGAAACTTATACCACTGTTTATTTATTTATTTTGGTATGCGTTTGGTGAAGGGTTCAAAGGCTGCAGAATTTCTAGTGAATATATAAATCAAGCATGAATCAACCTAAAATGGGCGAATTTGTGGTGGTGACTGGTGAGGGAATATTTGCAAAACTGGTGTTCGCTAGGAATTCCGCGAATGGGGAATTGTTAGTTAATGTTCTGTTTCATCGATTTTCATTTGAAAATTAGATCAATGTTTGATGAAGCATAAGATATTGCTGTGGTGATGTGGTATGGAATTGAATATTGCTGTGAATTGTGATGGAGTCATGAGACAGACCCAGATCTAACGAGAACATTTGATCCATATGAACAACTTGTTTTTTAAAACTACTTTATAAATTGATAACAAATGAATTAAATTTTAAAATTTTAAACTTAAGGAACAATCACGCATAAGAATGAAGTCAGGGACTCTCAAATGGAACTTTAAAGCATACAATCCTAATTATTTGATAGAACATACATTTTATACTTTTGATTCTTATAAATCTTAAATCCGAAACCAAAAGGCTATCAAAATTTGACCAGGAAATGACAAACAAAAACTAAATTCAACAGGCAATAAGACAAATAAAGAACAGATAGTTCCAATATATCTGAAAACATGAATTCACATTTTAATGACTTTGTGTAATTGAACCAGCAACCCAAATAAGTGCCGGATATTGATCACTGAATGCTGTTAGGAGACTCAGATAACACAATAATAAACCATGTAATGAAGAGTTTATAAAACAAACATTGAAGAACAAGAAACAACAGTGAAAGGCTGAAAAGGCACATAATATTATTAAAAATTCTATGGCAGGTGCAATTATCCACGCCACTCTATGCTTAGCAACATATTTTCTTGTATCAGTGGTTCCCCCCCAAAACTGGTTTTTCGGCTCTTTTGCCTGCAACAGATTTGCAATACCCAAGACTCTGCAGGTCTCCCTACAACAACTGAAGAAAAACAACTTTAGTTAAAAAGAATCCTTGCCTAAATTGCAACTTTTGGAGGTTTTTCAACTACCACAGACTTAGCGAAAAGGGAACACAATACTGTTGTGACTTCTAAGCAAATATATTGGAATCAATCTGCTGGATATTTGGGAAATTGTTTTTCAGAGTAGTAGAGTAGTTTGAAGATTTTGCCTGCAATGAGAGAAGAGAAGCATTATTATAATTGGAAGGAGTCACAAAATTGTTACGAAATCGTAATGCATACTGTAACATTCACTGCACATATCAACCACCAAAAGGAAGCGAAAGAAATTACAGGAAATTTCTTATAATAAAGAAATCTGACTATTAGGCTCATCAAGTATTAGTTGATTAGATACAAAGAAGAGAATACAATCACCCTGAGCACTCTCTCATCAGCAATATATCCAGACAAATGGTAATATAATAGCAACTTAAGTTCTTCCCATTCAATTGCTGTTGTATCAAATAGAATCAAATAAAACAAGAGAGCAGTTTCCTTTTTAAACTGCCTTTGTGTTGATCACAATAGAAAAGAGAAGGTTGCAACTTGCAAGGAGATTCACCTTATCAGCATCTCAGTTTATCCCATAAAATACAGTCAGGGTAAAATACTAAATATTTTTCTCTATTTGAAGAACTGTAAAACAGTCTCACAAACATAACAGTTACAGTGACATTTAAAGAAAGTTTAAACACACTGCGACACAGATGTGTTCTATTTCTGATGATTTACACCTCCAACATTAAATCCTAACAGGAGCATGGAAACAAAGAGAACAGCTATGAAACATGACGAATGATATGTTGTAATATAATTATATATGCAAAAGATGTTAGTACAACCAGAAGTATAAACATTTAAGCAACATAGCCAAGAAATTTACTATAATGTAGAGAATCTCATACATAAAGATTATAAATATGTAAAATATTCATGAAAAGATTCTGCAACTTCCTCCATTTCAACTGCATGCTGACGTACAATTAATATCAGCAAACTAGTCCAAGAGAATTAAAGAATCTGGAGAAGTGAACACTAAACGTGGGATTAGAGTATCAGCATAACTTGTATGTCAGAGGCACATAATTTAGCTGACTCTGTAGAAAGATCAATTGAAAGAAGGATTCTGTGGGAAACATAGCAATACAAAGGGCCAAAAAGAAGATGAAGAAAGGTCATCATCCCATTACGCTTCAGAAACCAATCATCAGAACAATTTTACAGGAATAGAGAAAGAAGGTTTGTGCAATGAAGAAAGACCACAGTAACAAGAAGCATTTTGATATAATATCATTTTGGTGAGTTTAAGAGAATGCAGATGAAGTCAGTAGACACAGTTAAGAGGACAGAAGATATGACTCCCTAATAGAGTTCATTCGTTGAAACGGTAGGGATATAAGCACTGCTGATATAAGCAATTATAATTTGAATGACCAGTAGAACCATGCATACAGTTATATAGAAGCTAACACATAAATAATCAAGGAGTGATGGTCACTGGTCCAGTCCACTATAGCTAAGCATGTGAGTGGAAGTCGCATAAGAAAACAACAGGGCTTTAAACAATTTGGAGCATATAAGTTGTAGAGAACCGTACACAGGGATTTTTCTCGAGGTAAATAGTGATGAGAGTCTCCCTTGAACCAGCAACAGCCTCAGCAATACTTTCAAGTGATTCTATTTGATTGTCATTAAGCCATAAATCTTCTAAGCTGCAATTAGAGCTCCAGCCAAAAGGCTAAATTAATGATTGAATGAGACAACATGATCCCAATGAGAGAAGATAGAAATATACATACCGAGGGAGGCTCTGGATGTCATCCACTGACGTTAACTTATTGGATGATACATCCAACACTTTGAGGTTGACCAAGGTAGATAGGCCTTCCATTTTCGAAATACCATTATGGCTCAAATATAATTCTTCTAGAGCAACACAATCCTGGAAATTAACAATGAAATTTTCAAAGAAAAACAATGGTGATTCCAGTGCAATGAATAAGCAACACAACATGTTAAGAATTTGTCTCACTTGACATACCTCGAAACCTTTCATTGAAGTTAATCGATTACTTTGCAAGCTAATCTTCTTTATGCATTTCAACCCACAAAGGTCTACTGCTTTGATCCGATTTCGTCCCAGCCACAGCTCCTCTAAGTTTGTCAGATTTTGCAGATTCTCCATTACCTGTAAACGAAAGCAACAACTTCAAAATTAACACAATACTCCAATACCATATACACCAACCAGCCTTGCAGGGTGCACATTGAAATCAAATATTCACAAACGCATTCATGCAGACATATATTTGCATAGACACATACATACTAGTTAATTTTGCATTAGTAGAGATAGAGAGATAGAAATCAAACCCGCAATCTGTTGGAACCAAGTTCAAGAATCCCCAAATAGTGGAAGTGGTCGATCTCTTCAATCTTAGGAACTTCGTTTTTAGATACATAGAGTTCCTTGAGCGTGTTTGAGACTTTGGACAATCCGTGCAAAGAAGTGATCTCATTGAAAGACACATCGAAATTCAAAAGTTTCTTAAATATGCTAGCATCAGGTATTTTCGTTAGTTTATTGTCTCTAAGAACTAGCTCCTGCAATAACAATCACCTTCTACATTACACTCTTAACAGTTAACAACAATTATCGATGAATTAGATAATATTTTTTTTTTTCAAACTAAATAAAAATGAAAACTGTTTATTTCGTATTTCTATACTTTATCGGCAACCAAACACCGTGTAACAATGAATACCTCGAGACCAGACAAAGCGTCCCAGCGAGAAATAGGCTCGATAGCGGCATCGTCGATGAGGTTTTGACGAAAGGAGAGCTTTGTTAGGTTGGAGAGGTGCGAGATTCTCGAGTCCAAGCTCGACAACCGATTCGCAGTGAGGTCCAACTCGGTCAGAGTCGGAGGTATCTCGACTGATGTGAGATCATGAAGTTGGAAGCTGGTGAGATCAAGAACCGTACTTGATAAGTCAATCTCCACCGTCTCATCGGAATTCTTCTCCTGTGATGGTTGCGTCTGATCGTCCATTGAGGGATGGTCCCAGAGAAACTGGCGAGACGAATTGCGTTTTGTTGCAGCGAAATGGGCCTTAATGAATGATGTATGAAATTCTATGAGAGATACTTCAATAGCACGGTCTTATGAGTCATGACCGTCAATGAGATTGCACATTTGCACCGAATTCTAGTTCAATAATATATATTTATATTTTCGAGATAACTTGTGTATTCTCATTGGGACGATCTTACCGAATAGTAATAAAACCATCCCAAAAGATTTTCTCGAAATTCTATATCCCACTCCATATATAAATGTGTCATGGTTTTAATAAAATAAAAAATTAAATTCTCCCCAATCTATAGATCATCAAAGATTTAGCCGATTTCAATAAAATAATTAAAAGGGATATTATGATTTTAGTCCCTCTATTTTACATTAATCTAGGTTTAATCCATTCGTTTTTAGAATTACTAACTTTAATCCTTTTATTAGGAATTATATGAAAACAAACGGATTGACATTGTCAAAAGGTATAATGATCAAAATACCCTTAATAAAGGTTTCTGATGAAGGGCAGTATGGTAATTTTATATTTAATTAAATAAAAATGAAAAAACAAAAACCAATTAAATTTAAAATTAAAATATATAAAAAACTAATTAAAATTATTATTATTATTATTATTATTATTAAATGAATTAAATTTAAATGATCAAAATTAAATGAATTAATAATTATTAATATTATCATCAAAATTTCTAGAAATCACAAACCAAAAATCTTCCTGAGAACTATCATCAAACATTTCCACAAACCAAATACCATGAAAACCAAGAAGAAAAAGATCAGATGGGACCCATCGCTGGAATGTCAATGTCATGGGCCTCCATAAGTTCCAGATTAACAACTATCAAATTATAAGTTCCAAAAATTGTTGGGATTTATGCTCTAAAACTTGTAATTTATAAATATTATAAATTCAATAATAAAAGAAGTTATTATTTCATTCAAATAATTTGATTCATTCATTTATATTATATATGCTAACATCCAAGATTGCTAGATGTAATCTCAAACTGAGTATATGAATGTCATAAACAGAGGAATTCAGTTTGAGACATGCAATTTAAAGAGTCTGTGGAAAGCAAATAAAACTGGGTACTTTATTTGTGGTTAATCTATAGTTACGATCCATTCGGTATTGTACGGTGGTCTTATCCTATACTACTCATATGGTGTTATGAGAATGGAGACACCTTATTGTAGGGAAAAATACGGTCATGCAGCGAAAGCGAGACTAAAATCGAGTTTAATATAGTTTAAATTTTTTCCATAATTTGAACCTTAACCCTCTAATTAATTAACATATAATACTAAAGATATCATCATACCTTTGTCGCGTGATCCGATTGACATTGCGTCGATGGTAATCCGCAAGATCTTCCAATCCAATCACGAACGTGAATCACCTAAGAGCGTGGTCTCCTTTCTCTTTGAATTGTGTACCTAAGGATGGATTAATAAAACTTTTTCTTTTTCGTTAGTCACAACAAGTTCCAAGAGGCTACAAAGAATGTTCCGGTCACTTTTGAATTCACAATCGTTAGATCGAAACTCGCGTGAACCTTATTCGAAATTGTGCACAAAACCTTTTGATATAAAAGTTACTAGTGCACTATCAAAATAAGAACAAACTTTTCTCTATTTTCCTCTTAGCCGAATTTTCACACTAGTCTAAGAGTTGGATTCTATTTTTTTCAAGCAAAAGAAAAATATTCTCTCAAGCAAGAACTCTAGGGTTTTTCAAATCTTATTGCCCTCAAATATATATCATGCAATGACCGTGCACAATATATTATATATATCCGATGCACAATCAATTATATATATCTAGCACAATATATTATATATATCTGGTGTAATTACCGTCCACCATATATTATATATATCTAGTGCAATATATTATATATATCTGATGCAATTACCGTGCACCATATATTAATCTTACACAATATATTATATATATGACCGTATGCTTTATAAATATATATATATATTCCGGCAATTAATTGCCATATATATTTCATATATATCTATATATTGAGGCCGAAATCCTTTACAATGTAGGATTTGTGTCTTTTGACTTAAATCCAATCCTAAACCTAGGTAGATTTCCTTAGAATTCCAAACCATAATCCAACTCTTTAGTGTATTTGTGACTATATCAAAGACTTCCTAATTTGACTAGATAAATAAATTCCCTTTATTTATCTACTTACCAAATAAAGTCTTTAATATTTAATATACTACCACAATAGTATATTACTAAGAAACATATTTCCTAGTCAAAAAAAGATTTTGATTTTTAATTAAATAATTAATCAATCAATTAATTAATTTCCATTTAATCAATTAATGAAAATAAAACCATATAATATTATATATATCTCGGCCATGTGCCATATATATTAATATATCTATATATTGTTTTTCTATTTTATTAAATCCATTGGACCTTAACAAAAGGCCCACATGTGAACTAGGCCCATTATTACTAAAAGAAACAAGTCCACATGCCTTAATACAATTCTAGATGGACCTATAAATTAGTCCGGTAGAATATATCAAGTGATTCATGCAAGTCCGTGTGGATTGGGGATCTTGGCGGGCCTATCTAAATCTAAGCTCCAATAGATATAACCCAATCACAATCAACAAATGATTCACTTAGGTTCAATCTATTAATTTTAGTTCATTTCACTAAAGAATTAAAATTGCACTCTTAAATAAAGATGTAATAAGTAAATGATTCTCATTCATACCCTAGACAATCTTATAGGAGATAGTGAATCCTCGTGAAGAATATCAGTAATCACCAAGAGCTCATAGACCGCCTATAGCTCTCCAAGTTACCATATTTACTCATATGACCACACTTTGAACTTGGATATATATTATGACTTGTTCAGAAGTTATCTTTCAATAGTCACTATTGAAAACTCAATGTTAAGATTTAATATCCAAAACCTCAAAACATCCATATGATGATATTCTACTCACATTTAATAAATGGAGCCACGATGTCCATATCTATAAATGAAGTCCTCTATCGATTAACAAATGAATATCAACAAACTATCGAGGATAGACTATGTTATATAATCGTACTCATTGATAACTCAAATGATACCACTTGCAACCATAAGTCCATCATTTATCTCAGGATTAAGATAGACTCTCTGATTGTCCTGATAATGAAAAGACTATTATCTATTGACGATTCTAAATAAAGTATTTCATTGTGATCCAGTTCAGTGCACCCAGTGCACTAGATTCTTTTACTCGAAGACCCTCCGATGATTTTAGACTCATCATAACACATTTGATCCCACTCAAATGCTAGTAAAAGAATTCTACAACTTTAACAAGATAAAGGTGCCCAACATTTAACTTAAGTTGTGAACATTATTCAAGACTAACTAAAGAATTGTGTCTACCTCATACATATCCAGATGTACGAACAATTCTTCTTTTCTCATAGTCTTTTGATCTTATGATTATTTACTTTTGACAATTATAATATTCAATCTATAAATGCTATAAGATTTGTTTATATCAGAAATCACTTTATTAATATGAAAAGATTGTCAAAAACAATATTACACTCTTGCTATTAAGCATAATCCTAACACATAGGACTGGGTCACGATCTATATGAATCTATCACTAAGATCCGTTAGTTGAAAAGATTCATATATATCGACAAATGATGGCTATATATGGATGGTCTAAATCCTGAGTGTCTTACTGACTCTTTCAGGTTAAATTGTGGTTTTTGATTTACCATAGGTGAGATCAGAATAACATTCTCGGTCAATATCTTTGTATCTTGGAATCACAGTTTGGCGTGTGGCTATGAAGGTATGCATATAATAGTGAATCCACTCATTCTTACGAGAAGTAGATAAATAGTTCCCTTAAGGGTTGATTCAAGGCTTGAACGATTAAGAGCGCTCTCTTTCTTTCGTAAATGAATGAAGGATATAATCATTCAAAAGAATCGATGGTACTTAAAGGTAAAGATATAATTAGAGAAGTATAACGGACTTTATGACCTAGCTCTAATTATGAACTAATTGTGGAGGATCATATCATATATAATAACTATATCGATGGACATTGATAAGTTGGTTGTGTAAAACATCTACAGTTACAAGAGTACAATCTTTGATTTTTAGTGGAATAACTACAAGGTTAATAATTGTAAAATATTAATTAAAGAGTTTAATTAATTTTTCTAAGTATTATTGAATCTCAAAACTGTGGGTCCATTAGGTCCCCTTGTTGGCCCTTTACGATTGATAGTAACATGATGAATTAAATATTATTAAATAATATGATTATTAAATTGACATATTAATAATTAAGAATTATTAATTGTTATATGGAAGTTTCAGGTTCAAACCTTAACAAGAGCAAAGGAATAATAAATATTATTTTATTTACTCTAAATAGGTCAAAGGTTCAAACCCTAATGGAGTAAGAATTAAAAAAGGATTTGGAATCCTATTTTAACTTGGATTTTTACTAAACCCTAGGATCTTAGTATATAAGATATACTTATCAGGAAAAAGAATTTTATTTCGAAACCCTAAGAGAGAAGAAATGAGGTGCGGCCACCTATAGAGAAAAGTAAAGAAAAAGTCCTTTTTTTTTTCTTCCCTAGTTGGCTGAATCCAAGAAAGGAAGCAAAGGGTTGTCTTTCGGTTCTCTCAAGCCTCCATTCAACTGCTCCCGGAATCATGACGTGCTCATACACAGTTGCTAGATCGCGTGACATAGCTTGGAAGACTTAGTGGTAAAGGATCGAAAAGAAAACGAAGGAGTGTTCTTCAAATGTATGAAAACAAATCTCTTCATCATATTCGTGTATATACAAAAAGGTCCTAATAAGACAATAGATTTTTTTTTTGAAACCTATCGTTCTTAAATCTATTGATTTTATTCTCTAATTTTCCGCTACGCGACTTAAAAAAATCATAGTAAGAAATTGAATCCCAGACTCCAAACCCAACCCATAAATTCTCTAAACCTCACCACCAACAAATGAGAGTGTATCCCGGAAATTCAATCAAAAATTAGAACAAAAAACTAACCTGTAATCATGGTTGAACACTGCTTGCAAACAAACTTCAAGAAAAAACACAACAACAACAAAATTGAAAACAACAAACTTTTTCCTCAACCCCATCATCATCAAAATCGTCGACTTCTTCTTTTTCCCTCCCAAACACCATTGATTCCCAAACCTTCCAATGCAATAACTCAAAATGATGGAGACAAATTTAAAAAATTGTGTTGTTGTTTAATTTTGCTCTTCAATAATTAGATCAGATCTCATCTCTCTCTCTTGACCGATCTCTTGATTTGGGTGTTGGGTTTCTATGATTTGTTTCTAGGTTTATATTAGGGTTTTGGTTCGGGATGGTGGTAGAGTGATGTTGGTGGATCTCATCTCATTCTCCCGATCTCTTTCTGTCTCATCTTAGTCTCTCTCGCCATCGCGCTCCATCAATCTCTCTCTCACGACGCCGTGCTCCGTCGATCTCTCTCTCCTTGCTGTGACGACTGTTGTTGCTGCTGTGATCTGTGATGTGAGGTTTCTTTAATTATTTAATTGAAGTGATCTGTGTTGTATTTGGTTCTGATTATGCAATGTTGAGAGAGGAGAGAGACTTCGGTTTGGAATTCAATGAAAGAAATGTGTTTGGGACCTGAGAAAATGAAAGAAAAAAAAAATATTGGAATAGAGAGTTAAAGGTTGAAGGTTGATGATGATGAAAGGTTAAAGGTCGATGATTATGGAATTGGAAGGTTTCTGGTGATGATTTTTTTTTTTTTTTTTTTTTTTTAATGGTTGTTTTTATTAATTAATTATTTTTATATTAAAATATTAAATTCAAGGAATAAAAATTAATTTTAAAGTATTTAAAAAAATATATATAGTTTAATTTCTTTTTTATTTATTTCTATTTTTAAAGTTTAATTTAAAAAAAGTTTAATTTCTGTTTTTGTTTTTTAATTATTTGTAATATTAATTATTTTAATATATTATTTTAATTTTTAAAAATTTTACATTATTAAATACCATTTTTACCCTTGATTATGAAAAGCTTCTAGAAGCTTTTGTCACATTTCCCATGTTGCCCTTATTGACCTAACGGAAGTCAACAAAATTCTAATGGAATTGGACGGTAGGGACTGGAATATGTATTGTCAGAGAACTAGTGGACTAAAATCAGTAATTCAAAAACTAGTTGACCAAACCTTGATTAATGCAAAATAGAGGGACTAAAATCATAATATCCCTAATTAAAATAAAAATAAAAATCAAACCTTGATTTGAGAAACAACAAAGTTAACCACATCATCTCTTTTAAAAAGACAATAATGGACCTCCCTTCCACGTTATCAATGAGAATTCAAATTTGTGCATTTTTGACTATGAGGTTGACTCAGTAATAAGTTCTTCACAGTTACATTAAAGAGTTTGTAGGTTCGAGTTATGTCCTTCTCTCAATCCTGAAATATTATAACAGTTAAAAAAAAAAAAAAAAAAAAAAACAATACTCACTTTGGTCTCTTATCCTCTTCTCTTACTCTCCTTTGATCTCTTACTCTCTCAAAAGCTTACATGAATGATTTCACATGATTCTATATAGAGCTATGTGAAGCTTTCACATATCAATATGAAAATGGTGTTTGTGGTGAAATGAAATTTTACAATGTAATTATATATTAACAATAAAATTAATGTATATGGTCAAAAATAAATTTCTAATTATTTATGTGGTAAATTATTTTAAAAAATAATAATAATTTATGTGGTAAATTTTGACAAATTTCACAGTGATTTAAAATGAAAATATAATAATATTTGGCTAATTAACAATAACATCATCTCTTTCAAAATAAATAAATAACATCATCTCCGTGGGTTTAATTAGAAACAATAATGCTAAACATCCCACCTAAAATCCCACATTTTTTATCCCATTACATGTGGTATGTGAGGTGTCAAATTGTGAGTGGGTACACATTAATGATGATTTATCTCACCTATCTCATGTATCCACTCACCATTTGACACCTCACATACCATATGTAGTAGGATGAAAAAAGTGGGATTTTAGGTGGGATGTGTAGCAATACTGAATTAGAAATGGCCAAAGATTGTGAACCAAATGCCCATTATTAATTCGGAAATTCTAAAGAAATAATTTTTGAATTTGAATCCAGAATCACCTAACAACAACAACGACAATAATCTCTCAAATCCCTGTCACGTGACAGCGTCCTTCGAAATTGCACTAGATAACACGTGCCATCCCAATTTGAACCTAAAAGAAACCCCCAAAAACCAAAAACCAAAAACCAGAAAGAAAACCCCCTTCTCTCTCTTGTCTTCTCAAAATCAAAGAAGCCATGGAAGCGATACTCACAGACTGTGTACAGAACAGTCTCCGCAATTTCATGTGCCACAACGCCATTTTCCTCTGCGAACGTCTCTGCGCCGACTTCCCTTCCGAGGTACCACTGATTTTCACAAAACCTTCTATTCTCTCTCTCTCTCTCTCTCTCTCTCTCTATATATATATATATATATATATTTCATTTCCTTTTAAGTGTGACTGGTCGGTGATTCAAACTGGAAGATAAAATCCAAAAAAATTTAAAAAGGATTTTTTAATTTAAATTTAAATTTACTACCGAATTGAACGTTGTAGTTAACCATCAACACTGGTTCTGTCAGATTTATTAATTTTGTTTTTAGATAAGTTCGGTGTTTGGAGTTTTTTTTTTTTTTTTTTTTTGTATTGTTCGTGGCACTAGCATCTAGCTATGGGTTGTTCTTGATTTTTCATCGACTAGGTCTCACGTTTAAATCATAATTAAATATTATTATAATTTCATCCATTTTTTTTTTAATGTAATTTTGTGTGGCGAAGCTCAATTCAGTAGAATGTGAGTAGTTGACACTGCATTAATCTATACTTGTTAGTGTGTGTATAGTCGTTATTCATTACATGAATTGATTGCTGCAAAGTTCACGGTTTGAAATTAAGATGAGTGTTTGCTCTATATGTTGTGATTTCATAACTTTTTGTTGATGGGATCTCGTGTTCTTTATTGATTTGCTATAAACATCAATTTCATGCGTATGGAAGCCACTGCATTGGTTCTTATGATGCTTCACGATCATTACTTTCTCTCGTATGCAGACAAATTTGCAATTGTTAGCTGCCTGCTACTTGCAGAACAATCAGGCCTACTCCGCATATAATATTTTAAAGGGTATGTGTTATGATTTTACGGTTTCTATAATCCATGACCAACTTATTGCAATTGATTTATTGTGTTGTTGCTCATCAATGGATCTTTATTCTTTTTTGTTTTCATTATTGTATGAAGGAACGCAAATGGCTCAATCACGCTACTTGTTTGCGATATCATGCTTTCAGATGAATCTTCTTAGTGAGGCTGAAGCTGCATTAAGTCCTGCTAATGAGCCGAGTGCAGAGGTATTTAGTGCTAATTTATATAGGAAAATACACTCTAGTTAATGTGGCTTCTTTCAAGAGTTTTTACTGAAACAAAATCCCAATCATTATACTAACTTATTTAAACTAGAGAGTGAAATGAATGACATGGTATAATACTTGTTTCTTATATACTGTAAGCTGTAATATATCTAGCATTGCTTATCTTTTTTTTTTTTTTGGACGAAGTCTTAGCCTTGTTTGTTTATAAGGATGAAGACAGCTTGCTCAGTATTACTTGTGTTTTCTATGCAGGTACCAAATGGTGCCGCTGGTCACTACCTTATTGGGCTTGTTTACAGGTTGCTTTCCACTTCTCCAAATATTTATATCATTACTCCTTACTCCCTGAGGATTTATTTCCCTTTCTTTTGATGTTATTGGTTTTCAAGTGAAAGTCATTGTTAAATGGTCTGCATCACTAGAGATATGTGGAGGAAATTACTTTTGAAGTTGGGTTAAAATGTTCATCAAAATATTGACATAGTTGACATCTATTCCTTAGGTTGTTCCTACTGTATCAGTATGGCACCGGTGTCTTATCTAGTGTTGCTTGACAGTAGATGGACATTGCCGATTGAGTTGTCAATAATAGAATTCCATTACTTTGTTCATTTGTGGGTCATTAGTTGTAGACTTAGATGATAGGATCAAATTTTGATTTTCAAGGATTTCCGTCGTTTAATTTTTGGACCTGTGTATTCAGAAGTATCAAATTGTTTCCATGCACTGATTGGGGATTTATCTGTATTCAGGTACACCGATAGAAGGAAAAGTGCTGTTCATCACTTTAAGCAGGCCTTGGCTATAGATCCTTTACTGTGGGCTGCATACGAGGAATTGTGTATATTAGGTCTGTACAAAGAACACCCTCATGGCTTCCAATTCTTCCTTGCACAGATCTAAAGGCCTAAGTTGATAAAATCTTAAAGCAGGAGCTGATGATTCAATTCTTGAGTTGATTTAGACCAGTCAGAATCATATTGATCTGGTGATTGTGGAAGTCAAATTAACTGAATAACCATTGTGAACAAATGGCTCTGAAAATTGATCTTTTGTTTTTCATTCCTATTTGTGGACCAACTACATTAGTATTTCACTAATGCTTTGAGGTGACACTTGCTCTGTAATGGCATGACTTAAATATTTTGATTATGCCACGTGGAGGTGTGCTTCATAACCATTGCAGGTTTGCAATTAATCTGACTTTATTTTTCAAATGGTTTTCGTATTCAGTTTGCTAGTTGAAGACATACTCCTGCTTGCTGTAAATGATATCGTGCAGGCTTTGATGTAACGAAACCTCATTATTTATCTGCAATTTTGCAAATGAGACCAGCGATGTGTTACTGGTGGGGTTGGAATAAAGAGTAAAGACAGTATAATTTTTTTTTTTTTTGGCAGAAGACCATTTCTATTCTCTCTGTCTTCTCTCTTTTTATCAACTTTAGTTGCTATGAGTGACGAGTCATTAAATGAGTGCATATCTTAAGTTACCTTTATGTGTGGGTTTTAATTTATTTTAAGCATGATAATTTCATGCGGGGCATGACTTTCTTTTTTCTTTTAATGATGATTTCTAAATTGAGCTGTCTACGTTTAGAGAACTTAATTAACTTTCTTGTTAACTTAGTTTCAAGCCAATGTATTTATGTCATACAATTAGCCTGGGTGAGCTACTAGTTGTCCTTGATTGATAACTCTGTATTTTCTGTTTAGATTTAATAAGACTCCTGTTATTGGGAAGTATATTATTGGTTTCTAGTGTCATTTAGTGCCTTTCTTGTATTTGTATAACTATACTTGAATCATGGGCTTATGGTTTGTTTCTTTGAATGTTTTAGGGGCTGCTGAAGAAGCAACTGCAGTTTTTGGTGAAGCAGCTGCTCTTTGCATTCAAAAGCAGTACGTACAGCATGGGTCACCTTCACAAAACTTGTACTCATCTAGTGAAGATCGCAATATTGTTTCTTCTAAAAATTTTGCTCCTGAAGATGTCAGTCCTAGGCAGTTGAAACACATGCAAGGCAATAACCTTAGAGATATACCTGGAAATAATTATGGTGGTGCTATGCTAGCAGGAGCTGCTGGTCAATCTCTAAATGGTGGCCCTTCAAATATATCATTCTATAATACACCTTCTCCGGTGGCCACACAGGTACGATAATGTAAAGTGTATTTTACTAAGGTAAAGCTATGGATAAAGTTTTTTACATTTTGTTGTTTGTAATTTCATTAGTTGTAGTGTCACACACACACACACATGCTATGGATAAAGATTTTTACATTTTGTTGTTTGTAATTTCATTAGTTGTAGTGTCACACATATAGACATACACACACACACACACACACACACACACACACACACACATATTAGAAAACCTAGCAGATTTTTCTCATTTGTGTCTTCTTGAGCCAGTTTTTTTGAGCTCTCTCTCTCTCTCTCTCTCACACACACACAAACACACATATATTAGAAAACCCTAGCAGATTTTTCTTGTTGATATATCATTTGTGTCTTCTTGAGCCAGTTTTTTTGAGTATATCTAACTAAATTTGATTCTCACTTTTTCATTGTCTTTTCAATGTGGTATTAATCTGTAGATAGGAACCTTAACAAGTTGGTTTATATCTGTAGACAAAATTCTAACCTTTAGATTAAAGGGTTTCAATGGTTAGGATTAACTCATATTTTTTAAAAGATAAGATTTGATGCATTGGAACTACACACTTTCTCTCTGTTTCCCCTCTCTTCACGTTCATCTTCATTTTGGCTCTCTTCTCTCGCTCTCCTGTCTCTGCTATCTTTAACAGAAAAACATCGTTCATGTTTCCTTCACTCTGCTTATCACTACTAACGTTGGAAGTTCAAATATTCACTATTACTTCTTTTGTATTTTGGTTGTGGACATGAATTACTTGGGTTTTTAAATTCAGTGAGTTTTTATTGAGAGCTTATTTGCTTTGTCAGTTTCTATAACCTTTCTGTGTGTGTGTAAGGTAGACCATCAAACTGAGCAATCTGTGGTTTTGCAGTTGTCAGGTGTCGCTCCTCCGCCTTTGTGTAGAAATGTGCAGCCAAATGGTCCAAATCTAAACACACTTGTTACTGATAGCTCACCAAGGTCAACTGTGAACTCTACTATTCAGGCTCCTCGAAGAAAGTTTGTGGATGAAGGAAAATTACGAAAGGTTTTAAATGCATCTATCTGTTATTATATATATATATATATATATATTTAGGATTTGTACTTTGTTGGATATGTCTTTTCCGCTACAGTTTTCCTAAGTAGATCTTTTTCTAGTAAAACTCTTAACAAATACTCAAGGTGGTTTGATTGTTAATTAGAAAAGTACTTTTATCCCAGTTTGTGGAGTTCATTGTAAAAGTTGGAATACGAGTGAATCATTGATGACTTGTTGCTCATTTTATACATCCATCTGCATCTTCTAGAACTAGAGATTTCTATATTCACCTTGCACTCATGGATGTTTACTGTCTTTTTTTTTTTAGATTTCAGGGAGGCTCTTTTCTGATTCTGGCCCACGACGAAGTACAAGACTTGCTGGAGAGGCAGGGCCCAACACTAACATGGGTGGCACTACTACAGTAGCTGCAAATGGAAATACAAACTCTTCAAAATATCTTGGAGGTTCCAAGTTGGCTTCTGTCGCTATTCGTTCTGTAACAGTTCGTAAGGGACAGTCTTGGGCCAATGAAAACATTGATGAAGGTGCTGTTTCTTCATTGATTTAATTCATTTTGTGAGCTATATTATCATATTAGGATTGAAGGTGAATAGGATGGCTGTAATTCCATAACATACTTGTTTAGCAACATTATTATCATTTGATTCATTATTAGTGAATGCAGTAGTGATGTCATGCCATTTTCTGTTTACTTAAATTAATAGCTGATTAGCTTCATAGTATTGTATCTCACATATACTTAGTACATCAGTGATCTTCAACTGTCACTCTGTAAGAACATTGATGAAGGTGCTGTTTCTTCATTGATTTAATTCATTCTGTGAGCTATATTATCATATTAGGATTGAAGGTGAATAGGATGGCTGTAATTCCATAACATACTTGTTTAGCAACATTATTATCATTTGATTCATTATTAGTGAATGCAGTAGTGATGTCATGCCATTTTCTGTTTACTTAAATTAATAGCTGATTAGCTTCATAGTATTGTATCTCACATATACTTAGTACATCAACTGTCACTCTGTAAGAAAACTTCAGTTTCTTGGTCAAAGGTGTTTGTTGTCTGTCTCTGTTCTAATTACGAAGAATTTGTAATTGTTTTATTCCTTTTCCTAACACTAAATAAGGAAAACCAGAATTGATTTGGACCATTTGGCATCTTCAGAAAATGCAAAAGATAATGATGAATGAAATAGTCCGATGCTCTTCTATATTTATCTGAACTCCTTTCAATTTCTATTGTCCTTTTGAGGGAAATGATTTGGGTAATTAGATTATCTCTCCTTGGTTTAGTTTTTCTATGTATCTCATATCTGATGTTCATGTGCATCTCTATGTTAAGTTTCTGAAGCCAGATGATGAGTAAATTGACTTAATGTGTGAAAGAAATTAATGAATGTTCAAATTATTACTCCTTGTGAAAGTGCTCTTAAGTAAGAAAGAATAAAATCACTTGTTTCACCCATGAACCTATGGAGTATGCCAAAATGTCAACTTATGATGAATTTTCCTTGACCATGATCCCTTGATCTCATTGCAACCAGTGAAGAAGTTTATAATTTGATGTTGGGACTGTGGACAAGTATATAGGAGATACAGTTGTTCCTTTATTCATCATCAATAAAATTATAGGGGCAACTCCAAAGTTACTACTGAACTGCAATAACACACACACACACACACACACACACACATACTTGTACCCCCAGTATTGCCTTTGATTATGTTCTTGCACATGCACTTATGCATACATATGGTTTTCTTTTCTCAAGCATTTAGCTTTCTTGGAAGTTCATTTTGGCCTCCAAATCTTGGGTTATGATAAAATAGTAATATGTTTCTTTGATGCAACAAGCACTTCCTATTTGCTTATTGCTTTCTCGCTGCTGTCCATTTATCATTAAACCATTACTTAGATTTCCTTTTTGTACATCTTTTTTAGGGATACGCAATGAGGCTTTTGATGATTCTCGGGCAAATATTACATCCGCAGTTTCTAGTTCTTTTCCCACTAGTGATACTAGATCTCTTGCACAGGAAGGAGGGACTGTGCCAGGAGGGGCTGTCATGAGTAGCTCAAGAGTCATAAATGGTGCTTCAGAAATATTGAGCCTCTTGAGAATTCTTGGGGAAGGCTATAGACTTTCCTGCATTTACAGATGCCAGGTATTACATGGTTATAGTTGAAGAGATGTAAGTTTACATTCTTACAACTTACAAGTATGTAATTGTGTGATTTAAGCTTCCGGTTATTGCAGGACGCACTGGATGTCTATCTGAAACTACCACACAAGCATTATAATACTGGCTGGGTGCTTTCCCAGGTAATTTGGGTCGAAAAACTAGGATGATGAGTTTATTTTCTATAAAAGCAGAAGAAAATAATAGCTTAGCTTTAGTGTTTGTCTACAATACCTGTTATTGTTTGTCATCTGGGTACTGTTCAGGGATTTTTTACACACGTATTTTATTTACCCTATGATTGTATTGTTTGAGAATTTGTGGTAAAATTCTTTTTATTGTGATATTTAATAATAAAGTTCTCTGGCAATCAAAATTGAACTGATTTTTTTTTGCTTTTTGGTGATTCAATTAATCATCTGTCTCCTTCCTGAAATTTCTTTGAACTTGATTAATAGTCTACATTGTATTCCATTTTGGAGAATTGTGCATTACATTAAGATGAGTAGAAAATTGAACCTGCTTTTGTTCTTTAGCCTCCATTTGTTTTGATGTAAGGTATTTCATAGTATAAAAACTAAAACGATTTCAATGGCTATTATATGAAAACTTCTGCTTCTCAGAATCTGGCATCTGACTTGAGGATTTTAAATGCAGGTTGGAAAATCATATTTTGAGCTGGTAGATTATTTAGAAGCTGACCGTGCATTCAATCTTGCTCGTCGGGCATCACCCTATAGTTTAGAAGGAATGGATATATATTCTACAGTTCTATATGTGAGTTACTTTTTCCTTTAGATTAATATGTTCATTGTGCTTTAATTATTGCTATTGTGCCTAGTTATCAATATTCATAGTAAGTTATTTTTCCTCTGTTGCAGCACTTGAAAGAAGGTATGAAGTTGAGTTACCTTGCTCAGGAGTTGATAACAACGGATCGCTTAGCTCCTCAATCATGGTAAAAAACAAAAGCATTCCCTTCCTTATTATTGTATTAAATCAGTTCAATATGTATCTTTTGCAAGAGATGTTTCAGTTTTCACTTTCAAAATCTTGATCCTCAGTGCATAAAATAATGTCTTGGGTTATGTTGCATCTATATAAATTTTTGACAGGTGTCCAGTAGAAATTTATATCATACCATATTTTATGAAAAAGATATTTGGTCATTCCCTCACACTATTGCGATCAAAATATGTTAACCTTCAGATCTGGAATCGCTTACCAAAAATCTATGCTTTGCTATTCAATTATGAGATTTTGTAATCTCAATCATTTATATTAAATAAAACTTTTGCCTGATATGGGTCCTTTTTCCTCAGTTATCTGCTTCTTACAACTCCTTTAACATGGTTGCATTTGTGACAAGACCTTGCTATATAAAACTTCCACCTATCATTTTTCTGGTACTAATCTAAACCTCCAGAAATGCAGGAATATGCTTGTTGCTAATGTAAGGGTTCAAATGCCAGAAAGCCAATCTATTAGTGTCTGCTGTAGTTGCATGTGGAGTTCTTGTTGTCATTAGTATCTTTTTTTCCTTATACTTTTCAATTAAATGGGGCTGCAGGTGTGCCATGGGAAACTGTTATAGCTTGCAGAAAGACCATGAAACAGCTCTGAAAAATTTCCAGCGAGCTGTGCAACTGAATCCAAGATTTGCATATGGACACACCCTCTGTGGTCATGAGTATGACAAAGCTTTTTCCTTTCTGATGATAAACAACTCTATTTGATGGTTAAATCAATTGTTATAATATTTCAGCTTTTGTTGAAGTTTTCTTATTATTACCTGCAGATATGTAGCTTTGGAGGATTATGAAAATGGAATCAGAAGCTACCAGAGTGCCCTTCGAGTGGATGCAAGACATTACAATGCCTGGTATGGGCTGGGAATGATCTTTCTTCGCCAAGAGAAATTTGAGTTCTCGGAGCATCACTTCCGAATGGCTTTCCAAATAAATCCACGTTCTTCTGTTATAATGTCTTATCTTGGGACAGCTTTGCATGCCTTACAGGTTGGAAAATTTGCTATTTTGTTTACAATAAGTGCTATTACCTTTGACATCTGACAACGTTTTTGATAAATTGTTTCTATTATCTGACAGAGAAGTGAAGAAGCTATCGAGATGATGGAGAAGGCTATTTTAGCTGACAAGAAGAACCCTCTTCCCATGTATCAAAAAGCTAATATACTTGTAAGCTTGGAAAATTTTGAGGAAGCCCTTGAAGTTCTGGAGGAACTTAAAGAATATGCACCTCGTGAAAGTAGTGTGTATGCTTTGATGGGTAAGATCTATAAAAGGTGCAATATTCACGAGAAGGCGATGCTTCATTTTGGTCTTGCTTTGGATTTGAAACCATCTGCAGCTGATGTCTCTATTATTAAGGTATTTGTGTTTATCCATGTATGTTTGTGATAAGATGGTATCTTATCTGTTCATTCTCTTAATATCTCTGAAATTTTGAACAGGCTGCTATCGAGAAGTTGCACGTACCAGATGATATAGATGACAACCTATAATACAACCTGTTTTGTAAGTGCAGCAGAAAAATGAGAAATATGTTGTAAATTGTCCGGCTCAGAATACTTGGCCCCGGGGGATTGTCCTGCTTGTGCTTTCGACTCATGGCCAAACGATTCTCAATGCTTATCTATTTGTGCGGCCTCGTTGTAATCAGCAGATCTTGTGAGAGTGACCTCAGTTTTGTAGGTGATTCACACACTAACAGAAGACTTGATGTAACAAAAGGCTGTGCAATGTGGTCATACTTGTAAGATTAGTTGTATTCCCATGCTGGGAAAAACGAAAAAGAAAAAGAAAAGAAAAGAGGCATGTTAGTTTGTATTTGTTGATAATGGTATATTTTTCCCCGTCCATTAGCATTCTTGAGTTTTTATATTCTAATTTATTTTGATATCGTTTCTGCCTTAGCCAGATTATTATTATATTTTGAAAGTTAAGTTATAATTTCCTCTGTCAATTGAGATCGTAACTCTACTTTGGTGAAGTCTGTGCCTTGCCGTTGCATTTCACTGAATTCCTCGGTACGGCCGAAATTATAAAAGTGTAAAAAGATAAATAAAAGACATTCCCGTTTAACAACAGCTATAATTTGGGATGATGTGAGTTAAAGACACTTAATAGTGTTTGAATATTATGGTTGACACTTTTCTGAGAGTAATGCTAAACATCACGGTCACTATTACAACTTTTTAATTACAATCCGATCATTTGGTGATTGGATATATGAGTAAGTTATTAATGTGTATTCATTCATCGATTAACATCTTAGACACCACATGGGTTGTGATTGAAAAGTTGTGATAGTAGTTATATGGAGATGAGTAATGCTAGACATCACACCCACAATCATAAATTGGTGAGTGGATACATGGATAAATGTGATAAATCATTATTAACGTGTATCCGTTCACCAATTGACGTGATGTCTAGCATTACTATACTAATGAAATTTTTAGTTTATAATTGTTCTTTTTCAAATTATAAAATTATCAACTCGTTTTTGTATGTTTTAGTTTTGATTTATAAGAGGAAAGACAATTTTGAAAAATAAAGTTAAAATGCCCCTACTTTGTTACAGTTGATTGTGCAGCTTCCCTTCTATCTTATTGAGGAGGATTTGCTAGTAAAAAAGCTAGTGTGAGAAAATCTATACTTCGTTTTTATAATACTTGATTAAGGTAGATTTCAGCGGATCGTTGACCATTATACAATGCAGTGCACTCAAAAAAAAAAAAACAAAGCCCAAACCCCCTATAAAATCCTAAGCAGAAACATTAATTAAGTCCATAGTGTCAAGCACAGCTCTTGAAAGTGGCATTAACATTAAGAAAACTGAAAGCAATACAACGTGTGTATTTATATATATGGGAGAATTGCATTTTAGTCCCTATAGTTTGCCTTATTTTGGGTTTAGTCCACGGTTTTTTTTTTATTGTAACTGTTAGTCCTTCTGTGATAGAATCCGTCAAAAGACAGATTCTGCCATGTCAATCGGACTAAATGACTAAAATACCCCTCACGTGTGCTGATGACATTGAAAAGACCGTTTTACCCTTATTTTTGTCTTTTGTATGACCATTTAACCCTTTACATATTTATTAAATAAAAAAATATATTAAAAAAACAAACACAATTAAAAAATGGAATTGAAAAAAAAAAAAATGGATCTCCACTTTCCATCTCAAAGATGGACGGTGGAGATCTCTCTTTTTTAAAAACTAATTAAATTTAAAATTAAAAAATATATAAAACTAATAAAAATGAAAAAAAAAACTAATTAAATTTTAAATTAAAAAATATAGAAAACTAATTAAAAAATGAAAATAAATAAATAAATAAAACTAATTAAAAAAATGAAAATAAATAAATAAAACTAATTAAAAAAATGAAAATAAATAAATAAAACTAAAACAACCATTTAACCAAATCGTATTTCCCTAACCTAAATTAAACACCCATTTTTTTTTTTAATTAAAACTAAAAATCCATAAAAAAAAAATCCAACCCTAGCCACATCTCACATCATCATCTTCATCTCACATAACCAGTTCAACCTTCTTCAACCCAGATTTCGTTTCATCTTCTTCAACCTTCTCCCTCTCTCTCTCTCTCTCAAACCAAACCCATTCAAGTTTATAAAACAAAACAAAACAAAAAATATATCACCAGATTAATAAAAAAAATTAAACAAAAAATCCATAAAAAATTCAACCCGGATTTCGTTTCATCTTCTTCAACCGTCTCCCTCTTTCTCTGAAACCAAACCCATTCAAGTTTTAACTCCAAACCCAAATCAATCATCGATCCAGATCCAAACCCATTTCGACGATTATGGGGTGGAGATCCAGATCCAATAACATATAGATGTTGTGGGGAATGAACCAATGGTTGTTGATGTTGTGGGGGATGAATCCCTCTCCAATGCCTCGATCTTGATGGTGGGTTGTTTCAATTTCAACCGATTGTTCTTGCTCAGCTCTCGTGTCCACCCAACGCCTTCCCTGAGCTAAATTGCTTACCAAACTTATTGCAAACCCAAGTTCAAAAGCTTGAGCTTTAAGCCTTTAATGGAGTTCAAAAGCTTTTTGGGTTTGGTTTCTGAGAGAGAGAGAGAGAGAGGAGAGAGAGAGAGAGAGAGAGAGAGAGAGAGGAAAGGTTGAGAGAGATAGAGAGAGGAACCACACCAACGACAATCTCAACGAAGGAGATCGGTGCTCAAATCAGTACCCACACCATTAATCGAATCACCACCAAACACCCTAACCCCTAAATCGAAGCACCACCAATGACGATCTCAACGGAGGAGATCGGTGTGACCCTGTTTGTAGTGGCTGTGACCTTCAGAAGAGAGACGAGTCTGAGAGGGAGAGTTTGGTGGTGGTGTTGATGATGACAGAAGAGGGAGAGAGATTTACAGAGAATGAAAGAGTTTTTTTTTAGAGAGAGAGAGATGAAGATGGTGATCGCCTGATCGGTGGTGGGAGAGAGAAATTAGATTTTAATTTTGTTTTTATTATTTGTTTTTAATAATATTTTTTTGTTTTTTTAAAATTAATTTAATAATATTTATTTGTTTTTTAAAAAATTAATTTGTAAATTACTATTATACCCTTTTCTTATATAAGATTCTAGAACATATGATGTTATTTTACCCTTTTACCCTCATTGACCCTCGTTGACTTGACAGAACCCCAACAGAATTGGACGGTATGGACTGGAATTCATATTGTCAGAATACAGTTGGACTAAAAGTTACAATACCAAAAAACCGTGGACTAAACCCAGATTAAACAAACTACAGGGACTAAAATACGTTTTTCCCTATATATATTGAATTTGGATCATTTGCTGATTTGATCTTTTTAAAGCATATGATTGGTTGTTGATAAAGAGATTGTGGAAACCAATCACATTTTAACCACACACACATTCATTGCAATTAGGGGCGAAGCCAGGATTTTGGCTTGGAGGGGGCCAAGACAAAAACAAATATTCAAGTTAATGCAAGAAAAATATACTAATATTTAAAAACAAAATGTAATATTATTTAGATGGTGACGAAGATGAATCGATGTTTTAATTCTTTTGTAAAATCCATCGATTGTCGATGACTTTCTCATACGAATTCGAAGATCAAAGAAATATGTAACGTATTTTTATTTTGTTATAATACTATATATATATATATATATATTCTTTCTATTATCAGTTCGAACTGATATAAAATATATCAGTTCCTTACATGTGGACTATTGGATTTAAAAGATGATTTGACAAGTGTATACAATCAAGTCAAAGCATTTAAATCCAATGGTTCACATGCAAGGAACTGATATATTTTATATTAGTTCGAACTGGTAATAGAAAAACTATATATATATATATATATGTATGTAGTAAGAACTAGCTTTTGGATTGGTGAAGATATACTGTGACGTATTCGTATGGGATTAGGCGACAACAGAATCGGGACTCAATACTCATTGAGTTCGATATGAGTCAACTATGACTCAAAATATGGAGAACAATATATATGAATCCTCACATGTTTATGCTTTTTTTTTCCTTCAAGTTATTAGAACGTCAAGATGAATTGTATATCTTAAAAAAAAAATGAATTGTATATGCAATTTATATATTTCTTTCTTTGTTTATTCAATAATATATTTTATTCAACCATGTCTTGAAACAGCGCAATGAGATTTTAAAGAGTTGTTGCAGCCCCTTGTTGTAGGGATGATAGTAAATAGAGTTTATATAATAATATCATGAGAGAGAAGAGAAAATCATATGAGGTAAAAAAAAAAAAAAAAAGTAAGAGACGAAGATGAAATATTAATTAGGTTTAATAAGGAAAGAAAATCTCAGTAAAGGATGAGGAAGGAAATAAAATAAATTAATGATACATAAAAGAGAAGGAAAAAAGAAAAATAAATAAATCAATTGAATCTAAGCCATCCAAATCTCATAGATCCAAGGGTTGAAAACTTGTGTAAAATGTTGTGTCAAAAATTGTGTCCCCCGATCCCTCTTGATATATATATATATATT